>PVHT020000055.1:127079-161322 GCA_004024745.2 Catagonus wagneri
CAAGACTAAACCAAGATGAAGTAGAAAATATGAATAGACCAATCACAAGTTCTGAAATTAAAACTGTGATTAAAAAACTTCCAACAAACACAAGTCCAGGACCAGATGGCTTCACAGGCGAATTCTATCAAACATTTAGAGAAGAGCTAACGCCTATCCTTCTGAAACTATTCCAAAAAAATTGCAGAGGAAGGGACACCCCCAAACTCATTCTATGAGGCAACCATCACCCTGATACCAAAACCAGACAAAGATACCACAAAAAAAGAAAATTACAGGCCCATTTCACTGAAGAACATAGATGCAAAAATCCTCAACAAAATACTAGCCAACTGAATCCAACAGTACATTAAAAGGATTGTAGGTTATGATCAAGTGTGATTTATCCCAGGGATGCAAGGATTCTTCAATATCCACAAATCAATCAGTGTGATACACCACGTTAACAAACTGAAGAATAAAAACCATATGATCCTCTCAACAGATGCAGAAAAAGCCTTTGACAAAATCCAACACCCATTTCTGATAAAAAGCCTTCAGAAAGTGGGCACAGGGGAAACCTACCTCAACATAATCAAGGCCATCTATGACAAACCCAGAGCTCACATCATTCTCAATGGTGAAAAGCTGAAAGAATTCCCGCTGAGATCAGGAACAAGACAGGGATGTCCACTCTTGCCACTACTATTCAACATAGTTTAGGAAGTCCTAGCCACAGCAATCAGAGAAGTAAAAGAAATAAAAGGAATCCAAATCGGAAAGGAAGACGTAAAGCTACCACTATTTGCAGATGACATGATGCTATACCTAGAGAATCCTAAAGACTCTACCAGAAAACTGTTAGAGCTCATCAATGACTTTGGCAAAGTCGCAGGATACAAAATCAATACACAGAAATCCACTGTGGACATCTTCTCTAACAGCAACTCTCAGGGTTTCCTCCTCTCTCAGGCTCAGCAGCCCCAGGGTCCATTGGCCTTAGGAAATATGCTTGTTGGATTTGCTTCCTCCACTTTCCTAAATACCAAGAAGTGTCTCTTCAAGTGGGCCTTTTCTCTCTCAAAGGCTTTCAGAGCCCTGAGGCCAAACTACCCCACTCCATTCTATTCAAACTCTCAGCTCCTAACCCATCAGGTCATGACAGCCTTCCTCCTGTTTTAGATAGCCTCACACTTATGTATTTATGAAGACAGGTGTGTATATATGTAACTCGATTTTTTCTAAATTTTCCAACTGTATGCCTTCATTTGTACAATAAGGTCTTGCTTCATTTCTTTCTTTTTTTCTCTCTCACTCACTCAATCTTTCTTTATTGACCCCGCCTGAAGAGCATGTGATGTGCCTGCCCACCGACGGTTTTTAAGCCACAGAGGTTACCAAACCCACCCCAGGGACAAAGACAGATCTTTTACGCCAGGGAGCCAGGAGGGAGCTCCATGACAGCTTGCTTTATATCAATCTAGCGGCTTTAATTCACCTGAATTCGGCTTCAGATCTGGCCTTCCTACCACATGTATAGGGAGAACAAAAGAGGATCCCATGCAAAGAAAAGGACGGAGTTCCAGCAGATCTCTTAAGAGAAAAAGCACACGGATTAGCTCAGCTGCTCACCCAAATATCACCGTTTTACCACCTTCCATGCACAACCCACAGGCACTATATCCACATCCCAAAGCCAGGTCAGGCTGGACTTTAAAAATTACCAGCTCAGGAGTTCCTGTCGTGGCTCAGTGGTTAACGAATTTGACTAGGAACCATGAGGTTGCGGGTTTGATCCCTGGCCTTGCTCAGTGGGTTAAGGATCCGGCGTTGCCATGAGCTGTGGTGTAGGTCGCAGACATGGCTCAGATGCTGTGTTGCTGTGGCTGTGGCGAAGGCCGGCAGCTGCAGCTCCTGTTAGACCCCTAGCCTGGGAACCTCCATATGCCGCGGGTGCGGCCCTAGAAAAGACAAAAAAAAAAAAAAATTATCAGCTCAACAACTGATACCACCCAACAGCAAAACAAAACCAACAACCCAATTGAAACATGGGCAAAAGATCTGAATAGATATAGATCTAAATAGATATACAGAGACCTACAAGAACCAGAAAAAAAATGACCACCACCACTTATTAGGAGATAAATGCAAATCCAGACTACTCTGAGGTACCAGCTCAGACCTGTCCGAATGCACATGATAGTACAACACAAATAAGAAATCCTGAGAATGGTGTTTAGAAGAGGGCACTCTCCCACAGTGTGGGTATGTATGTAAACTGGTACCACCATTCTGGAAACAGGATCGTGATAAATACAAAAAATTAATAAAGAGCCACTGTAGTACACAGAAATCCCACTCTTGGGCATATATCCAGAAAAAAAAAACTTTTAAAAAAGTTAAAGGCCCCACTATGTTCATTGCAGCATTATTCACAATAGCCAAGACATGGAAACAAATGTCCAAGGACAGATGAATGGATTAGGTAAGATGTTGTACAAATACACACTGGAACACTAGTCAGCCATAAAATAAGAACAACAAAAAAGCCATTCGCAGCCACATAGATGGAACTAGAAACTCCCATACTAAGTGGCGTAAGTGTGACAGGAAAAGACAAACAGCCCTCCTCTCTGGAATCTAACAAATGGCACAAATGAACCCCTTTACAGAAGAGAAACCCATGGACTGGAAACAGATGTGAGGTTGCCAGATTGGAGGGGCAATGTGTGGGAAGGACTGGGATTTGGGGAGTAACAGAGGCAAACTCTTGCACTGGTGTGGGTAAGCCATGAGACCCTGCTGTTTAGCACAGGGAACCATATCTAGTCACTTTATTTGGAACAAGATCAAGAATTAAGTGATAAAAAGAACATGTATAGACAAGTATGACTGGTTCAATTTGCTGTCAAATAGAAATTGAGCACTATCAATCAGCTATAATGGAAATAAATATTGATGAGAAAAACCACAAAATTACATTCAGCAGAGAAGGTGTCCGGGTCCAGACAACTGCCTCTTGAGAAAAAAACAGGCAACCCGACTCCACTGAACCTGTCGAGATTTCTTAGCCATGTCACATTCGACCTGAAGTAATTACCTAAGGTGCATGAATTTATTTCTGCATTAACATCTTTACTTATGTATGTGTTTATTTACTTACCTAATTATTTTTCTGCACTCGGTTGTGGCATGCAGATACTCTCTGGCCAAGAACTGAAACCACGCCCTTGCTGTGCAACCCCAAGCTCGTACTGAAACCCCTCTGCCAGCAGGGTGTTTTCTCAGGAGATCTTTTACGGTTTTCTTACCTTTCAATTCCCTTAGCTATGCTGTAGGCATGTATATATGTATTTATTGACTGAGTTCATTCTTTTCAATATCTATTTCTCTCTCTCTCTCTCTTTTTTTTTTTTTTTTTTTTTTTTTTTTTTTTTTTTTTTTTTTTTTTTTTTTTTTTTTTTTTTTTTTTTTTTTTTTTTTTTTTTTTTTTTTTTTTTTTGGTCTTTTGAGGTCCGCACCCACGGCATATAGAGGTTCCCAGGCTAGGAGTCCATTTGGAGCTGTAGCCACCAGCCTATGCCACAGCCACAGAAACCTGAGATCCAAGCTGCATCTGCAACCTACACCACAGCTCAAGGCAACACCAGATCCTTGACCTGCTGCGCGAGGCCAGGGATCGAACCCACAAACTCATAGTTCCTAGTCAGATTCGTTTCCTCTGTGCCACGATGGGAACGCCTCTATTTTTCTTTATAAATTTGTTTGGGTGGCACCTGTGACATTGGGATGTTTCTGGCCAGGGTTTGACTTCCAAGTGCAGCTCTCCCCACAGCCACAGAATTGACAGAGAGGGATTCTTAAGCCAGGCAGCCATGAGGGAACTCCCTGAGGGCTTTCTTGATGATACAAACCAACCCTGCTTAATTCATCAGACCCAGTTTCAGTTGGGCTCCTCACCCTGGTGCCCTGTTGAAAAGAGAGGCTCATCTGGAAAGGCAAGATGGAAATTTCACTAGGTCTCTTGAGCAAAAACACCACAGGGATTGGCACAGCTGCCCAGCACAATGCCAGGATGTCCTCCATTCATTCATCAGCAGCAGCCTCTCTCTCCACACCCCTAAAGCCCTGACAGTCAGGGGCTTGGACATTGCCAGTTCATGATTCAACACCAACGCTGTGTGGGTCTTGGCACCAGCCTCTGGAGGAACACAAGGCATCCGAACCCAGTGAATCCCTCAAGCATTCAAAACACACTGCCCCCCAACCAGGCTGCCAATCCACATCAAATGCTGAAGAGACACCTGTGTCCTCTGCCTGACAGGAGGCATCTTGGAGCAGAGGGTCCCAGGTGCCCAGAAGACAACACCAAACCTCTGGGTGCTTGCTGTGGGTTCCACCCAACACACCATGAACCCCATCTCTGAGCCTGCACCTGCAGCCTTGGAGCCACATCTGGGTACGGACGGTACTCCGGCGCCATCTTGTGGACATCTCCTCTAACAGCAACTCTCAGGTTTTCATCACCTGGCTCAGCGGGCCCCAGGGGGGCATCAGCCTTAGGCAATATGGTGGTGGGATTTCCTTCCTCCACTTTCCTGAAATACCAAGACGTGCCCTTCTCAGTAGCGTATTTCTCTCTCAAAAGCTTGCAGAGCCCTGAGGCCAACCTACCCACCACCACTCATTCAAACCCTCAGCTCCCAACCCGCCTGTGGAGCCAGAAAAAAAGGCTCCCGCAGGGCACACCCACAAGGCCTTGTTCTTTTCTTTTCTTTTTTGGTCTTTTTAGGGTTACACCTGCAGCATATGGAGGTTCCAGGCTAGGGGTGGACTTGCAGCTGTAGCTGCCCGCCTACAACACAGCCACAGCAATGCCAGATCTGAGCCGTGTCTGCAAACTATACCACAGCTCACAGATTCATTTCCACTGAGCTGCGACGGGAACTCTGGGTTTAAGAAAGAAGAAGAGAGAAAACCTTGCACTCGTCACCTTTAGAAAGGGGCACATGGCACTTTGTGTAGCAAGGTGCACCCAGGGAATCAGCAGACCTGCTCTGGGCGGAGAGTGGGGCTGAAACGTGCCTCCGCTCGTTAACCCCTCATCTTCAAGATGCTCACCCCAAGGCCTGCCTGCACCTGGGAGGGCTCTCCCTCCAGGAGTCAGCACTGGGCCACGCAGGGCCTCACCCACTCTCCTCCAGGGCAGGCTGAGGGCCTGGGGAGCCCCCACAGCTGGTGCCTGCTGGGACCTCCTTGTGCCTCTGAGCCACAGCCAGCTTCCTGCCCGGGGCTGGAGGCAGAGGCAGCCTGTCCTCCTGCCTTGCTTTCCTCGCTCTCTTTCTGTCCGTCTGTCTGTCTCACTCCCCTCCTGCTCCATCCCCCCCATGCAGACGGGCCTCCCAGACTCCCGGCACTGCTACGTCCACCTCTGCTTCCCTGTCCTGGTGGTGCAGCCCTAGCTGGGGCCCCTGGCAGAGGGTCACCAGCTGCCTGCCCCCCATCCGGTCACCCCTGGTAACCCCACCCCCCATTCTTCCCCTCTCGCCTTTTCTGACCTCATCTTCTGTACTTGCGTCAGTGACACCGCCTCCTGACGGGCTCCCCACTTCACACCTGCCCCTGCAACCCCACCCCAACCTGGTAGAAATGCCCTGCTCAAAACTCGATGGATGCCAGCCTGGCCTGGCCCCGCCCGCCGGCTCCCCCGTCATGGCACAGGTGGCCTTGCCCAGCGAGGGGCCTCCTCTGACACCTTCCCACCGCCTGTTTGCACGAGGACAGGAGGGACCGGTGTCGCTCTTGCCTCAAGGGCTTAGATCCTCAGGCCGGGGCAGGCGGGCACCGGGCCAGGCAGTACAGAAGCCAGTTTGTAGACGGAGGGTCCCCAGAGGAGAGCCCAGGGCTGGTGAGAAGAGGCGAGGACTGTCTGGTCAGGGAAATGGGGAGACCTGATCCTGCAGCTAGGACTTTGTCTAGTGGTTAGGGATCTGGCACTGTCACTGCTGTGCCACGGGTTCCATCCCCAGCCCGAGAACGTCCGCCTGCCGTGACTGTAAAGACAAGCTCGGTGACAAACTGGACTTCATCAAAATTAAAAATTCAGGCATGGCAAAAGACAACGCTAAGGGAGTGGAAACGTATGATATGGACTAAGAGAAAACATTTTCAAGTCACATATCTGACAAAGGCACTGTTTCCAGAATACAGAAGGGACTCTACCAGTTCAAAACCCAACAGCAAAAAAGAAAACAATCCAGCTAAAAGCTGGAAAGGACTGAACAGATGCATCGCCACAAAAAGGTATGTGGATGGCAAATAAGCCCCTGAATGTGTGGCTAACATCATTAGCCAGCGGGGAAGGGCGGAGCTCACGCTGTAGCTCAGCGGAAACGAACCCAACTAGGAACCATGAGGTTGCCGGTTTGATCCCTGGCCTCGCTCAGTGGGTTAGGGATCCAGCATTGCCGTGAGCTGTGGTGTAGGTCACAGATTCGGCTGGGATCCTGCGTTGCTGTGGCTGTGGTGGCCAGTGGCTGTAGCTCTGATTTGACCCCTAGCCTTGGAACCTCCACACGCCGCAGGCGCAGGCCTAAACAAACAAACAAAGAAACAAAAAGCATGATACCACCATACTTGGTGAAATGGCTGGGATTAAATTACTGACAATACTGAGTGCTGAGGAAAGCCCGGAGCCTAAGGAGCACTCGCTCATGACCAGAAAGAATGCAAACTGGCGTGGTCTCCTCGGAAGCAGCTTGGCGCATCTTGGAAAGTTGCACATGCATTCATGGTATCACTCAGCAGTCGCCTCGTGAGTATTCACCCAAAGAACTTTAGACTTACGCTCACACCAAGACCTGTACACGGCTGCACATGGCAACTCTGTTCAACAACCACCCCAATCCAGAAACAACCCCCATATCCTTCACCCGAGAAAGGGGGTCAGCCGAAGCTGGTGCACCTGCCAGGGAGCGCAGCCCTGCAGGAAAAGGAAGGAGCCGCCACCACCAGCAGCCACGTGTCTCTCGTCACTGCGGGGGTGTGAGGGCCCGACCCAAAGGTCACCCCCGCCTGGTTCCATCTGTAAGAAACAAACTACAGGGGTGGCTGCCGAGGGCTGGGTGGGGGAGGCTGTGACTATAAAAAGTTGGGGGGGTGACACAGCTTGTCTGTACCCAAGGCATTCCTACGTGAATCTCTAACGTGTTAAATTCACAGAACTGTACACCATAGACTATCATTTCACTGAATGTTAAAGAAATAAATTAATTTCTAAATAATGAGCAACTTTACAACTGAAACCCCAATCTCAGTGCCCACCGAGGTCCCGTGAGCCAGGCGGGGCCCGGCTGGGCTCCTGGAGTCTGAGCCCCACCTGGAAGGCTCATGTGGGCTCCCTCAGACCACCGCCAGGCTGGGTGCCCCCTGGGCGCCCTCCCCTAGCCCCCCCAGTATGGGTTTCGGTGGCATTTGGAGTGAACTGAGGTTTTTTTCCAGATAAATTCTGCCCTAAGGGCTCGCTCAGAGAGTAGAAAAAGGTCGGGGCTTTGGTAGAAAAGTCCAGGGTCAGAGGCCTGAGGGAGAGTCCCATTCTCACTCCGCCCTCAGCACGGGCAAGGTCACTCCTCCCATTTGTGGAGGACCCTGGCCCCCAACTCAGGTGTCCCCATAGGAGGAGTCACTTGGGGCCAAGCAGGCAGCCCTGAGCGGCAGCCAGGCCAGACCTTCCCAGGGTCAGAGCTGCAGGGTCAGAGTCTCCCCACATCACGGGAGCAGCTTTGGTTCAGGACCAGCTTCTGGTGGGACTTACCCTTCGTGCAGCCTTGGCAGTGACGTGACAGGCAGGGTGAGGAGGGGAGGTGTCCGGCTGAAATCACGGGAGGACAAATGGTTGGAGCCTGGAAGGGACAAAGTTGGGAGTGGGGGGAATGAATCAGAGAAAACTGGGAAATGAGAGTATCAAGGATGTCAGACTCTCACCAGGAAAAGGGGATGAAAACCGCAGGGGGACGTTTCACACCCTTGGGGCCCCCAGCCCCTGTGAACACAGAAGGGAGGGGCAGGGTCCCCAGCTCTGCTCAGGCCTCAGCAGTTCCAGGTGCCCCTGGGGGACACCCAGCCTCAGGGAGCCAAGAGGACCGTGACACAGGAGCCCAGGAAAGCTTGCACCTGCTCAGAGACCACAGACACCCCCACCTGTGCCAGCAACCCGCAGCCAGGTGAGAACCCCAAGGATGGCCTATGACCAACCCTCAGAGAACAGTGGACAGGCCAGGGCCTTGCCGGGCAGGAGACACACACCGGAAACAGCACGGGAGACGCGGGAAATGAGGACCGAGCCGAGACATATCCCCTCCAGCCCAGCGGGCTCGGCTCTGTGCCCGCTGCTCCTCCAGCACGCCTCGGGGCAGCGCTGCCAGAACACGGGGCCACGTTTGCTCTACCAGAGTCTTTTTTTTTTGCCTTATCTAGGGCCGCACCCGCAGCACATGGAGGTTCCCGAGCTAGGGGTGTAACAGGAGCTGTAGCCGCCAGCCTTCACCACAGCCACAGCAACGCAGGATCCGAGCCGCTTCTGCGACCTACACCACAGCTCACGGCAACGCCGGATCCTTAACCCACTGAGCAAGGCCAGGGATCGAACCCGCAACCTCATGGTTCTTAGTCGGATTCGTTAACCACTGCGCCACGAAGGGAACTCCTCCACAGTCTTGATCTCGTTTCTCCTGCAGATCAAGAAGGCATGGGGACAGCTTCGCGGGGTGAGCGGAGCTGGGAGATGCTGACGGAAGGGAGTTCGTTCCACAAAGAGGCGGCGAGAACAGGCAGGGCAGAAAGGGAGTTTTTCCTGGGAGTGGGCTCAGCGTGAGGTGCCCCAGAACCACCAGCGCGATGGTTTCTCATTCCGATGGCGCCAGAAGACGTCAGCCACAGCAGAGACAACTATGTCATCTCCTCCCAGGAAAAGGGTGCTGTCAGAGCTGGGTCCCAACACCCCGGGACTGGTGGAGAGCAGGGACCTGCAGGGACCTCCATCCTCATCCCCACCCTGCTGGCTCAGACCTGGCTCAGCCTCAGTGACCCATTTCTGACTGTCATCCATGCACCAGCTACCGTCCATCCGTCATCGACCTGTATGAGCGACGCCGAGTCACATCACCACATCCCGTTTTCTGCTCCGCTGTGTGTGAGAGAGAGACAGAAACAGAGGCACAAAGAGAGACAGAGAGAGACAGAGACAGACGGGGAGGGGCTGGAGGAAAGAGCAGGGAACCGCGTTTAACGGGTCTGCTTGCCTCACGGGCCTGCTTCCTCTCCTGCGAAGCGGGCTGTTTCAGCAGCTCTGAGATGCGAGTGAACAGCTCTGGCCTTCAGCGAGGCGAGATGGGTCTCTCTGGGGGACCAGCTGGCAGGAGAGGGGAAAACGCCAACCAGCAGCCTGAGTAGCCAGCAAGTCTTGATTAGAACAAGCAGCAGGTAAAGAGTCAGAGAAGCAACTGTCATCACCAGGGGAAGATCTGGGATTTTTCAGCCCCAAGGGGCATCCCAGAGAAGGGAAAAACCCTCTCGCTGGGGCTGGGTTAAGAAACTAGTTGTGTGAACAAGGAGCTGAGATGGACTTGACCAAGTGCCAAGCTATGGCGGACGTCCTGGAGACTGGAGATCGGGCGCAAAGTGGAATGTATTTCCGAGGTGAACCGTCACACCGCACACCGTAGACTCCAGTTAGAGTCAGGTTTTGGAGAAAATGACACCGTGTTCCTGAGTAAGGAAGGGGCAAGGCCCGGGACGGGGGGTGGGGGGTGCTGTCACCTGGGTCCGGAGGGACTTGTGGGGCTGGTCAGTGGCCACGGGGGTTCAGGCAGCGCGAATGCAAAAGCCCAGAGGCAGAAGGGTTGTGCAGCTCGGTGCAAGAGCAATGCACTGTCTCAAGTGGAATTCGAGGTACACACTTGTGAGCCACACGAAACCCACATCAAGTTCCCCAAATATTCTTTCCCACTCTCTGTAGCCTGTTCACTGCCTTGGGGTGTCCTGCCAGGGGTCACCTTGTGGACCAGAGCTCCTGGTGTGCCCATGGGACCCTACTTTATCAAGGTGAAGCCTCAACTCTGGGGCCTGAGGAGGGAGCAGGCTGGGGTGGGGGCAGGGTTGGAAGGCTCAAAACCCAGCGCTCCTGAACTCACCCACTTCCAAGAGTAAGCCTGGGAAGAGAGCCCGGCTCCTGGCGCCAAAGCTTTGCCTCTGCCCTTTCTGACTCTCTAGAAATTGGGGGCCGGCTCCCGGGCTCTCCCAGCCGGCACCCCAGCCCCGTCTGAGCCTGTCCTGCCCCTCTGGGCGCCTGAGTCTGGTGGCCGGCAGAGGGCCCCTGCGGCCGGTAGGTGGCGCTGCAGGAGAGCCGAGGAGCGGCGGGGCTCGGCTTCCTCCGCGGGGGTGGCCAGGGCTCCGGGGGTCTGCGCTGGCTGCGGAGTGTGGGCTCGGAGCGAGGCCTCAGGCTGCAGCGCAGGGGGCTTCCCACGCAGAGGACGGAGCCCTGGCAAGCCCTCCGTGTACCCCCCGTGCCGACGCGCCGGGAGCGGGTGCGCTTAGGCAGCCTGGTCAGCCTGGATGCCTGTTTCCCGGGTGAAAATGTAGAGGCTCAGGTCAGGACACACTTCGTGGCCCTGCGGGGCCGAGGCAGGGGTCGGCACGAGCCCGGCCGGACCTTGTACCGGGCGTGTTCCTGCCACCTCTTGCCAGATCGTGAGGTCTAGGTGCACCTGGGGCCCTCGGCCTCCAGTCGGTCCCCCGATGCTGAGCGCCTGTGCGGGGCTGGCGTGGGTGTCTGTGAGTGTGCGAGGGTGTGCTCTCTGTGGGTGAGCACAAGCGTAGTGAGTGTGTCTGGGCGTGTCCAGCCGTCTGTGTACCAGGTGTGTATCTGCGTCTGGCTGTGAGCAGCTCCTGGATCTCCCTGAACCTGTGAGCTTCGTTTCTTCCTCGGCCTGAGATGCTTCCAGACAGCCCGAGCCACGTGCCCTGCTCAGGGGGAGCGCCAGCGCCTGCAGGTGGCCTCGTTCCTGCCCTCCGTGTGACCCTGGAGTTCCCCAGAGTGACGCCCGTTCTTGGAAGGGGAGGCTCAGTGAAACTCAACTCCCCTTTGTGTCCGGGAGCAGCAGCAACTGTGCTCACACACAGCAAAACGCCCGAGTTGCCTCAGTCTGGAGGTCATGTGGCCAGGCTTCCTGCAGCCAGATCGTGACTCAGCTCGCGGAGGCTTGGGCTGCACCCCACCCACCACAGCCCTCAGAGGCTGGCCACGTCGCGCCTCTGCCCGCGCTGCACGCCCAGCACGTGGTTCTGCCCGCCCCCCGCAGCTGGCCTCCTGGGGACACTTCACCCCCGCCCCCAGGAGGTGGCGGACAGGCTGGGCGCTGGCACAGCCAACGCGGGCCACACAGCTGGAGAAGGGAAGGCCATCAAGCACTCCGGGACGGGGAAGTCTCGGGGCTGGCGGGCTGCCACCTCTCCCGGGATTCTAACGCCCTAATGCACAGCGGGGACCCAGCAAACCCATGAGGGGGCAGGGGCACTGAGTCTCAGCCTGTGGTCAGCCTGCAACGGAGACATTTTAAAATACGCAACATGAGACAGAAGTTCTGGGTAGGCTCTGCTGAGAGACAGGCCCCCGAGACTCTGGAAGGGCACCTGGGATTGCCCTGAATGTGCCCAGGGCACAGTGAGCACAGCCCCAGCCTCAGGCGCCCTGCACGCCTGCTGTAGAGCCCTCTTCCCAGACCTTTGCCTTGACCTTCTCTCAGGACACGGCTGAGCCCGAACCTGCCTATTCTTTTTTTTTTTTTTTTTGGTCTTTTTAGGGCCCCACCCGCGGCATATGGAGGGTCCCAGGCTAGGGGTCTAACAGGAGCTGTAGCCGCCTGCCTATGCCACAGCCACAGCAATGCAGGATCCGAGCCGCGTCTGCGACCTACACCACAGCTCACGGCAATGCCCGATCCTTAACCCACTGAGCGAGGCCAGGGATCGAACCCACAACCTCACAGTTCCTAGTCGGATTCGTTAACCACTGAGCCACGACGGGAACTCTCCGAACCTGCCTATTCTGATCACCCAAGGAGATGGTCAGAGAGCCTGGAGGCAGCAAGTGGGTGGGGGGCAGTCTGCCCCTCCCGTCCAGACCCCACCGCCACCTTCCCAGGGAGATTCTCAGCAGTGGCTCGGCCACGCACCCTGTGTTCCAGCCCAGCTTGGATAAGACCCGGTCCGGGGGCACTGGCAGCCTCCCCAGGGACTGCAGGAAAGGGAGTCGGGTCCCAGAGGCCACACGCCCCCTGCAGAGGCGGGAGAGGTAGGCTGCGGGACCACCCGGGCGGTGCCCTGACGCTCCTCGGACCTAGGAAGCCTCCCGGGACCCTGCTGGCCCCAGCCGGCCCCCTGGGAAGGCCTCCCGGACGCGCAGCCCACACCTGCTCAGGGGAGCCACACCTGCTCAGACGAGGCCAGCAGAAACCCCCAAGTCGGGGCCGATGGCTGCTGCCCCCGCATAAGGATGGGTGGGGGTGCCGGCGTGCAGCGTGCCCTCTGAGTTCCTTCAACGGCTTGCTCCACAGGAACTCATCCGAACAGGTTGCGTTCTGGCTGAAAGCCGGGAACCAGCCGCACAGGGGCGCTGCGGACCCCACCTCCAGTGTCCAGCCACCTGCCCCAGAAGCAGCGGGCACCGCCACGCTGGGCTGTCCAGCCCTGGGGGTCCCTGGCGTGTCTGATGGGCCTCTGCCCAGGAGGCTTTGAGGGCCCTACAGAGGAGGCCAGGATGAGCGCGGTGGGCCCTGCTCCTTGGGGGCTGTGCTGGGTCCGTGAGACTGAGAAGCGGGAAAGGGCCATGGCCGAGGGGCTGCCCCAGGAAGGGCTGGGCCGCCCTGTGCAACCTGTCCACCGCTACTCTGAGTCTAAGCCCTCTTTGTTGATAAGCAGCGTTCCCCACACCAGCCCTAATCCAGCTCCAATCAGAGGGAGAACGAGCGAGCACTCCGAATGAATGGTGCGGCTGGAGGTGGAGCCCGAGGCGTGCCCCCCGCTGGCCGGGCAGGGGCACCCCCTTGGTTTGTGGAACGTGGCTTTGAGGGCTGTGCCGGGGGCAACTCTGCAGGCTCAGCACCCGACAGAAGGGGGGAAGGGGTGATGTGGCTGGGGACCGGCACGGGGTCCAGTTACACGGCCGTGGGGTCAGGAGGGCAGCCGCCACATGCCAGCAGTGGGGCCCCAGAGGCGCTCTGCCCAGGCTGCCACGAGAGGGTGTCCCCCAGAAGGAAAACCGGCTGGGCAGTGGAGGTACAGCTTCTGGAGGCCCCGGCTGGGGAGGGGGCAGGGTCTTGTCAACGTCACCGCAGCCTAGCCCACCCACAGCATGCACGTGGTGCTCTGGCCACGGTGGGTGGGCCGGGCTACCCTCCTGCTATCTCACAGCCCCTGACCAGACGCCCTGGGTGGCCCGTCCTGTTCTCACGGCTTCTGTGCCATCTCATGTGCTGCTGTGTGGCATCGGGTAAGTCCTCCAACCTCTCTGTGCCTGTTCATCTGTAAAATGGGTACAATCAGAGAGTCAGACAAGATGCCCAGGGCTGTCAAATGCTCAGCGCAGAGCACAAGGTGGGTTCTTCCTTCCCGGAGCTAGGCTGGTCCGTGCACCTCTGCAGTGTGAGCCCCGAGGATGAGGAGGTGGCAGCCGGCCACGGAGATGCCCTCCCCACAGGGGCGCCCTTTGGGGCGAGCCCCCTCCAGGTCCTGAACTCGCTGCCTTTGGTGAATTAGCAGTGGGGCACAGAAATAGCTGGTGATTCATTGATCTACATGGCGAAGCTTCTGAACCTTAAATTAAGGACTTTGGGGTGGCCATCGAGCTGTCCCTGAGCTTCTCAGATAAGCCCTCACACAGTGAATGGTCAGCCTGCATGGGCAGTTGAGCATTCCGCAGTCTAGAAGCCATGGAGAAAGCGATGACGGGCAGAAGCGGTGCAGAGGGCTGGGGGGACAGCCGGCGCCCTTGCTAAGGCGGTCACCGAGGCCTGAGTAAAGGCCAAGAACACCCCCAGCTCATGCCCCTGTGACCGCCCAGCCTGGAGTCTGACCTAACCCATCAAAGTTTGCATTGCTGAAAGCTCCTCTTCAGGAAGTACCAGGAACAGTACCCTGAACTCTGAGGACCCAGACTCCCGTTCGAGGAGACAGTGCACTGGACTCGGGGGGGCTGAGAGCCTGGGCGAGCTTTCACGGTGTAGGACTGTGTTCAGACACCACACATTGTCATTTAAACATTTTTAAAAGAAACCCAATTAATCTCTGACAAAGAAGGCAAGAATTCAAAACGAGAAACAGTCTTTTCAGCAAGTGGTGCTCAAAAAACTGGACAGCTGCATGTAAATCAATGAAACTGGAACACACCCTCACACCATGCACAAAAATAAACTCAAAATGGCTTTAAGACTTCAACGTAAGACAGGATACCATCAAACTCCTAGAAGAGAACATAGGCAAAACATTCTCTGACATCAACCTTACAAATGTTTTCTCAGGTCAGTCTCCCAAAGCAACCGAAATAAAAGCAAAAATAAACCAATGAGACCTAGTCAAACTGACAAGCTTTTGCACAGCAAAGGAAACCGTTAAAAAAAAAAAAAAGACAGCTTACAGAATGGGAGAAAATAGTGTCAAATGATGCAACTGACGGGCTTAATCTCTAAAATATACAAACAACTTATACAACTCAACAGCAAAAAAGCCAACAACCTAATTGAAAAATGGGCAAAAGACCTGAATAGATATTTCTCCAGAGAATATATAGATGGCCAACAAGCACATGAAAAAATACTTAACATCACTAATTATTAGAGAAATGCAAATGAAAACTGCTATGAGGTACCACCTCACACCAGTCAGAATGGCCATCATTAATAAGTCCACAAATAACAAATGCTGGAGAGGGTGTGGAGAAAAGGGAACCCTCCTGCACTGTTGGTGGGAATGTAAATTGGTACAACCACTGTGTAAAACAGTATAGAGGTAACTTAGAAAACTATACATAGAACTACCACATGACCCAGCAATCCCACTCTTGGGCATATATCTGGACAAAACTTTCCTTGAAAAAGACACCTGCACCCACATGCTCACTGCAGCACTATTCACAACAGCCAAGACATGGAAACAGCCTAAATGTCCATCGACAGATGACTGGATTAGGAAGATGTGGTATATATACACAATGGACTACTACTCAGCCATAAAAAAGGTCAAAATAATGCCATTTGCAGCAACATGGATGGAATTAGAGACTCTCACACTAAGTGAAGTAAGTCAGAAAGAGAAAGACAAATACCATATGATTTCACTTATATCTGGAATCTAAGACACAAATGAACCTTTCCACAGAAAAGAAACTCATGGACTTGGAGAACAGACTTGTGGTTGCCAAGGGGGATGGGGAGGGAGTGGGATGGACTGGGAATCTGGGGTTGATAGTTGCACACTATTGCTTTTGGAGTGGGTAAGCGATGAGAGCCTGCTGCACAGCACTGGGAACTACGCCTGGTCACTTGTGATACAGCATGATGGAGGATGCCGTGAGAAAAAGAACGTATATGTGTGTGACTGGGTCTCTTTGCTGTACAGTAGAAAATTGACAGAACACTGTAAGCCAGTTATAATGGGAAAAAAGCAAAAAGAAAGCCAGCTATCCCAATATCTGGCTTACCACAGGGTAAAGTCCAAGGCCAGACTGGCAGGTCCTGAGCCTGTGCAAGGGGACAGAGGCTGGGCTGAGAGGCATCCGGGCATCAGTGGATGGTGCCTAAATGCTTCCACCCTGTGAAGCTCCGTCTCTACTCACTGTTTAATCACAGGCTTGAAAAGACAAGATGTTCTGTTAAACTCGCACACACATCCCACCGCCGGGTCAATGTAGTGAACGCAGAGTAGTGTAACTGCCCTAAACTATCAGAGGTTTGTCAGGGGGAACGAGAAAGTCCATCAGCTTTCTTAGAGAAACTCAGAAAGACACTGTGAAAACATACACCAACTGACCCAGAAGCAATGGAGGGCCAAATAATTCTTAAAGACTAATTTATAACTCTGTTGGCACAAGATATATGGCGATAGCTCCAAAAACTGGGTTTTGGCCCTGTTCAGGATCCCGAGCATCTCCTCAGGGGAGCACCTCAAGTATATTATAATCAGGACCAGGAAGAAGGAGAGGAGAACAAGAGGAGAGAGAAAAAAGGCTGATGGTCCAGTTACGGCACTGCAGGGAGTCAGCCTGGGAGCTTCCAGGGTGAAAGGACCAGGGCAGAGACCTAAGCCCAGAGCCTGTTTCCTCTGCGCAGAAGAGGGACGCCTTAGATGGAAATGCCCCAGAGCTCGGCCCACAGCACCTAGGCTGTGTCCCACATGTCGGGGAGGTCCCTGGAGAAGGGACTGCCCCAAAGGCAAAGTTCCCTGGGTTCGGCCCCTCAGTCCCAGGACTTGCCCGCCGGCTGGTACGGGGTGGCTTTGTCCTCCGGCCCCGGGCTCTTCCCCCTGCACCCTCAGCCCTGTAAGTGAGAAGCCCTGGCCAGTTAGTGGGAAGGGGCCTGGGACTCGTGAAAACGCCCACCGGACTCCAGCCCCCAAAGCCACCTGAGGCCACTGGTCACCCCCCTGACCTGCAGCAGGCATCCAGGGTCAGAGCCTTTCTCCATAGCGACTCCACAGACACCAAGGGCCACGGACTCGCCAGCAGGCCTCGGGGGCTGCAGTGGCCTCGGCACCTGCTCCTCTGATGGAGCATCTGCCGTCACCCCAGCCGGGGCGGTGCCGCCACCCTAGGTCTCCACAGACTGTACAGGGCAGGTGTGAGATTTCTGTTCAGTGCCTGTGTGACCACAGGGATCTGGGCCCAGGAGAAACCAGAGCCTTGTGCCCAGGTGCCTGGGGCAAAGCTCGCCATCCCCACCAGGGCAAAGGCACAGACGGACACGGGGTCTGCCCACGGGCAGACCAGCCACGCTGGACCCAGGGCTCAGCGTCCCTGGCAGGGCTGAGCGGTGACACGCTGGCATGTGTGTCATTGGTTGGTAAAGTCTTAACAAGCCCCCGACAACTAGCTGCGTGCGCAGAAGCCCAGCCCGGGTGGGAGCTGTCCTTCCAGGTGAGCCAGGCCTGGGCCACGCGTCAGGCGCCACCCAAAGCCCGTGGACTCTGCTGCCACCTTCCCGTTACGGGAGGAGCCCGGCTCACGTGTTTCCTGCGACAGCCACGACATCATCACATCCGCTCCGAGAACTATTTTTAACTGATTTATGTATTTCTTTATGAGGAACACATCAACTTCTGTTTCAGTTCGCTTTACAGGAAAGTGTCGCAACCGTGCTCAGCTCAGCAGCGTCGATGGCCACAGAGCAGCAGGGAGAGCCCGTCTCGCCTCCGACGTCTCGCAAAATGTACAAAGTTGGAAACGGGAGGCGGGCTCGGATGAAAAGGAGGAAGCCCACGGCAAGCGCCTTCTGTGGAATCAACAAGCCTGTCTGGACAAGAGCTTGCTGCTCCCTCACATCCCGGGGGCGGCTTCTTGGGGCCTCTGCTGTCGCTGCCGGCGCTCCGGCTGCCCGCACCCGGCGGGCGTCTGGTCAGGGAACCCTGGCCCCCGGCCCGCTCAGTGCCCACCCTTGAGGCGGGGGTCCGGAAGGGGCCCCCTCCGCAGACAAGGAGCAACTCGGGGGAGAGGTCCCGCCACGGTCGGGAGGCGGTTTGGCCTCCTGGCTGCGCTCTGACCTGCGGTGGCCCAGGCCAGCCTGCTGATGCTTGGGGAGTCCCCCAGTCCCCGGGGCTGACCCTCAGCTGCCACTCTCGGCCAGGCCCTCTGCTTCTCTCCCCTTGCCATGTCTGTTTCCAGCTTTCAGGGCCTCTCTGGGCTTTGTCAAAGTCTGGCTGGACACAGTTCTCCACAGAGGCCACCAGCAGCCTGAGGCCTGCCAGAGGCCACCAGAGTGAGGGTCTCACTCCACCAAGCCACCAGGAGGCTGAGGGTTTTCTCCCCCCACCTTGGCCCCACCCCCTCTTCCAGAAGAAGCAGGAGAGGTGGGGGCCTCGGGCTGGGGAAAGGCTTGGCGGCTGTAGGGGCTGCAAGGACGCGGTGCAGGCCCCTTCAGGCCTCGGGCCCACCCCTGAGTCACACACAGGTGCTCGCTTCATCCACATAAGAACCTTCTGGAAAAGAGCAAAGAGGGCTCAGCCGGGCCCGGCCGTGAGGGGCAGGGTGTGGGTCCCGCCCGGGCTCCGAGCTTCCTCCGCCATAAGTGGTGCCCTCCAGGACTTGTGACACCTAGGATTTAACGGAAAAACGGTTCCACGCTGTCTCGCCCATACCCAAAAATACACTCGGATAGATTAAAGGCAAAAAGCGCACTCATGAAAGCACTGGAACGAAACGCGAGAGCATATTCTCGGGAGACAGCCAGGGGCACGATCGAAAGCCCTGCAGGAAGACTGACCGACAGCTCTGCGCCGTGGACGGCAAGGGCCTCTAAGCGCCAAGGGCATGAAGGTAAAATATTAAGCACCAGGTTAGCAACTAACACCCGCAGGGTGAACTCAAGGGCCGACGCTCATCGAGCACAGAGAATCCCCACAAAGCAGTAAGGAAACCAACAGCCCACCAGAAAAGCGGCGACGGCTGTGGCCAAGACGCCAAAACACCGTCTCGAGTGCGGCAGAATCTCCCCTCTCCGATCCGAGTGCAGAAGTTGGCAGTTGCTTGATGACCAGAGCCAGTGTCGGCTGCCAAGCGGGGTGTGGGAGTGGAACGGCCTGTGTGAGGGGCCCACCCTGTGACCCGCCCGTGAGGGCCGCTGTGCTGGGGTGTCTGAGGCGCCTCTGGAAACAGCCCGGAGCTTTCGCCTTCCAGGAGGCCGGCTGCACGAGAACACGCAGCCCTGAGTGGTGCCCGTGGCTCTGAGCCTCGGGGCCAGGGGCCTGGACAGCAGCAGACCCTGGCCTGGCTGTGTCTGAGGGGCTGTGTCTGAGCGCCTGGGACCCCGAGGGGTGGGGCGGTGGGGCCTGGCTCCTGGGCTGGGGCCCCAGGGTGGGGAGGTGCGTGTCCAACCACCAGGACAGGCCTCCCTGCCTCGTGTCAGGGCCCCCACCCCACCCGGCCCCTCACCACCGGGGCCAGTCCCTGCTGGGTTCAAACAAGAACCAGAGGAGGAACGGGAGGCCCAGAGAGGGCAAGGAACTCAGTGAGGTCACCCAGCGAGGAAGCCGCCAAGCAGACCCAGGCCGCCTGGTCACGGGGCCGGTGGACACTTGGGCTCCGTGTGCACCACCGGAAGCCGCTGCCCAGCCCTCCCTCCAGTGGAGGCGGGGTGGGGGAGAGCAGCCTCCGCACCCCTCTCGCGCAATGACTCTTGGTCCCCAGCAGCCGCCCCCCGCTGCGTACACTGCGCTGGAAGGAGCTGCAGTGGCCCTGCCTCCCCAGGGATCCGGCCCCGGTCTGCCCACTAGCAGCCAGTCATCCCATCCAGATGCCTGTGAAGCGTGCTGGACACGCTGGGCTCCTGCCACGTGAATCGGGCAGCGGGGCTCGGCAGGGGCACACCCCCTTTCCTGGGAACGACCTGGGAACTGTTCCAGGTGCTTTGCCCACCCCCACAGTGGGGGGCGAGGGGCCCTCCCTAGCCTTCCTCCCTCGCCCCAGGGCCCCAGGGTCAGGAGGACCGAGGCGGGACCCTGTGCAACCTAGGGACCGTGAGGCCCGGGGCCAGCAGAGGCCTTCCCCTCGGGCCAAGTGCTCAGCGGTGGCCAGAGGCAGGGCGGCCCTGGGGGTATGAGGGGCTTGGTCACCTCGGGCCCCTGCCCCCCTGGAGCTGAGGTTCCCTGGGGGGCCCATGGGCGTGACGTGATGTGAGCTGTCAGTCTCCACCCCCTGCACCCCCACCCTGGGCCTTGGGATGCTTCCTGAGGTCACCCTACCCATGGCCCTGCCCCGTCACCTCCTCCTGGCTGCCCCTCCGGGCTCCTCTCCACGGGGTGGCTGCAGGGACGCTGTGGGCGCCCGGCCAGACCCCCTGCCAGCTGCCTCCCCAGGCTCCCTAGTCAGAGTCGGAGCCACAGCCCCAGGCCGCACAGCCCCCGCCCCACGGTGCAGCCAGGCCGACGGACAGGCTGAGGCCGTGCACTCTGGCTGTCTCAGAGGCCACCCCCGGCCGCCGTGGGACACACTCACCAGCCGGAGGGCAGAGCCCTGGCCGCCTGCTGAGCCCTCGCTCCCACGCTCCTTCTGCCCAGCTCACCCTGCTGGGCAGACGCGCAGCCTCTGCACACAGCTCTGCGGCGGCGGCAGAGTGCTCCTGGCCCCCGACTACGGCCACCTGAGCCCCGGTTCCCAGATCTGGGGGTGATGGACGTGCCCCTGACGGCTCCCTGTGCTGAGGCCTCCGTGGCGGGGCGCCCGGCCTCCTGCTCCCCCGTCAGGGCGCCGCAGGCCCCACGCTCGGCTGCTCTCAGATGTGCCCGGAGCCCAGAGCCACCACAGGCCAGGAGGCCTTGGCCAACTTCAGATACGACTCTGCAATTTTAAGAGCATAGTGCTGTTTAGGTTAGCGTGGGCATCAGCCCGTCTGCCTCCCCAAACCAAGGCCCAGGGGGCCCGCCCATCCCAGCTAAGGGTGTGTCTGCAAAGAGCAACCACAAACTGGAGTCGTGCCCAAGGACACAGGCTAGTGTCACAAAGGCTGTGTCCCCAGGGCCTGGAGGAGGGGCTTGGGGGACCTGGGGAGACCCAAGGGGCGAGGTCCGGGCGCAGCCCCGGGAGAAGAGCTCTGGGCACAGCAAGGGGTCCAGACAAGCAGGCAGGGCCCTGGGACCAGGCGGGAGGCTCCATCCTGACTTTGTGGGGCCCACTCTGCTCTCTGCAGCCTCTTCCTCACAGGCTCCAGGCGGCCGCGCGTCGGGCCAGCCCCGCCCAGCCAGGCCAGGCCAGGCCCTGGGCGACCCTAAACTTGCGTCAGGGAACCACAGACCGTCCAGCGAGTCCAGCCAGCCTAGGACTCCAGCCTGGAGCCCGTCACAGCTTCCCTGTCCTAGAGGGAGGTGCCTCTCTGCGGTGGTTTCTCCAGGCTCCGCGCAGAAACAAGGATCCGGGGCTGCCGGGGGCCCACACGGGGCCCACACCCTCCCCCGCCAGACCCTCCTGCCGCTCGCATGGCCTCCCTCAGGTCTCAGCGCCCGAAACCGGGAGCCGTGGCCGTCCCAGGCGGCCAGTCCCCCCGACTCGCCTCCCCTGTCAGTCTTAGGGTCTTTCTGGGCCCCGGCCCTGCCCATCCTTGACCTCGAATCTCCTCCTCTCCGGGCCCCGCCCGGCCCCTCACCTGGGGGGGCCCCACCACAGAGCCCGCTCCTGGCGCATCAGCAGTGGCCTTGCGCAGGGGAGCTGGCCCACCGCGAGGTACCCAAGCCCCTCAGGGAGCGGCTGCAAGCTCTTCCCGAGAAAGGAGCGTCCACTCCAGGCCCGCTGGGCCAGATGCTGCCTCGCTCCACCACCAGGCTGGGCAGGGCAGACGGCGGGACCTCACTGGGGCCACGGGGCTCCGGCCCTGCCCCTGAGCCCTACAAGGCCCACCCAGGGCCCGGGAATAGTGGCCTCCCTCACCTCAGCTGCCGCGTGCCCCGCAAGGGCTCCCGGCCCCCAGTCCCACCCTCACAGCCGTGGCCCCGCTCCGAGACCCCTCCAGGTCCCAGGGCCCTCCTTCCCCAGCTCCCACGGGAGCCACCTCCAGGCAGAAACTGACTTGGCTGGGGCTTTACAGGCTGGTCTGGGGACACGGGCCCCCGAGGACTTCCCGTCCGGGGCAGGAGCCAGGGTCTGAACCAGTCCCCAGGCACAGCCCATAAAGGCACCGCAGCTGAGTGTCGTCCTCGGGACCAGCCCCCGCCCCGTGCTATGACTCCAGAAATCCAGTCGTGAAACCGGAGGGCTCTGCTGACACCCTTCAGCCCCTGACCTGGGCAGCACCACGTCCCCTGGCCCCCAGGGCAGTGTCCAGAGGTCCCAAGAGAGGGTCTGGGGAACCCAGGGGCGTGAGGCGGCCAGCTGGGCCTGGAGCCCACGAAGGAAGGACCACCCTCCTCGGAGGCCCCGCGCATGAAGCAGAGGTGACAAGGACAGGGTGTCGGTCGCAGGGGTCAACAGGGTAGGACCGGACGCACAGCCTCCAGGACAGGTGGCTTGGGAGAGCGTCAACCCCAGGAAGCCCGCTCACCCTCATGGGGAGCTCACAGCTTTGTGTCTCAAGACATTCGAACGTGTTAAAACAGGAAATGAAGCGGGTGAGAAACAGCGTGCCCCCCACCGCCACACCCCCCCCCGGGGCAGCAGGCTGTTCGTGTGGTCTCTGCCCCCGCCCCTCGCCCCAACACTGGCCTCAGAGGGAGCCCCCAGGCACAGCCCACGCCCGTCCGGCCGCTGCACTGCTGCTGCCTCTCCTCTGAAGCACGCGGACCCCTGGGTGCATGTGAGTGCACACGCTTATGCAAGCACACCGGCAGGCACACACTAGTGCACAGGGCTGGCTCCGTGCCCCTGGAGGGCAGTCCTGCTGCGGGGCGTGTTGGGAGCCTGGTCCAGGCGGGCTGGAGAGGGAGGAGGGAGCCTCAAACCTGAATCCACCCTGAAGGTCTTAACATCTTGCTCTGCTCTCCACCGGGCGGAAAGGAGGGGGTGCTGCCTCCCAGGAATGAGGTTGAATCAGAGGCTGATCACAGCCTGAAGACGGACGAGTCACAGCCCCGTTTCAATCCGTTCAGAGGAGGCTCCCAGCTGGGGCCCCGTTCAGAAGCCCCCTCCCCACTGCCACCGTCCTGGTCCCCCACCGCTCAGCCTCCGTGTCCTCCTACACTCACCATGTCACCCCCTCCTCCCACCGCCTTCACCTCCATCCTCACCCCCACTTTCAGCCCCACTGCAGGTGTGAAATTGGAGGTAAAACTCTCATCTTTTGTGTTTCCGTAACAACCACCTCCGTGGACGGGGACAAAGGCACTTTGGGTTGGACAGGTCATGTGGCTCGGGGTCGATGGTCCCTGTGATGTGGATGGGCAGGAAACAGGCACCAGCAAGTCCTGTGGGAGGGA
Source organism: Catagonus wagneri (assembly GCA_004024745.2). NCBI lineage: Eukaryota > Metazoa > Chordata > Mammalia > Artiodactyla > Tayassuidae > Catagonus > Catagonus wagneri. The sequence goes on from PVHT020000055.1 coordinate 150,219, forward strand.
GGCTGGCCCGCGCGGAAAGCAGTGCGGGAGCGCAGAGGGGCACATCCAGGAGAGCCGAGGGGCTCCGCCCACGAAGCAGGGCTGCCAGAGATGGGGCGTGGGTCCTGGCAGCAGGCTGGAGCGGCAGAGCTGGGCCTTGGGGCCGGGGTAGGTGCGGGGCGGGCGGGCCAGAGGCAAGGCGGGAAAGGACGTTCAGGGACCGAGCGTGCGCACCGGGGTGTGTGGGGGACAGCTGGGCAGAGGTGGCCGATCGGACGGCCTGAGGTGGGAGGTGTGAGTCCAGGTGTGGAAATCGGGACGGCTGCACAGACAGACGGACTGCCCGCTCGCGTTAGGAGTGTGCGGACTCAGAGAGGGCAGCGCCAACACCGGCACCGGCAGACCTGAGGTCCAGCATCAGGCCCACCGGGTACCGGCACTGGCACACGAGCTCCCCTCCGCAGGGACCCGTCCGGGTGCTGCTCGCGGGTGTCTGTGGAGCACCACTACCCGCGTGTGGAGGGCGTGACGCGGCCCGTGTGGCGAAAGGAGGGGCAGTCGTTTGCTACGTGGCTTCCGGTACTGATCTGACCGTGGCACAGGCGTGGCTCTAGGCCTTGGGATGTGTCTGCAGGACGGACGCAGACCCCAGCCCGCCTGTCCCCAGCAGGAGACAGACGACGGGCCGCGAGGCGCTTCCAGGGGAGGGTGGTTACCTTGGGCCGGGCAGGCTGGGGTCAGCAGGTGCCAGGCGGCCTCCGTGAGAAGGGCCCTGACGGAGACCGGGTTCCCGGCCCCACTGACCAAGGGGCCACGTGGAGGAGCGGCAAGGAGGCCGGGCAGGGGAAGCAAGGGCTCCAGAAATTTCTCAAGACCAGGCAGCGTGCCCTCAAGTGCCCAAGACTCACATTCCCACCACCCAGGGGGCTAGGACTCCAAGTTGGCCTCAGCTTGATTTAAAAAACAAAGCAAAATAAAACCAAAGTGATGACACGCCTGCAGTAGAAGTGGGGAAAGTGGCTCTGAGGAGGCACTTAGGGGCGGGGGAAGCACAGGGGCTCCCCAAGGCTCTCAAAGCGGGGAGTCTCGGAGGACACAGACCCCCAACCTCCCTCAGGACCTGACAGAAGGGTGGGAGTTGCTGGGAGCCCCCAGGCCACGGCTCCTGGGTCCTCGCGGCCCGTCTCTGCGGAGGGCGGGGGCCTGACCGCACGGCGGGGACGCTGTTTACACCAGGCGGCCACTCGGCCCCACTTGAGTCAGAGTGTGAAATATCCGTCACCAACGCTTGAAAACTGCGCAGCGGCAGCTTTCGCGGCTGTGACCAAAACAATCCCAACCTTATTTTCCACAAGCACCAACAGATGTTTAAAACTGGGGTGGAATCTCGGACCGAACGTTTCTCAAGCAGGGCCTGGAGCTGCTCCAGGGGCTCCCGCCCAGGGCCCTCTGCTGTTCTAAGCCGCCCTTCACACGTCAGGAATGTCAAACAGAGCTGACCTTGGCCGCGCCACGCCGTCCTCGCAGCAGCAGCCAGGCTTCGGGGTGTTTGTCTAATTAAAACAAACTAGCTGGGCGGTATCAGATTTCTCCGACCAAAGAGCACTGAAGCTGCATGTGCGCCGCTGCTGCTGCTTCCTGCAGGCTGGGCTGGGGGAAGTGCAGGCGTTTCCAAGCTCAGCACGTTCAGTGAAAAAGGACGACTGTTTCCTACGTCGCTGAGAAAATTGAAGCAATCAGAAAAGAACTTCCACGTGCTCCCACCACGGCACCCCCCGCCTCCAAACGCTCCCACCCGCGGCCGAGCCTGCCGGGCGCGCCGGGCCCAGCCCCCCCAGGACACGGCCCCTGCCCAGAAAGTCTCCCCTGACCGGTCACTCTGCTGCCCTGGCACGGCCGCAGCCCTGCAGGCCGAGGGCCTCTCCGCTGACCTTGCCGCTCTCACCGCCCGCCCCCCCGTCTCCTTTCTGAGCAGCCTCTCCTCGCCTCTGGCCCATGACAATCGCTTTCGCTGACGGCACGCTGCTGAATCCAGGAGTTCATCCTCGGCCCTCATCCTGGGATCAGAGCACCTCGTCCAGCACGGAGCACACTGCCCTGGGGGAAACCGCTTCTTCCTGGTCCTTCCCCACCCCCGACGGTGGACCACTGCCCCCTCCCCCTCCTCGCCCGGTTCCGCTGTCACTGCAGCCCCCGTGCTGCTTTCCTACCGCCGCTGCCGTGAATCACCGAAGTTTACTGGTTTAGACACACAGCTTTATTATCTTCAGGTCTGGAGGTCAGAAGTCCAGGCAGATTTCACGGGCTCAATCAAAGCTGTCAACAAGATGAAGACTCGGGGGGACTCAGCCTCTGGCCTTTTCCAGCTTCTAGAGGCCAGTCTCTTCCTCTGTCTTCAGACCAGCAAGCTCGCCCGTCTGATGGCCTCAGCATCACGGCCCCTTCTCTGGCCTGACACCCCTGCCTCCCCCTTGGAGTGACGTGTGCCTGCAGGGGGCCCACTCAGACAGTTCAGGATAATCTCTCCCTTGCAAAGCCCTTCATTTAATCAGTCTGCACAGGCCCCTTTGACCTAACGGGCAGCAGCATACCCACGGGTTTGGGGAATTAAGATGTGTATATTTTAGGGACCATTACTCTGTTGACCAGTTTGCCCTTGGCCTCCAAAGGTTTACAGTCCAAACCCCACCTGCAGAACCCTTTCACCTCACCTCAAACCTCCAAAAGTCTCATGCATTACAATATCAAGTGGAAATTCCAAACACATCTCACCCTTCAAAGAGCCAAAGCAATCTTGAAAGAGAAAAACGGAGCTGAAGAGTCAGGCTCCCCAACTTCAGACTTTATTACGAAGCTACAGTCACTGAAACTGTATGGCACTGGCACAAAAACAGAAATATAGATCAGTGGGACAGGATAGAAAGCCCAGAAATAAATCCATGCACAGAGGTCAATTAATCTATGACAAAGGAGGCAAAATGTACAATGGAGAAAAGACAGTGTCATCATAAGTGGTGCTGGGTACACTGGAGAGCTCCATGGAAGGGAATGAAATCAGAACACCCTCCAGCACCATAAACGAATGTAAAATCAAAGTGGATTAAAGACCTAAGGGTAAGGCCAGATACCATATGTCTCTTAGAGGAAAACATAAGTAGAACGCTCTTTGACATAAATTGCAAAAGTGTCTTTTTTGATCCACCTCCTAGAGTAATGAAAACAAAAACACATATAAACAAATAGGACCTAACTAAAAAACTTTTGCACAGCAAAGGAAACAATTAAAAAAAAAAAAAGGCAATATGTAGAATGGGTGAAAATCTTTGCAAATGAAGAGACTGACAAAGGAATAATCTCCAAAATATACAAATATCACATACAGCTTTATATCAAAAAAAAAATAAACACCTCAATTTTATTTATCTTTGCCTTTTTGCCTTATCTAGGGCTGCACCTGCGGCATATGGAGGTTCCCAGGCTAGGGGTCTAACAGGAGCTGTAGCTGCCGGCCTTCGCCACAGCCACAGCAACGCGGGATCCGAGCCGCGTCTGCAACCTACACCACAGCTCACGGTAATGCCATATCCTTAACCCACTGAGCAAGGCCAGGGATCAAACCTGCAACCTCATGGTTCCTAGTCAGATTCATTAACCACTGAGCCATGACGGGAACTCCTAAACAACTCAATTTTAAAGTGGCCAGAAGATCCAAATAAACATTTCTCCAAAGACAACAGACAGCCAAAAAACACATGAAAAGATGCTCAATGTCCTGATTATTAGAGAAATGCAAACCAAAACTGCAATGAGGTTTCACCTCCCCCTGGTCAGAATGGCCGCTGTCGAAAAGTCTACAGACAAACGGCGCTGGTTGTGGAGAAGAGGGAACCCTCCCACACTGCTGCTGGGCATGTAAATCGGCACAACCACTGCTGAAAACAGTGTGGAGGTTCCTCAGAAAACTACAGACAGAACTACCATATGACCCAGCAATCCCACTCCTGGAAAACCGTAACCCAAAAAATACATGCAACCCGCTGTTCCTCTACAACAGCCAAGCCATGAAAGCACCCTAAGTGTCCGTCGACAGAGGAATGGATAAAGATGTGGAAGATAAAGAGTTCCTACTGTGGCTCAGTGGTTATGAACCCAGCTAGTATCCCTGAGTATGTGTGTTCGATCCCTGGCCTCGTTCAGTGGGTTAAGGATCCGACGTTGCCGTGAGCTGCAGTGTAGGTCACAGACATGGCTTGGATCCCGTGTTGCTGTGGCTGTGGCGTAGGCCGGCAGCTGCAGCTCCAACTCATCTCCTGGCCTGGGAACCTCCATTTGCCACGAGTGTGGCCTTAAAAAGCAAAAAAAAAAAAAAATGGCACATATATACAATGGAATACTGCTTAGCCATAAAAAAGAAATAACGCCATTTGCAGCAACATGCTTGGACCTGGAAATTATCATACGAAGTGAAGTAAATCAGATAACGACAAATGTCATATGAGATCATTAATATGTGGAAGCTAACGTGCGACACATGGAGGTTCCCAGGCTAGGGGTCAAATCGGAGCTACAGCTGCCAGCCTACACCACAGCCACAGCAACACCAGATCTGACTGTGACCTACACCAACGCTCATGGCAACGCCAGACCCTTAACCCACTTAGCGAGGCCGGGGATCGAACCCACATCTTCATGGACACTAGTTGGATTCGTTTCCCTTGCGCCACGATGGGAACTCCCAGACTCAGAGATTCTGAAAACAAATTTACAGTTACCAAAGTGGAGACACTGAGGGGCGAGACCAAGTACTAACACGTACACACTGCTATATATAAAACAGATAAGCGATGAGGACCTACTGTAGCACAGGGAAATCTACTCAACTGTGTAATAACCTCTGTGCGAAAAGAATCTCAAAAAGAACGGATGTGTGTGTACATAGAACTGAGTCACTCTGCTGTACACCTGAAACAAACACAACTTTGTAAATCAGCTAAACGCCAATAGAATTTTTAAAATCACACACACACACACACACACACCCCTCATCTAAATACATCAATTCCGAAGTCCCAGATCTTGTCCTCTAAATAATCTACACTAGGGGCGGTGAGGCTCCAGGCATCCGTCCTATGCACATCCCTCTTTGTGAACAGATGGAGCTCAAGAAACAGCTCATTGTCCCCCAAAATACAATGTCGGGACAGGACTCTGGCAACAGTTTTAGATATTTCCACTGAAAAATGGGGAAATGATGGAAAGAAAAAAGGAGTCATCTGTCCCAAGCAATTTCCAACTCCGGACAAACACCTTTCAGCTGCAAGGTCCAAGCATAATCCTGTGTGGATCCCAGGTCCGCCCTCGGCTCACGGCTCTGCTCACTGAATTATCCTTCCCTTTTCCTGAAGGGTAGCATGACTCTGCAGATAAGTAGCTCTATCAGCTTGTTTCCTGCCAGGAGAATTGGGGGAGGCCCGAAGGTCTTCTTTCAGCTTTCGTTTCCAGCTGAAACTGCAGTGCTTCTGCTGACAGCATATTCTCAAGAACTTTGTGTGTCTCCTGTGTGTGTCACATTCCACTTGACAAGAGGGTTCCTCTACAGTGTTGCCCAGACAATCCCCTACTTGTTCGTGGCTTCTGCTGAGATTGCTGGGGGGGCCTTTGCATCTAATCTCTTCAAAGAGCCCTGTGACTGAATACTGATCTTCCTGTCCTCCGAGGTGTTAGCAAAAAGGTTGTCCGGCCACACCCTCGGCTTTCTTTCCAGACCACGTGTGCATGTGTTTGCACAGATTCACATTCTGCAGCACCATCGATGGCAGGTGCACGCTTGTACCCACAGCACAGGCACACACACGGCAGCACACACCCACTACTCGTGTGCACACACAAACCTCACAGCACATAGACGCATCACACCGCAAGCACACAGGTTGTCGCAGTCCTGTAAACACACCTACACAACATGCACACCCCCCACACACCTTACAGACACCCTATATGTCCACCAGATATACGTTATACATTCCTCTGCACATACAGAACACGCAGAAACCCACATAGACAGAGCCACACCCACCACAGGGCATGTGCTCTGGGCTCACTTGACCAGGTTTGAGTGTCCCTGCCCAGGAGGGGCCCAAAGAGGGCCTGGGACAGGAGGCCAGGCAGGCGGTGCCTGACAGAAGAGGAACTGAAAGGGCTGAAGCTGAAACACCAGGACCAGGTGCTCTGAAGCAGGGGCTGGAGCACGGGAGGCCCCGGGCACACCGCCCAGTGGTCTGGACAAGACAGGGTGGCCCTCCTAATGATAGCTGTGTGCCCCCGCCAAAGGGGTACATGGACACCTCAGAAAGCTGTGAGGATGGAATGAGAGGCCGGGAGGGAGCAGCTGTGGGTACACGTCCCCCAGCCTTGACCGTGCTCTGCTTTCTCTGAGGAAAAGAAACAGGAACTACCTTCGTTGAGCTCCCAGCACATGGCAGGCACAGAGCCTCTGGGAGGCCCTGAGCCCCTGGGTGCCCTGGCAAGGCCCTGTCCACTTCCGTGCATCCCTTCCAAGTCACCAGAAAGGACACGGACGCAGCTCTCCCCGGCCGGAGTAGGCTGCACGGAGAGCCCAGCCTCCTGGCAGGCGAGAAGTGCCCGTGCATCTCCCACCAGCTCTAACGCGAGAAGCCCCCAGGGAGGCCGCCCCAAGGCCCGGAGGAGAACCTGCACAAGGCACGGGCCTTCGTCCTGCTTCGTTGAAGGTCTGCCAGTCAGGACCCACGAGACTCCGGGCCACCCTCCTCCGGGCCTCCCATCAGTGTTTTCCAGACCCTGGTCCCAGCAGGCCCTCGTGCGGCCACTGCCCTGACCCCCCCCCCCATTCAGGGGCCGCACCACCGTCTCTGCCAGCTGAGCTTCCCTGCGGTGTAGACTGTCTCAGGGCGGAGGCACAGGCGTTGGAAAAGGCCAAGCGCTGCAGGCGAGTCGTCTGAATTCTGGACCTCGGTTCCTCCCCCTGCAGAACAGTCATCAGACACCCAGCACGGGGCTTTGAGAGATCAGCAAGGTGGCTTATTAGCACCCACAGCTCCGTAACAGGTCACCTGAGAGGGGGGCGTAACCGGCAGAGGTCCCTTCTCGGAGGTCTGGAGGCCAGAAGTCCAAGGTGCCGCCAGGGCCGCACTCCCCGACGGCTGAGGGGGTCCTTCCCACCTCCAGCACCTGCTTCTCTCCGTCTTCACGTGCTTCTCCTCCTCGACCCGTGTCTCCCCTCCTGCCTTTCTCCTAAACGGACCCTTGTCACTGGATTCAGAGCCCACACAGTAATCCAGGGGGACCTTGTCTCGAGACCCTCACCTCGATTACACACGCAAAGGCCATTTTCCAAATGGGGTCCGGCTCACGTTCTGGGAATCAGGTGTGGACGTCTCTGGGGCACGATTAGCTGCCACCCCAGAAAGTTAAATGTCCGTATGGAATGGCGCAGCACGAAGCCAGGACCAGGGAAAGCAGCTCGGGTGTTGCCGCGGCTGTTGCGGGGCTGTCCCTGAGCCAGCGGCCCCACGGACGCTCCCCCTCCGTCGTCGCCCCGGGCCCATGTGACCGGGTGGCCGGCCCCAGCCCGCCACGTGCTGCTCGGCTCCCGCACCAGCGTCTCCCCTGCGGTGGGGCGCACAAGACAGCGGGGCCAGGGCCAGCGCTCAGCACAGGGGGCTGAGCTGACACGGAGCCCCTCCAGCCGCCCAGACAGGACAAAGCCTTGAGAAGAGTGTCTGCCGGCCTGTCCCACACAGCAGGCGCTCTGTGGACAGACAGCCCTTCACCCAGCTTCCCAGGGCGGGCGACCCCCTCACAGTCTCAGCAGGGGACACCGAGGAGTGGCTGCCGGGTCCCTCTGTGAGGGCACGTAGGTGGCAGTGCCAGGCTGGCCGGCCCTGTCCTCTGTCCTCCCCACGCCTCGTCAGCCCTGGCAGACCAAGGGCTTCAGGGGCGGAGGGGCGGGCAGCTCCAAGACCAGGCGCTGGGCCGAGTCAGTTTGCCGGTGCCCTGCAGTCAGTCCCACGGCAGACGGCGTGGCCTTCTCGCCCCCTTGTCCCCTCCCAGACCCCGAATCACAGCCTGGCTGCAGGCTCGGCGTGAGCTGTGGATGGTGGCAGTTCTGAGCAGCGGTCTCAGACGCAGGACATGCTTCTGGTTTCCCCCTGCACCCCTGGTCTGCGCCCCTCTTCCAGCTGGGCCCCGGGCTGGGAGCTGAGAGGCAGACCTGAGCCCACCTCGGCCTGAAGCAGATTCTGCCGTCAGCACACAGAGGGGTGGGTGAGAAATCCATGTTTTCTCCTAAACCACTGGGACTGGCGGGGCCTCCTGTCAACTGCTGCCTCGTAGAGAATTTGGCCAACAGCAGGGTGCTGCCACGATAAAGCCTAAAGTATAAGCACTGGGTAAAGAAACTTTTTTAGAAAGTTGGAAAATGGCAACCTGTGTTATGTAACGGCAAAAAACACACACACACACAAAACACTAAAATGGGTTCCCACAATAAGCTAGAAAACAGGAAACATACCTAATGCAGTTCTGACTGTGGGTGAGGCGCTTTCCGAGCCAAACACCTCCAGAGGGAGGGCGTCGGTGCCGCTGCACTTGATAAAGAGCTCAAGGAACAGAAAAGAAGGGGCGAACTGAAAGAGGGCTGAGAGGAGACCCCGGGAGCCCAGAAGTTCCAGCGCCTGCGGGATCGAGAATCGACCCCATCCCTTCAGCCAGTAACGCGTCAACCCGAGGAGCGGCCTGAGCTACAAAAGCCTCCGCTGGAGACTCGGCAGCAAAGGCCAGGCCCCCAAGCGCGGACCCCGGCCCCATGCCGGCCTGCTGGGGACAGAGTCCCTCGGCTGCCGAGTGCCGTCCACTGTCCACGGCGACCGAGCACAAGGAGGCCTGCCCTCGGAGCTCGAGGCACAGCCCACGGACCTCTGCCATCTGGGCTTATCTCGGTGTTTTCAGCCATTGGAACTGCCCGCGGCAGCTGCCGCGTCTGCCATCCTGTTATGAAGGAAATGGGCCGAGGGAAAGGGGCTGGGAGCGCCAACAGAGACAATAAACGGAGGTGTCAGCAGGGAAGCCTGCGGTACAGGGCGGCGAGGTGCTGCCGCAGACAGCCCACCCTGCCCCACGCTGCCCGCTCTGGGCTCTGCCCGCGGAGGCTCGGACTCCATGACCACCTGTGTCCAGGGCGGGAAGGAAGGGGCTCACTCTGGACCCTGCGTCCCGGGGCCTCAGCAAGGAAACTGGTATCACACGTTTGCTCGGCTGCCCCGTGAACAGGGCTCCTCCGGGAAAGGAGGCACTTTTGAGAGACGTGCTCACGGCCCTGAGTCCGAGAAAAGCTGTGAGACAAGCAAAAGAGTTTGTGATCTGGAGCCAGATCTGCTTCAAAACCTGGCTCCGCCACCTCACAGCTGCGTGGCCCTGAGCAAGTCATTCAGCCTCGACTTCCGTGTGTACGAGCCAGGGCTGCCGCCATCTCGGAGGCATCAGACGGCCCGAGCAACAGGGCACCTCCACGGCCTCGCCAGTGCTGTCAGTGGGGCAGAGGAGGCGACGAGGACCAGGGCAGAGACAGTGCCCTAGAGGCTGTGCCTGTCGGAGCGGGTGGGCTCGGGCCAGAGCCAGCGGCGGCTCAGAGGCCTGGCTCGCTGGCCTTCCCACAGCAACGGGCTTTGCAGCCCAGAGACCAGGTGGGGGGCCGCAGTGGAGAAAGAGGCCACGTGACCAGCTGCGCGTGACGGAACCCAGCTCTGTGCCTCACTCCAGACCTGTTCCGTCCAGCAACCTCGTGCTCACCGCACACCCAGCACTTCTCTGCTTGGATCCTAGAGACTTACATCAGATTTTTTTTTAACATTTGCGCTTGGCGAGATTGGATTAAGATGGCAGAATAGAAGGACTGGAGATCAACTTCTCTCATAAAAACAACAAAATTACAACCAAATCCTGAGCAATCTTCAACCAAATGGACTGGAAACTCTCAAAAAGATATTCTACTCCAGAAGACAAAGAGGAGACCACATCAAGAGGTAGGAGGGGTGATTACGCGATAGAAGCAACCCCATACCTCCCGGGTGGGAAGCCCCACAGACTGGAAAGTAACTGCATCACAGAGATTTAGCTACAGGACTGAGAGTTCTGAGCCCCACGTCAAAACCCCACGCCTGGGGACCGGGCACAGGGAGAAAGAGCCCCCGGAGCATCTGGCATTGAAGCCCAGCGGGGCTTGTGTACAGGAGCTCCACAGGACTGGGGAACACAGAGACCCCATCCTTGAAAGGCACACACAGACTTTCACGTGCACTGGGTCTCAGGGCAAAGCAGTCTCCATAGGAATCCGGGTGGAACCTGACTGCAATTCTTGAAGGATCTCCTGGGAAAACAGGGGTGACTGTGGCTTGTTGTGGGGAAGGGCATTGGAGGCAAAGCTCTTGGGAACATTCATCAGCCTGCATTTCTCTGGAGGTGACCATTTTTGGGGAAATCAAAGAGGAAATTAGGAGTTCCCATTGTGGCTCAGTGGTCAACAAATCCGACTAGGAACCATGGGGTTGTGGGTTCGATCCCTGGCCTCGCTCAGTGGGTTAAGGATCTGGCATTGCCGAGAGCTGTGGTGTAGGTTGCAGATGCGGCTTGGATCCCGTGTTGCTGTGGCTCTGGCTTAGGCTGGCGGCTACAGCTCCCATTAGACCCCTAGCCTGGGAACCTCCATATGCCTTGAGTGTGGCCCAAGAAAAGGCAAAAAGACAAAAATAAAAAAAGAGGAAATTAAAAAACACCTAGAAGCAAATGACAACAAAGATACGATACTCTAAAAACTATGGGATGCAGCAAAAGCAGTTCTAAGAGGAAAGTCTATAGCAATACAAGCCTAACTCAGGAAACAAGGAAAAACTCAAATAAGCAACCTAACTTTACATCTAAAGGAACTAGAGAGGGAAGAATTGACAAGACCTAAAGTTAGCAGAAGAAAAGAAATCATCAAGATCAGAGCAGAAATCAATGAAATACAAACGAAGAAAACCATAGAAAAGATCAATGAAACTAAAAGCTGGTTCTTTGAAAAGATCAACAAAATTGATAAACCCTTAGC
>PVHT020000055.1:162322-173964 GCA_004024745.2 Catagonus wagneri
AATAGACCAATCACAAGTTCTGAAATTAAAACTGTGATTAAAAAACTTCCAACAAACACAAGTCCAGGACCAGATGGCTTCACAGGCGAATTCTATCAAACATTTAGAGAAGAGCTAACGCCTATCCTTCTGAAACTATTCCAAAAAAATTGCAGAGGAAGGGACACTCCCAAACTCATTCTATGAGGCAACCATCACCCTGATACCAAAACCAGACAAAGATACCACAAAAAAAGAAAATTACAGGCCCATTTCACTGAAGAACATAGATGCAAAAATCCTCAACAAAATACTAGCCAACCGAATCCAACAGTACATTAAAAGGATTGTAGGTTATGATCAAGTGTGATTTATCCCAGGGATACAAGGATTCTTCAATATCCACAAATCAATCAGTGTGATACACCACGTTAACAAACTGAAGAATAAAAACCATATGACCCTCTCAACAGATGCAGAAAAAGCCTTTGACAAAATCCAACACCCATTTCTGATAAAAAGCCTTCAGCAAGTGGGCACAGGGGAAACCTACCTCAACATAATCAAGGCCTCTATGACAAACCCAGAGCTCACATCATTCTCAATGGTGAAAAGCTGAAAGAATTCCCGCTGAGATCAGGAATAAGACAAGAGATGTCCACTCTCGCCACTATTATTCAACATTGTTTCGGAAGTCCTAGCCACAGCAATCAGAGAAGTAAAAGAAAGAAAAGGAATCCAAATCGGAAAGGAAGAAGTAAAACTATCACTTTTTGCAGATGACATGATGCTATACCTAGAGAATCCTAAAGACTCTACCAGAAAACTGTTAGAGCTCATCAATGACTTTGGCAAAGTCGCAGTATACAAAATCAATACACAGAAATCAACTGCATTTCTATATACCAACAATGAAAGATCAGAAAGAGAAATTAGGGAAGCAATCCCGTTTAACATTGCATCAAAAAGAATCAAATACTTAGGAATAAACCTACCTAAAGAGACAAAAGACCTGTACTCTGAGAACTGTAAGACGCTGATGAAAGAAATCAAGGATGACATGAACAGATGGAAAGACATACCATCCTCTTGGATTGGAAGAGTCAATATTATCAAAATGGCTATACTACCCAAGGCAATCTACAGATTCAATGCAATCCCTATCAAACTACCAAGGACATTTTTCACAGACCTAGAACAAAATATTTTAAAGTTTGTTTGGAAACACAAAAGACCCAGAATAGCCAAAGACATCCTGAAAAAGAAAAACGGAGCTGGGGGAATCAGGCTCCCTGACTTCAGACTACACTACACAGCTACAGTCATCAAAACCGTATGGTACTGGCACAAAGACAGACAGAAATATAGATCAGTGGAACAGGATAGAAAGCCCAGAATTAAACCCACGCACCGACAGTCAACTAATCTATGACAAAGGAGGCAAGACTATACAATGGAGAGAAGAGCTAATGCCTGTTCCATACGTGGTGCTGGGAAAACTGGACAGCCACATGTAAAAAACTAAAATTAGAACACTTCCTAACACCATGCACAAAAATAAACTCAAGATGGATTAAAGACCTAGATATAAGACCAGATATTATAAAACTCTTAGAGGAAAACATAGGCCAAACACTCTCCGACATAAATGACAGCAACATCTTCTCAGATCCACCTGTCAGAGTAATGACAATAAAAAGAAAAATAAACAAATGGGACTTAATTAAACTTCAAAGTTTCTGCACAGCAAAGGAAACCCTAAACAAAACAAAAAGACAACCCACAGAATGGGAGAAAACATTTGCAAATGAATCGACTGACAAGGGATTAATATCCAAAATTTACAAACACCTCCTATAGCTCAATACCAAAAAAACAAACAACCCCATCAAAAAATGGGCAGAAGATCTAAATAGACAATTCTCCGAAGAGGACATATAGATGGCCAAAAAACACATGAAAAGATGTTCAACATCACTTGTTATTAGGGAAATGTAAATCAAAACCACTATGAGGGGAGTTCCCGTCGTGGCTCAGTGGTTGACGAATCCGACTAAGAACCATGAAGTTTCAGGTTCGATCCCTGGCCTTGCTCAGTGGGTTACGGATCCGGCCTTGCCGTGAGCTGTGGTGTAGGCTGCAGATGCGGCTCAGATTCTAAGTTGCTGGGGCTGTGGTGAAGGCCGGCAGCTACAGCTCCTGTTAGACCCCTAGCCTGAGAACCTCCATATGCCGTAGGTGCGGCCCTAGATAAGGCAAAAATACAAAAAAAAAAAAAAACACCACTATAAGGCACCACCTTACACCGGCCAGAATGGCCATCATCAAAAAGTCTACAAACAGTAAGTGCTGGAGAGGGTGTGGAGAAAAAGGATCCCTATTACACTGTTGGTGGGAATGCAAATTGGTGCAACCACTATGGAAAACAGTATGGAGATTCCTTAGAAAACTCAAAATAGAATTACCATTTGAGCCAGCAATCCCACTCCTGGGCATCTATCCAGAGAAATCCATGACTCGAAAAGACACATGTACTCCAGTGTTCATTGCAGCACTCTATACAATAGCCAGGTCATGGAAACAACCTAAATGCCCATGACAGAGGAGTGGATAGGGAAGATGTGGTACATACACACAATGGAATATTACTCAGCCATTACAAGGAACGAAATAACAGCATTTATAGCAACATGGATGGACCTAGAAATTATCATGCGAAGTGAAACCAGTCAAACAGTGAGACACCAATATCAAATGCTACCATTTACACGTGGACTCTAAACAAAGGACACAATGAACTTCTTTGCAGAACAGATACTGACTCACAGACTTAGGACAACTTATGGTTTCCAAATGAGACAAGTTGGGGGGTGGGGGGATACACTGGGGATTTGGGATGGAAGCGCCATAAAATTTGGTTGTGATGATTTTTGTACACCTATGATTGTAATAAAATTCATTAAGTAATAAAAAAACATTTGCATTTTGCATAGCAAATGCATCTCTGCTTCTCAGGGCAAAAGATAAACTCCAATCCATTATCGTCCAATCCATTTTTGTGCAAGCAGAAGACTGACATTAACAGGCCTGTCCTTTGCCCAGATTCACTTCTCCAAGGGGTGGACAGACAGCCCGACCTCCACTGCCCCCGACTTCCACTGCACCCACACCCTCAGTAGGGGCCCAGCCCAGGGTCCCAGCGGTGTGGAAGCTGGAAACACGGGAGCCGGGCAGTGCTGCCCTGGGCCAGCCTCATCACCGTCTGTCTGCGGATGACCATGTCCTGGGGCTCTCCTGCTGCAGGCTGTCCCAGCCCCAACTGGAAGCACAAACCATTCCCACGGGACCCCAGACATAGTCCCCGTGCCACCTGGGTGGCTTGTCCCTGCTGGGATGGACTGAACCTGACTGGACCCATACTGGGCCACAGGGGCCTGGGGAGTCCTTTCTGGTGTCACTAAGCCCCCAGCTGAACAATGCTGGCCAGGATATCGTGCCACCCAGGAAGGCAGTGACACAAAGGCAGTCAGTAACCCCAGGCCCCTGGCTCTCCAGGCGGCTGCCTGGTGGTCCGGAGTCCTCTGTCTGGCCTCAGACCATGGCTCTCTGGGCCAAGGGAGACCATGTGCACCAGGCCCTAACTTCCAGAAGGTTCCAGCACACCTATCTCCCTTCTTGCACCCGAGGTGGTAAGCCCCTGTGCAAACACACCCCGGTGCTGGGGGTCACTCCGGCTCTCCCAGAGCTCGCCGACCTCACAGTGCCTCAGAGGCAGCCGCCTGGGGAGTTCAGATCCCTGTGCACGGCCACTGACTGACCCCCGCGGCCCAGGGCGGACGGTGAGGGCCGCTCTCCACAGCTCTGGGTGACCTTCACATGTTCTCCAAGGATGTCACAGAGGTGGAGCTGGGGGTCAGCACTCTCCAGGGTGGAAGGCCCAGCCACGCCCTCCACCCAGGACAAACCTCTCAGGACGAGCCAGCACCCGAGGCTCATGTTGTCTCCGGGGACCTTACAGGGACAGAGCCTGGCCTGCGACCGTAGAAGGGGGAAGGGCCTCTTGGAGTGTCAGGGGCCCTGTCTGGAAGGAGCGAGTGGCCCCACTGGCCAGGATGTTTCAGGCCCCGGGCTGGCGTATCCCCTGGGCGAGAGTTGCAGAGGACGTGGGAAGGCGCACACTTGGCACCTTGGCGGGCGGGGTGGGCTCAGCAAAGGCCCGAGCCTCCTGCGGGTGGGCCAGGCTGCCCGTCCCAGCGAAGGTCACCAGTCCCATTGCCTTTGGGTGGACGCTGGCCCCTGAGATCACTTCCCGCACACAAATGTCTCTCCATGACCCCGCAAGGTCAAGATAGCACAGACCCGAACCCGCCCCTGCCGTGTCAGCCAGTTCTGTGAGCCGGAACTTGAGACCGAGCGTTGTTCCCAGCCTCTCCTCTCCTCGCTCCAAGCCAGCCCCACCCGCTCGCTCGGACGCGGCCCGTCTCCCTGCACCCCCAGACGCAGCGCCCCAGGCCACCACTGGCACCCACGGGGCCATGCCAGCAGCGACCTCGGAGGCAAGGCCAGATCCACCAAGGAGCTTCCAGAGCCCCTGCAATCGCCCAGCTTCCTAATACCAACCCTGGCCCCTTCCCACGGCACTGGCTGCGTCCCGACTCACAGAAACGCGTGGTCACCTGCAAATGAAGATGAGGAGGCTCCCTGGTTCAAGCGCCTGGCCCAGGTTCCCCAGGTGACCCGTCGTGGGCGGGGGCCCCACTGGCCCTGGCTCTGTCCTTTCCCTACGGGATTCAGTGGCACATTTATCTCCCGGACTAACAGTGAGTGCCAGGACCAGCCACATTGTGACGCTGTGTGAGGTGTCGTGAGGGGATGTTGGTGTTTGCTGAATTCAAGTTTTAGTTTTTTCTTTTTTTTTTTTTTTTTTTGTCTTTTCTAGGGCCGCACCCACAGTATATGGAGGTTCCCAGGCTAGGGATCTAATCAGAGCTACAGCTGCTGGTCTACACCACAGCCACAGCCACAGCAATGTGGGATCCGAGCTGCATCTGCGACCTACACCACAGCTCACGGCAACGCCAGATCCTCAACCCACTGAGCGAGCCCAGGGATCAAACCCGCAACCTCATCGTTCCTAGTCGGATTCGTTAACCACTGAACCACGATGGAAACTCCAAGTTTTAGTTATTTTGAAAGGGGCTTTTGTTTTCATTGAAATACGCAGCAGGTTAAACTCAGTGAAGCCGCTTTAAATTGCTTTATCTGATGTCACGTGACCTGCTGCACCAAGCATTTCAGCCTCAGTGACCTACCCAGCAGACTGAGGAGGCCCAGCGGCTGCGCCAGCGTCAGCACTGCCACCCCAGGGAGTCCGGGCAGAGCCAAGGAGCCCTCCCGGGCACACGGCCAGGGCACACCCAGTCCGACCTCCCGCACTTGGGCTGGTGCTAGCTGCTCCGAGTGACCACTGGTGGGAAAGCTGGCTTGGCACTGTAATAGTGCCTCCTCTGTCCCCTCGCCCATAGCCTGGCCACCAAAGCAGGTCCTGGTCCAGGGGATCGCACCCCGACCCCCTGCCCAGGGAGGCAGCCACAACAGGCAGTGACCTGCAGCGTGCACTGTCCCTCGACCCACGGTGGACAGAGAAACAGAACCTTAGAGCCTCGGACTGCAAACGAGCACCTGAGAGCCTGTGTGGCCTCAGAACCAGAACCAGTTTTCACACCCTGTGCTCTCCAAGAGACGGCCTTTGAAGGCACAGTCACCGCCCAGAAAGCACGTTTTCCACCACGAGCATCTGGCGTGCAGGCCTGTGCCACTCCCAGCCCGAGTGCCAGGCCCCGAACCCAGGTCACCCAGGAGCCAGGCTGGAGCATTTAAGGGAAGGAGGCTGCCAAGCGCAGCACCGGGCGCCTGGCAGAGCTTATGTGGGCGCTTGTCAAACTGTTGCTGCTACACAATTTTAATAAGAAGAAATGAAAAGCCTTCCAAGAGAAGTCAGGGCGCTGACAAGGCTCCACCCCCTCCACCCGGCCCCGCCTCGAGGAGAAACCACAAGTGGAAGAAACCGAAGGCAGAACCTTAGGGCCAGCACAGCTGTGCTGCATCTCTGTCAGGAGACGGAGGGGCTGGCACACGGGCCTCCTCCTGGCGCAAGCCCCCCTTCCCAGGCAGAGGCCCAGAGGCCACACGGCGCAACCGTGGCCTGTACGTGGTCACCCCTGGCCTTCCGCCCCGCCGCCCGGCCAGAGGCGGAGGTCACAGTGCAGAGAAAGCCCAGCCGGCGTGTGGGCCGCGTCCATCCACCTTCAGTTGTCACCGGTTGGCGGTGACAAAACACGCAGCTCAGGGCCGCCCAAGCGGGGACTGTCCAGCCCGAGCCCGGCCCGCCAGGCCCCGTGGTCCCGCGCATGCCAGCCTCCCTCCTCCGCGTCCTCCCCCCCGCCCTGTGGCCGCTGCCTGTCCCAGAAATAACCCGAGGGGAAACCCCAAGGAAACTGAGTCACAGCAAACGCGGACGCAAGGCCACTTACCGTGGGCAGGGCACGTCTGTGCGCGTCGTCCCTCCTGAGCCCCGTCCGGCCAGGCCGAGCGGCCCGAGGCCTGCACCCCGCGGCCCCAGGCAGAGGGTCGCAGGCCTGGGCGGACCCCGAGGCTGCCCTGGCTGAGACAACGCGTTGTGGGCGGCCGCCCTCTTCCCCCGTCCGCGTCTGCCGCCTCGCAGACCTCGCTGTGCTCCGCAGCCACGGGGAGGCCAGCCGGGCGGGAGGCCGACAGGCCCAGGACGCCAGAGCCCAGGGCTGCGGGAAGGGCCCTGCGCCCCAGAGACCGCGGCGGAGCCGTCAGCGGGGCCGGCTCCCCGAGCTGTCGAGGCGGCGTCTCCAGGCTCACGTGAGCATCAGCTCCTAAAGCCAGAGCGGCAGCTGAGCGGAGCCGGTCGTTCAGAAGAAACACCTGAGAGGACCGGGCGGGGCCAGCGAGTGGCGCCGCCTCAGGAGCAAAACGCAATGGGCGGGCGCCTTGGGAGGAGAGCGGGAGACCCAGGGGCTTGGGGCCGGCTGCCGCCGTCCTGAGAGGGGCTGTACCCCAGGCTCTCCCAGACCTTTCCACGCTGGCCCACAGGTGCCGTGACCGTGGGTGAGTCGCGGGCACTCAGAGGCCGTCGTCCTGCCGCTGGGCACAGTCCGCTCAGGCTCCAGCACGCGGAGACCAGGGCACAGCGTGTGTCTTTGCTGCCCGACTGGAGTCACGGGAGCCGCAGCCTCTCGGACGCTCAAGTCCTAGATCATCAGTCCCGGGGCGGCTCCCGGTCCCCACCCATCGGCTGGATCGGAGGGTCCCTGAGACCCCCGCCTGGAGTCAGGACGCGGCCTGCCCCACAGCTGGCCGCGCCGGGCGAGGAGCGCCGCTCTCCCAGGGCCTGTGGGGCCGAGCGGCCCAGGTGGCAGCTGGATGTGCAGGCGGGCGCCCGCCAGGGCCCAGGCCCTGAGCGGCACTGCCAGGGTCCCTGTAGGAAACACGGGCCCAGACCACTGTCACCCCGGACAGCTTCTCCAGCAGAGGAAGGCTGGAGAAGAGGGGCAGAGAGTGGGCTTTGCCCCGGGCTCCTAGGGGCGGGTCTCCCCCCACCCCGAGTCTCGGTGTCTGAGCTGAACTCAGAGGCTGGATACCACTTTGTCCAACTGTCCCGACAGCTGCTGACGCGGAAGGGGCGCGCCCCTCACCCCCGAGGAGACCCGTGACCTGCCTGGGCTTGGAAAGTGCGTCCCAGCTGCTCTCACATGGTTGACTCGGGCCAAAGCCATATTTCTTTGGCCGGGATCCCCTCACCTCCTCCAGTGTCAATCCATGTGCTTCCAAGAAATGAAGCCCACGTGTTTCTGAATCACTTCTACTGAAGTCATTCAGCTGGGTCTGGTCCCCAGAGACGCCTTCCGACTGTCCCTGCCAGCCTTGCCCGGCTTCCCCTGAGTGCCAGGAAGTTCCTGTTGCTGGGGAGACCCTCCGCCAGCTTCCAGAAGGCGCCAGCGGAGCTGAGGTGACCAAGGTGTTAGGTCCGGTGGCCACGGGGCCCGGGCGTCAGAACCCCCGGAGCTTGCCCACGGGGATGGCCGGCGGCCTGGGCAGAGGCCACAGGCTGGCTCCAGAGGAAACTGCCCCCGCTCATCTCTGCTGTCAGGTCCACACTTCATCTGCCGGTTCCCCAGTCAGGCCTGGCCGCTGCAGTGCTCAGCAGGCCACAGCCCGACCCCAGTCCCCTCCGCCATGGGCTCTGGCCAGCAGGGGACATCGCAGCTGAAGCTCACAGAGGCAGGGCGGGGGCAGGACCCCGGTTCTCCCAGGCCCGGGGCGGCTGGACGCAACTCGGCTTGGCCAGCGCCCTAAGCGGGGGCCGGGGGTGGGGGCGCAGGGCGATAGAGGGCCCTCCCCTCGGAGACACGCCGCCTGTGGTGACTGCAAGGTCTTCCCGGGGGGGGGGGGGCCAGGGCCAGCACGGGCTCGGCCCCTCGGGCCTGCCAGTGTCCAATCCGGACAGCCAGGGGCTTGGAGCTCAGGGAGGGCTCGCTCTCAGCCGCTTTCTCCACAGACGGCCTCCTCTTCAACAAAGCCCAGAAATCCACGTTTCCCTCAGGCCGTGTGCCACGCACCACACTCGGAAACATGCCCACGGTTCTCACCAACAATAACCTTCAAACACGCAGGTGGCTGGCTGGTAAAGTGTCCATAGGCTGCACAGTGAAGGCCGAGGACTTTTAATAGGAAAGCGACCAGGTAGAAAATAAGCCAGGTCCAGGGTCTGCCATGTCACCCAACCCCACCCTCCAGAGACCCCAGGATGCCCAGGTTTCCTATCTGGGCCCCAAAGCCCAGCGCTCAGGAACTGATGCAGGGCCCGCCCTCCATGGAAGGCCCGCCTCCTGAGGCTCAGGCTCAACGCCCCGAAGGGGACAGTCCCCACTTCCTCCGTGAAGCACCCCTGTGTGTCCTGGAGATCTGGGCTGTCCTGTGCGTAACACACAAGCCTTTGTTCGCAGACCCAGGGTCGGCAAATACGGGTTAGACTGGTCTGAAGGGCCAGGGGCCATGGGGGTGGGAGGAAGCGGTACCAGTGCGGGTCCCAGAGGCCTCCGGAGACCAGGCCAGGCCCCCCGCCACCTTACGGACGGCATCCAGAGCAGCCTAGTAAACTCAAGACCTGTGGCCTTGCCAGACAACCGAACTCATGGAGCTGCTGCCTCCCTACTTAGAAGCAAGAAGCAGCATCCACGCAGATGCAGGCAAGGCTGGACAGGACCCTCTGCGTTCACAGCGGTCTGTCCCCAGGCTTCAGACACGTTTCTCCTCAACCTGGGGGACGGACGACCGTCACAGACCCTCGCGGTTGCAACACCTCCACATACAATCTTCTCACCAGGCAGACCTTCCAGCCTTGACAGCGGGTACCTCCACATACAATCTTCTCACCAGGCAGACCTTCCAGCCTTGACAGCGGGTACCTCCACATACAATCTTCTCACCAGGCAGACCTTCCAGCCTTGACAGCGGGTACAGCTGCGTCAGAAGCGGCATGAGTTAGATCCAGAGACATAAGCAGATTCCTCCTGGACACGATCGGAGGCGAGGTCTCTCTTACACACAGACAACAGACGCCACTTGGCAGGAGCGTCCTCGGCCTTCACTGTCCAGCCAGTGGAGACCTTACTAACCAGCCACCTGCAGTGTAAGACCAGCTCTTCTGTAAATAAATTCTCCCTGGATGTGCACCCCAGCTCAGCTCCATGTGAGATTTTCAAAGGGTCTCCATTCAAACAATCTCCTTTCACCGGCTGGTGTTTTACCATCAGAGATTCACTCCTTTAGCCATGATGTGCCAGTAACATTTCCTATGAAATGCAAGTATCTGGATGGAGAGGACACCAGAATGTTATTGAGCACCAGCCCCTTTGGGGGCTTTGTTTGGCTGACGCCATGCCTCGGAGAAGGAAGCCAAATGCAGAGATGGAAGGGGTGGCCCAATGGTCAGCACAACTGGGGGAGAACAGAGTAGCAGACGCCTTTGAGGTCAACTGGGTGGGAGAGACGTGCAAGCCAACTGTGGGCTCAGCAGGCGGGAAAGACAGGCAGACCCGAGAGTGCTCCATGCACCCCGGGCTCCAGCTGCCACTGCAGCGTCCGCACACCCAAGGCTTCCAAGACGCCCAGGGGCCCTCGCTCAGCTGACAGGAGGTCACACCAAGGCAGAGGCGTCCGGCCACAGCCGAGCACACGTGCCGAGCCAGCACCGGGCAGGCGGTGGGCGAGCAATGGCTGGAGGAGCCCGGGCACTGACAGAATGTAGGGTTTAAGGCCGCCAAAGCAAACCTCCGTGTGCACAGCTACGGAACCTGCTCGGCCTGCCGAGACGCCCCTGCCCTGCCCCTGCCAGCAGCGCAACGGACACGAGCACCTGCGCCTCCCCCGGGCAGGTGGGGGCTCAGGTCCTTCTCTGAGTCCCTGGGCCTCCGGAGAGGGTAAATGCTGCACGCGGGCAAAGGCCGGTGCCGTTCCCGGAGGGAGCTCCCCCCGCTCTCCCAGCCCCCAGCCGTCCCCACTCATCCGCAGCCCCCGCAGCCCCGCCTCAGTCCCCTCGGAGCTCTCTAACAGCAACGCGGGTGGGGGGTCCGGCCCTTATTCCGGGGAGCAGGACCCTGCCCACCACCCTGGGAGGCTCTGGTAACGAGGCGCTGGTCCTTCCCGACTCGGCAGCCACTGAATTCTTCCCTCTTCACCTGATCTTCCTGCAAGAGGCTCCGAGGCTCCACCCGGTGCACACTGAGCAGTGACTGGACACCGGCGGCGGGGAAGAGGCGGACCCACTGGCCCAGCTCCTCCCCGCAGTCCTGACTAGGCACTGCCAGGCCAGGTGTCCGGGGCACAGATGCCCACCTCAGCCCAGCCCAGCACTCTCTGGCCCACCGTCTATTCCAGGCCATTCTGTCCCAGGCAGGCAGCGGTGTGTCACTTGTCCCTTGACTAGGCTAGAAACAGGTGCAAAGTGCATGGGCAAAACCTTTTTTTTTTTTTGCTATTTTAGAGCCACACCTGGGGCATTTGGAAGTTCTCAGGCTGGGGGTCCAATCGGAGCTGTAGCCGCTGGCCTACACCACAGCCACAGCAATGCAGGATCCGAGTCGCGTCCATGACCTATGCCACAGCTCACGCCATGCCGGATCCTTAGCCCACCGAGTGAGGCCAGGGATCAAACCTGCATACTCAGGGCTCCTAGTTGGGTTTGTTAACCGCTGAGCCACAAAGGGAACCCTGCACTGGCCAACCCTGAGGCCCACAGGCTGACCACCAGCCGGTGCATCACCTCGGAGGCGGAACAGGCTCCCAGGGAGACAAAGAAACAGGACGGTGGCACCTTCTCTGCTGACTCAGAGCCTCAAGCTGGCGCCTGCCTGGGCCTCATCAGCAGGCAGCTCCATCTCGCAGGGCTGAGACCCTGGCGCCCGGCGACCCCACCACCCGGTTTCATGGCTGGAGGGACCGAGGCAAACACGGTCTCAGCTGAGCCCGCCCTGAGCTGGTCCAGCAGGGAGCAAGGCCCTGGCGGGACGGCCAGGAGGTGAGCAGAGTGGGCCTTGGCCACCGGCCCCTCCACGGTACAGCGCCTCCTGACC
>PVHT020000055.1:174964-216991 GCA_004024745.2 Catagonus wagneri
GAGGGGTTGGAGGCCGGGCTGGAGGAGGCTGGAGGAGCCGGTGCGCCAGGTGGAGGCTGAGGAATGTGCGCCCAGCGTTTGGAAAGGTCAGAGTGTGGATGAGAAGGGAAAGCCAGAGCCACTTTAAGTCAACACTAAGAAACAAGCTTGATTCTGTAAGAGTTTTCACTAGAACTGCACTTACCTTCCTTATTGGTATCAGACGCCAGGAGACCGCAGAGTTTAGGAGAATCAAGAACCAAGAGGCATAGCACAGCCAGCGCCACGTGCCTGCGTAGGCGGGGGAGGCGGGGCCGCCGGGGGAGGCGGGGCCGCCGGGGGAGGCGGGGCCGCCGGGGGAGGCGGGGCCGCCGGGGGAGGCGGGGCCGCCGGGGGAGGCGGGGCCGCCGGGGGAGGCGGGGCCGCCGGGGGAGGGGTCAGAGTCTTCCACCTTTCACCGTTTCAATTAAACATTTTTCTGCCTTATCTGTTGCCTAGGACTGCAGTGACCAAGTACCACAAACTGAGTAGTTTCAAACAACCGAAATTCACCCCCTCACAGATCCGGACACCAGAAGCCAAAAATCAAGGCCCCTCCAGACCCTCCAGGGGCAGGTCCTTCTGACCTCTTCAGCGGCTGGGGCTCCAGGAGTCTGGCCGTGGCACCGGTCTCTGCCTAGGTCTGTCTTCACGCAGCCCCTGGGCTGTGTCTCCAGGCGACAGAGGAACTGACCCGATGGCGGCTCAGATGGTGACCTTAAACGGCATCTTCCCTTTCTGGTTATAGTCAGCACCGCGAGAGGTGCCTCCCCTTCGTGCATTTCCCTTGTCCTGGGGCCGGCTTAACAAGCGCAGAAGGAACAGGCCCAAAGGTGTGTGAGGAAGGACTCTGGCAGGTTCCTTCCCATGAGGCAGAGCTGAACAAGGCCCAGCATCCGCACAGGAGATGACACACAGGGCCTTGTTGTTTGGCTTTGCATTTCTTTGGTTCCTGGTGAGAAAATCGCTTTTCGTACATGCATTAGCCATTTGGATTTCACAGCTCTGGCCTTTGCCCATTTATCAGCTGGCACGAGACCACACTCTGGGGGAAGGTCACTGCTGTCCCCAGGGAAGACCCCAGCTCTCCTGGGCTGTGCCCACCGTGGGTGGGCATTGCCACAGAGGCCTGGCAACTGCTCCCCATCAAGACCCCCACACACATCTGCCTGGGCTTCCCTCACCCCTCCAGGCACCTCTGATCCCCCCTGCCCCAGTTTAAGGCCCCCACTTGGCCACTTCCCAGGGGCCACCCACTGAGAGCAACAGTTTTACTGCAGGAGAGACCTGACCTCAAGCGCAAAGCAAACTAGGAGAACTATGCAAATTTGCTGTCAATATGATGATTTGAATGGCGAGAGCCTTCCTGATTTATGAAGCTGCAAGTCCAGTGTTTGGACAGCGAGATTCTCCTTCCCGTCACAAGCAGCATGACGACCACATGGAAACTGCTGGATGATGGATTGTAAACAGCTGGTGGGTCGGGCCTTCGCCGCCCAAGGAACTGCAAATCAAAAAATCCACATGTTTAATAAACAGATGATGAATCAGAATGTGAACGGAAAAAAAGGAAGAGACATGAACACTGCCCCTTGGGTCCAGAGTTGAGTGGTGGGGGCGGCCCGCCACGGCTGGCCCCAATTCCCGCCCTCGGGCACAGGACACCAGACACCCTGCTCGCGCAGCAGTTCCCAGGCTCCGAGCCGCGATCCATCTTGAAACAACCTGGATCTGGGTGGCCCCTCGGAAAGAGGCTGAAATCACGGAGAGAGAGCTGCGTTTAGAGACACTGGCATAAACGCACAGTCCCCCCGAAAGGGCTACAGGCCGGCCCCGCACTCGGCGGTGCTTATAAACGTCAGCGCACCAAGGGGCCGGGATGGGATGCCCGTGGGAAACCCTTGGGACCACCTGCCACACCCGCCCCTGTCCTGGGAGTGGCCCCCAGCCAGGGTGACCTCGGGGGGTGGGGGGGCTGGCAGATCTGAGCTGAGCATACAGGCAGCCGATGCGAGCAGGGCCAGGGAGGTGTCCGGACGCGGGGACACAGGGAGGGGCGGCAGCAGGTGCCCAGGGGTCTAGGGCGGAAGAAGAAACCTTTGTTCAGCTCTGTCCTGGCCGTTCCGTTCAATGTGCAGCTCTCACCCCACCTCGTCCTTTACCCCAAAACCCCTCATCACAGACTTTACACTCAAAGGCAGGCTTAAAGAAGGCAGACTTTTTGGTCAGCGACACTTTTCCGGCACCAAGAAACTCCCTGACACCCAGCAGGTGCTCAGTAAACACTTGGGTGCAGAGCCAGGCGGGTCTCTAGACCTATGATCAGACTAGAGGGTAGGGACTGGACTGGCCCCGGGGCAGAGCCCAGAAGCAGATAGAAGCTCCAGTGCAGACCAGCGAGCAGGGCCAGGAGCTGGTGATGCGTCTAAAAAAGTGAAACTGGATCCCTGTCTTCGACCAAACACAGCAAGATTGCTTCCAGATGAGTTAGCACTCGCGTGTGAAAATCCAAACCCAGAAAGTAAGAGCCGAAGGGTCTCTACGCTCTCGCACGAGGCTGGGAAAGGTTTGTTAAGACAGGAAGGGGAAAATCACAAAGGAAAAGGCAGGCAGCCTCCCCGATGTCCGTCAGGAGCCGCATCAAACAAAAGGCAGAGGGCGGAGGCGGCCCGAACGCACGCGGGCTCTGCAGCGGAGGGTCTGTGCGGGGGCTGGGCAGGGAGCCAACCCATTAATATCGGGGAAATCCAAATAAACCCCATGAGAGACCGCTTCACACCCACCAGATTCCCAGGGAGGAAGGGCAGGCGTGGCAGGCGTGAGCCGTCTCTCTCTGTGCGGGGTGTTCCCTGACCAGGCGAGCGGGGGCAGCAGCGCGGGAGGTGTTCTGGTTTTCTTTCTTTCTTTGTTTTGTTTTGTTTAATTGAACTGTAGCTGATTTGGCTGGAATTAGTTTCAGGTGTAGAGCGTAATGACTCGGTATCTCCCCTTTTTCTTTTTGGCTGCACCCATGGCATGTGGAAGTTCCTGGGCCAGGGACCGAGTTCCCGAGGCCCAGCTGAGACCTCCGCCACAGCCGCGCCATGCTGGACCCTAACCCACTGTGTCACAAGGGAACTCCCACGTACTTGGTTTTATTTTGCTTTTCCTTAAAGATGGAGATTCAGTCTTATTTATACACTTATTCTCAGTACTTGCTGCTAGTAGGTGCTAAATGAACAGAGGAGAACACGGCCGCGCCCCCGGGACCCCTGTGACCCCAGGGATTCCAGGGTTCAAGTGAGGGAGGCCTGGGGGTGGGTCAGGCTGTGATGAAGGGTGAGGGCTGCTCTTTGCAAACACTCCCCAAAGGTGTCCCTGGTTGGCTGGGGGAGCACAGGGAGGGTGGGGAACAGACCGAAAGGGTGGGATTTAAAACTTGCCCGCCTGTGTTCCCGCGGTTCCCGGAGGCAGGAAGCAAGGTCCAGGGGCTAACGTAAGCCAGGTGGCTTGCGGACTAGGTGCCCTCCACCGTCTGACTCCTGGCCCAAGGCGGACCTGCCGCAGGTGTGGAAATGGGGGGAGAGGGCAGAGATGGGTGGCGTCGGGTCCCTCCCGCCAAACGCACCAATGCCCCATTCCCCACTGGGGTAGGGGCAGGCGCTGGGCCGGCCGGGCGAGCCTGTGGACATGCCAGGCAGGGACCGGCCACACCCAGCTGTGCCCCTACCCCATGGGCCCTGGGCCTCAGTCCCCGTCCAGGCTGGACATCCAGGAAGGAGGCAGGACAAACGGGGCAGTGACTGGGGCCCTGGGGAGGGCCTGGGGTGCAACGGGTGGGGCAGTGGGACAAGTGGCCTGTCACCCCCACCGCCCGAGGCCCCACGGAGCTCCCAGCGCTGGCACTTGCAGGACGGTGACCTCCTGCCACCACAGGGCCCTCGCGCCCCCTCCCACCCAAGGGGTGAGGACGGGACTGCAGACGTCACCCAGCGCCCTCTCCTACTTGCTTTTGAAATGAGGTATTTAATAAGAAAAAAAGGGCCAGGCAGGACACAGTGGATCCAGGACGTGAGCGGAAAGTAAAAGAAGCAAACCCAAACTTAACAAGAAGTGGTGAGAAAACAGGGAACAGAGAAAGTGGGGGTGGGACCGACATTTGCGCTTCCAGTTAGCGTGTTGCGGTCGCACTTTGGGGACAGTGCTGGCGACGATGAGCAGAGAGCAGCTGGAAAAGCGGCCTGGGGGGGCTAGCAAAGTGTGCGCCCATTAGTGGTTTGCACATGGGAAACCTGTCGTTTGAGGTCGCGAAGCAAAGTCTTGGGTAGTGGCCTCTCTGACGGGCAGGCGGTCAGGCCTTCCTCGTGGTGAGCGTCCTCACTGGGCCTCAGTCCCCCTCCGAGTGACGGGGCCCCGGGGTGCAGCCCCCGCTCTGGCCGCCCCCCCGGAAGACCAGGCCCGGGGGCTGGCTTCCCGGCCCCGCCTCTTGGCCTGCGGCCTCACGGTAGGGGAAGCAGCTTCCTTTCCTGGATGCCGGGTCTCCTCACACGGCAGTGTTGCCAGCCCGCCCTGCCGGGCCCCCCATCTGCAGCCCCAAAAACACATGCCCACTTCCCAGCTAAACGTCACGGAGGTGGGATGGCCTCCTCGCTCTGGCCCTGCGTCCGGGGCCACGATTCCGCGGCCGCGCACAGGGGCTCGCCTCTCAGGAAGCTGCCAGCGGCGTTTCCTTCCCAGAGCGCTGCCTGGACGTCAGTGTGGATGAGTCCCGTCAGGCTGGTCTGGGGGTGAGAGAAACCCGAACCCCAGCACGGCCGCTTCCTGACCCGGGAGCCTCTCCCCCTCAGGCACAGACCCCCCAACCCCGCGGCATCCACGTCGGCTCCGGGTCTGCACCCACCCCCCCCCCATCGGCCGCCCTGACCCTGTGCACTGAGCTTTCCCAACGGGCCAACGGCAAAGGCACCGTCACCTTCACGGGTGCCTCCCAGCAGCGTGGCCCAGTCCCTCCTTCTGCGGCCCCTTCACCCGGAGTGGACAGGGACACCCAGGACCGGGACAGAGTGTTTGCTGGCTCCTGCCCAGACCGGGACCCCAGACCGGGCCTCCTGCCCCTGCAGCTTGGCCCCCGAGCAGGGTGGTGCGCTGACGGCCCCGGGGTGTCCACGGTGCGGAGCTGTGGCCAGCCCATCAGCCTACACCCTCCGGGACCCAGACTCCCTGCTGTTTCCGGGCGGGCGGGACACCGTCACCCACAGGGCGGGCGGGTCTGTCTGCACCGCAGCCTGTCTGTCCGAGGCCCTGCATGAAGTCCCAGCGTCTACGGGCGGGAGGGCGGGTGTCGGTCTGGAGCTGCATGCTGGTCTTGGCTCCCAACAATGTGCGGAATCTGAGGTCTGGGGTCGGAATGTAAACAAGGATCAGCAGAGAATCAGCGAGGGCAGCGACCTCGCCGTGAACGCGGCGTGTCCCCGACGCCTCCGAGGGCCGTTTGTGTCTTCGGTCTCTGAAAACACAGCAGCTCGGCTCTTAGCAGTGCCGAGTTTGTGTCGTAAGCTAACAGCTCTCAAATTCCAGAAAAATGGCCTACTTGTTATTTTCATGACTGCTTTTCCTCTGCTAGGGCGTGCGGCCTGGGGAGGCAGCTCTGACACGGACCTTCTCGGCACAGGCGTGCAGGGTCGGCAGCGCCTGGGGACCAGCCCAGCCCGCGGCTCCAGCACCAGGACGGGACCAGGGTCGGGACCACGCTGGCCAGCCTCGGCCCCGGGCCCCAGAGGCAGAGGGACCCCAACTGAAAGGGCTGCTCTGAGGACAGGGCCTTGGTGAAGAAGAGCCGGTGGGAAATAAACGGGGGAGGGAAGGAAGCTGCTTTGTGGGAAGACCCGCAGAGATTATTCCAGATCTGATGATCCCAGCATGAGAAATCTGATAGGGAGTATATGCATAAGGCGCGCAGACGGCCACGCCGCACCGGGGCCTGGCAGCAGGACGCAAGCCGTCGCCTTTCCTGAGCTTGCCTCTTTCTTAGCTCGCCTGTGTACTATTTGTAGAAAAAACCGACACGAAGGAAGCAGCTCGGGCAGGGCTCAGGCCATGTGGCCGCTGCCAAGCAGACCAGCTTGCCACCTGCCCGGCCTGGGACGCCGCCCCAGACGCCCCGCACCTGCTGTGGGCGCAGCAGGAGCATCCATCCCCTCCTTAGCCCAGGACGTGACTGCGGCTGCAGCGGCGCGCGGCTGCACTCGTGCCACCCCTCCAGGGCACCGCGACCCCGAGAGCAGGGCCGTCCCAGTCACACAGCGGGCGCTGGGCACCAGAGAAGAAGGCGGGCGAAGTGGGTGCAGAGCGACAGTGATGTCTCCAAAAGCAGAGCCGGGCCACGCCGTCTGGGGGTCGGGGTTTCCCACCGCTTTCGGAGCACAGAGGTGCACGTGGCCCCCGCTGGGGGTCCCAGCGCCCCGCTGCTCACGTCTGGACTTTCCCCGTGTTAGCGAGCCCTGGGTTTAAACCGCCCACCTGGGCAGGCACTGAGGTAGCCACTGGCAGGCTTGTCTCACAGCGGGAGCCCTGCCGAGGAACTCCCTGCCGCCCTGAAGGCTGACGGGGAGGGACCAGGAGAAGGGAGCAGGCAACCAGCCTCCCGGGAGCCTTGGTGCTGGAATCCGCCGCGGCTGAGAGCTGCTCACGCCACCAAGGAGGACCCTGGACCAGACCAAGTACAGGCCGAGCAGACACCCCTGAAACTAGCCCCGTTCCATGAAACCCGAGGCTGCGAGCCACGTGGCAGAGCCCTTCTCCTGGGTCCCCTCACCGGGCAGCTGGCCCTTCCCAGGGCTCTTTCCTTTGTCAGCACGTGTGTCTCCTTAGACAATTCACCTCCAAGCATCAGACGACCTCACGCTCAGGCCCTGGAAGGGGGCCCTTCCTGCAACACCCGCAGAGCAGAGACCTCATACACCCCAGCACCTGTGTCGGATTTACCTGGGGGCTCTGGAGAGGGGAGGCGGGTGCGCGTGGGGAGAGGTGGATCCTGAGACCGAGTCAGTGCGTCCTGCTGGTCTACCAGGGGAGGGGACGGCAGGCGGCCAGGCCCAGGAGGGGGGGCCATGGGACCTGTCGTGCCGCCACCGCAGGAGGGCCACCCGGTCCCTCTTCCCCCAGGGACCATGCCAGCAGCTGCGATACGGTGCGGGGTCTCACCACACAGTCCACGTGACCCAAGTAGAGCCACAGGCTGCCTCCCTCCTGGGGTCGCTGGGCAGGGCGGGGGTAGGGGCTGAGATGGCACAAGGGTGAGGGGCCAGACCAGCCGAGGCGTCGCAGCTCACCTGGGAAGGTGCCCCGGGCTGCGTCAGAGCACTCACGGCCTGGGCTGTGTGGAGACAGGACCAGGGTGGGCCGGTGTCATCGGCCCCGTGGGTGTGACACCCCAGGATCTTTACAAGTAGCTCTCAAAAATTGGGGGTCTCTGAAAACTCCATGCCTGGGTAGGACCCACATCCCGCGTTTTTAAATCCAAGCACTTCTCTTGCTCAAGAGACCCCTTCCTCCAGGCAAGGCCGTCTACCGGGCCATCAGCATCCCGCGGCGGGAGCCGGCCCGCTGTTTATGCCTAATCGGCTTAGATAGGAAAAAAATGTTAACAAGGGACACCAAAGCCAAAGCTCCCGTGTTCCAACAAGTCAGCAAGTCTGTAGGCCTGTTTCCGTCTATAACTAGCCTCAGGAACTAGATTATGTGACGCAAATAAATGTTTCATTACGGCTCTTTAAGGGGGACAGGGAAATAGAAAAGCCAGGACATGAGGGTCAGTCTGCGTGGCCCTAATTTGCGAAGGTCTGACTGGGATTCTCGCACGGTCACCCCCCAGCCTCGAAGCTGCAGTCAGTGGGACTGAGCTGGGGCCCCGGTCCAGTGTGGCCTGGGACCAGCAGAGCCCTCAGACACTGCCAGGCCCGAGGTCCCCATGCCGCACTCCAGCCTGGCACCGACGCCGCTGTGTTCCCAGATGGGAGACCCACCAAGCCGTCCGTGCCGATGACACGCCAGCCCCAGCCCTGTCCCAGCGTCACTCCCTGCAGGAAACAGGATGGAGAGACACCCTCTGCGGAGGCTCCGGCTGCAGCTCGCCGCATGGAGAGCGCACCTCTGAGTCACGCCGGCCACGCTCGGTCAGCGGCAGCGAAACCAGGCTCGGTCTTCCGTACCCAGGCCCCGTGGGGAGCTCACCAAGGGCCAGGGTCACGGGAAACAAAAAAGGAGAGAGGCGGTATTGACTGAGCTCTCCCTAGTGCCAGCCCCTGAGCTGGGCGCAGAGCTGTGTCATCACGTGACCGCAAGCCCGAGTTCGACGACCACCCAAAGGGAGAGACTGAGAGCAGTTTAAGAGGCAGCGTCCCAGGCCAGCAGCAGGTGCTGTGAAGCAAAAGCAGCATACAGGGCAAAAAGAGGACAAAAGTGATCCGAACCAGGAGTAAAGGAGAGGTCATCACCGCTGGCCCTACGGACGTTAAAAGTATAAAACACACTGTGAACCACTTCATGCCGGTAAATTAAACAGCTTAGATGAAATGGACAAATTCTTAGAAAGATACAAATCAGCAAAACTGACTCAGGAAGAAAGAGAATCTGGAGTTCCCGTCGTGGCTCAGTGGTTAACGAATCCGACGAGGAACCATGAGGTTGTGGGTTCTATCCCTGGCCTTGCTCAGTGGGTTAAGGATCCGGCGTTGCCGTGAACTGTGGTGTAGGTCACAGACACGGCTCGGATCCCGCGTTGCTGTGGCTGTGGTGAAGGCCGGCAGCTACAGCTCCTGTTAGACCCCTAGCCTGGGAATCTCCATGTGCCGCGCGCAGCCCTAAAAAAGGCAAAAAGACAAAAAAGAAAAAGAAGAAAGAGAATCTGAATAGAGCTGTAACAAGTAAAGGTACTGAGTCAATAAATAACATCATCTGATAAGGAAAAAACAGATGACTCCAGTGGTGAATTCTGGGAAATACTGAAAGAAGATACAAAGCTTTCACAAGCCATTTGAAAATTGAAGAGGAGGGAATATATCTCTATTCATTCGATGAAATAAGTATTATGTTGATAATCTAGCCAAAGACACCACAAGAAAAGAAACCCTCAGGGATGTAGACACAAAAGTCCTTAACAGAACATTAACAAAGCAAATCTAGCAACATTTAAAATCAATCCCCTTGGAGTTCCCTTCGTGGCTCAGTGGTTAACGAATCCGACTAGGAACGATGAGGTTGCGGGTTTGATCCCTGGCCTTGCTCAGTGGGTTAAGGATCCAGCGTTGCCGTGAGCTGTGGTGTAGGCTGCAGACGCAGCTCAGATCCCGCGTTGCTGTGGCTGTGGCATCGGCCGGTGGCTACAGCTCCTGTTAGACCCCTAGCCTGGGAACCTCCACGTGCCACGGGTGCAGCCCTAAAATGACAAAAAGACAAAAAAAAAGAAGAAAAGGAAAAATTCCATTCACAGTAACATCAACTTTTTTTAACTTAAGAATAAATTCGACAGAAGAAGCACAAAACCGTGCGCTGCCAGCGGCAAAGCGTGGCTGAAAGACGTCAAGGATGGTCTCACCAAACGGACCGGCATCTCCCGTCCACGGACTGGAAGACCGTTGGTGTTAAGGTGGCCCTTCCCCCCAGACAGATCGCAACCTCAGCACCGCCCCGGCTGAAATTTTTCCAGGCTCTTTGTTTGCAGACAATAACAAGCTAATCCTAAAACATATATGGAATTACAAAGGGCACAGAATACCGAGTCAGCTTTAAACAGAACCAAGTTGTAGGACTTACATTTCCTCATTTCAGCACCAACTGCAAAGTGACGGCGGCCAAGACGGTGTGGCACTGGCTTCAAGGACAGACATCGGTGGAACAGAACTGAGAGTCCAGATGTAAACTCTCATGTTTTCGTACAACTGATTTTCAACAAAGGTGGTGCAGTGGGACAATACGGTCTTCTCAACGAGTGACGCTGGAACAACTGGAAATCCATACGCAGGAAAGGCGGAGGTAGGCCCTTCCCTCTGTCCCACCCCCACACACGCTGACTCAAAAGGGACATGCCTAAACTGTAACTAAATCTATGAAACTTCTAGAGGAAAATGCAGGAGAAAAATCTTGGTGACCTAGGGTTAGGCAAAGGGTCCTTAGCTACAAAATCAAAAGAACAGTCCTGGAGTTCGTCGTGGCGCAGTGGTTAACAGATCCGACTGGGAACCGTGAGGTTGTGGGTTCAGTCCCTGGCCTTGCTCACTGGGTTAAGGATCTGGCGTTGCCATGACCTGTGGTGTAGGTTGCAGATGAGGCTCGGATCTGGCGTTGCTTTGGTTGTGGCGAAGGCCGGCAGCTGCATCTCCAATTCGACCCCTAGCCTGAGAACCTCCATATGCCACAGGTGCTGCCCTAAAAAGCAAAAAAAAAAAAAAAAAAAAAAAAAAAAAAAAAAAAAAAAAAAAAAAAAAAAAAAAAAAACAGTCCTTCAAAGAACAAACTGATAAACTGAACTTCATCAAAATTAAAAACGTTTGCACTTCAAAAGGCACCAACGAAAAAGTGAAAAGACAAGCCCTAGACCAGAAATACAAACTGTATATTTTACCAAGGATTTATATCTTGAATATATAAAGAACACTCAAAATGCTATAAGAAGACAAAAACCCCAGTTTAAAAATGGATGAGATTTGAGTAGATATAATAAATGAACGGCTTGTGTCCACCAACAGATGAATGGATAAAGAAGATGTGGTATATATACAATGGACTACTACACAGCCATAAAAAAGAGTGAAATATTGCCACTAGCAGCAACATAGATGGACTTGGGGGCTATTATGCAAAATGAAACAAATCAGACAGATAGAGACAAAATACTGTATGACATCACTTATAGGTAGAGTCTAAAAAGTACTACAAGCTAGCGAATGTTAAAAAAAAAAAAAAAAGAAAGCAGACTCCCAGATATAGAGAACGAACTAGTGGTTACCAGCGGGGAGAGGGGGGCAGGGGACTAGGAGGCATACACCATCATGTATAACACAGGCTATAAAGACAAATGTACAACACGGGGAATATAGTCAATATTTGTTAATAACTATAAATGGAATGTAACCTTTAAAATTTTTGAATTACTATAATGTACACCCGTAGATTATATACTGCCTGCTGACTATGCTTCAATATACAAGCGTATTCAAATACATGTGAAAACTGTACTAAGTACCTCACATACTCTGTCATTTAATGAAATTTTACAAACAATAAAGGAATGTCTTTAAGCACGTGAAAAGATACTCAATATCAGTAGTCGCCAGGGAACCGCAAATTATAGACCCCAGGGAAACACCCCTCACGCCCACTAAAACGATGCAATCAGAAGACACACCAAGTGCTGGCCAGGACGGAGAGGGGCTGGAAGCCGTGTGCACTGCTGGTGGGAGAGGAAAACGGAAGAGCCAGGCTGCAAAACAGTCGGCAGCGTCTTTAAAAGTTAAGGGTAAACTTGCTGTGTAACCAAGCAATGCACTCAAGAGAAATGAAAACGTATGTCCACAGAAATACTTGAATGTGAATGTTCAGAGCAGAACTAGTCATGCTGGCCCACACCTGGAAACCACTCAGAAGTTCATTAAAGGGTGAACGAATAAACAAGATGTGGTCTATTCATACAACGGAATTTGGTTCTGCAGTGTGAAGGGACACACTGCTGATGCACGTGGCAGTAAGGGTGAATCTCAAAAACATTATACAGAAGACACCTACTGGAGATTCCATTACAGGAAACGTCCCCAAAATGCACATGCATAGGAGCAGCGAGCAGACGAGTAGCTGAAAATGGTTTAGGGGCTGACTGCTAACGGGCATGAGGGATTTTTTTGGAGGGGTGATGAAAATTTTATAAAACTTTCAGGATCATAACAATTGCCGCACAGCTTATGAATTAACAAAAAATCATTGCATTTTATGCTTAAAGTGGATGTTTTATGCACATTATACCTCAAAGACAGTATTTATTAAAAGCAGCATCAGGAATACTACAGACTGGAGTTACTATAGTTTGAGAGGAGAGCACCCACGGAGGGCAGGAGTAAGCTAGAGGAGTCCTCTCAGCAGACTGACTCACAATAAACAAACTCATAGAGACTTATGTACAAACAAATGCCAACACTTCAGCTGATGACCCATCTGCCCACCAGTATTTCCCCATTCAAAGGAAGCCAGTTTATATTAACAGGGAGCAGGTGCTTGGAGGACACCAATGAGCCTACCATGCCCTGGGGACGCCCGCCTCCACCACAGGGCTGTGCCCACCCCCACACACAGGTCAGAACCCCACTTCTCCTCCGAGCAACTGCTGGGCAGAAAAGCCAGCTCTGCTCCCCGGGCCCCCTTACCCAGGGGCTGTGCAGGTCACGCCCAGGCCTCTGCACACCTTCTCTCCAGGTGGGGCCCCGGGTAAAGCAGCCTGTAAGGCCGCTCCTCAAACGGCTCACCACTTCCGCCTGGGTGTCCCTAACCTCATTTTTAGCTTTCCTTCAGGAGCATCTGGTCCGGTCCAGGCGCGTCCCTGCTCCAGCCCCGTCCCCCGCCCGGACAGTGCCGCTCAAGGCTCCGGCTTTTCTGCACAGAGCCGCTCCAGAGGTGAGCCGGCCGCGACCTGACGGCTCAGCCCTGAGGCCCGTCCCTAAATCCCTTGAGGACCCTGGGGGTCAAATGAGCTAAAACACATCTGGCCCCAAGCCCGCTCTCCCCTGCCCCGTACGCACGCAAAGCTCACAGTGGGCAGCGGGGAAGATACCCGGCCTTCCCACCCAACCCTGTGGTCACTCCTGCATCGGGAGAGGGAATCAGATGATGGACTCAAGGTGGCCCGAGCAAGTGGCCCCAACGGCAAAACCCAGAGTCAGGCGGCTCGGGCTGGTGTGATGAGTGGTGGGTAACGGTCCCTGGCCCACTTGCTCTGCCGTTGCCAGGGCCACTGACAGGCTGCGGCCGGGGCTGCGCGTATGCTGGGACCCCATCTGAGACTTGTGAGCACTGCGGTGGCCCCTCTGGGAGTGGGTGTGGCGTGGACGGCCGACGGCTGGTGGGCCCAGCCTGGCCTCCGGCCCTCCCAGGCAACCACAGCCCCACCTCCTGTGGCCTCTGCCTCTTAGCTTCATGTTGCTGAGGGCAGCCACCCAGGAAAAGTGCAGGCGTGACAGCGTCAAACTCTGCAGACGAGGCCTCCAGGCGGTGTATGCTGGGGGCCAAAGTCAAAATGAGTAACTGGCGAGGCTCCTGGAGCTGGAAAGGGGGCTCCTGCCTCCAGCCGACCCTCCCACCTGCTGTCCCCAAAGAGCTGTGAGGTTATGGAAAGCAGCCGCCCGTTTCCCAACCCCCGGCTCAGAGGACAGCAACCTCCCCAGGCAGCCCGAGCCCGGCAGCAGGTGTGAAGCACGCGGCCGCCCTGAGCAAGCTCGGTGAGCGCCACCCGCCTGCGTGCCCCTCGGACACCCAGAGAGCGGATCACACTCTTCTCAATAAAAACAGGAGAGGAAACTCAAAATACAACAACCTCTTCCGCTTAAGGCTGAGAGAGTCAGGAGAGGGAAAAAGAAAGAATAAATGGAGGCCGGGAGAGAGAAACGGGGAAGGACGGAGAAAGGAAACTGGCGCGAGAATGAGGACGGACCGCGGGGACTCGGGAAGGTCAGGGGGTCCCCCGCCGCCGTCTGTGCTCTCGGCCCCCATGGCCTTGGAAGCGCTGACACCCAGAGTTGTTTCTGGGCCCCTCGCAACCACCCCAGCTCCCCAACCCCTTGAGCCCCGGCCAAGGTCGTGTGCACCCAGACTTTATCGAGCACTGAACGTAACGCTTGGAGCACATAATTCTGCTGGGACAGACTGACGGAGAAGGCCTGGAGAGGCGGCGCAGACATTCAGCTCCCAGGTCCCATAGCTGACGGAGACGTTGCTGGCCGGGGGCCCAGGTGCGTGGCCGCGCAGCCTGGAGGCAGGGCCGCTCCTGCAGGTGAGGAAACTGCTCCTCGGTTTGAGGTCTGGACCAAGGCCTCAGACAGCAGGTGCAAGGACAAGATCCCAGTCCAGGCCTTCTGACCAGGGTCAGGGACTTGAGCTGCTCCGTGCAAGGGGCAGACGAATCGGAGTGCAGCCCAGCCCGGCCCAAGGTCTGCGGACTCGCACGTCGAGAGCCACAGATGGCGCTGGGGTGTCTGAGTCCAGAGGGACGGTGTGCGGTTTTCGGGACCTTCAGGGCCTTCTCGTTTCCTCCTCTGTGGGGTTTCCCTTAAACCACGCGCACATTTACGTGATCGCCAGTGAAGGCCTAGGTGTCATCCCATGCTGACTTCCGTGAAGCCTGCTTGGTTTCCTCCTCCGCCTCGCTTCCCTCCCCTTCCACCACGCCAGCCCCAAGCCCTTCCCAGTAACGCAGCTTCTCAGCCAGCTCTGCCCCATGTTTGTCCTCATGTTTGCATGAATCATGTGCAGACTCACAGTGGCCGCCGAGACAGGAAGCAGGGCCCGGCCAGCCCTGCGGGGAGCAGCGTCTTATCACTGCCAGGGTGAGAAGTGCTGATGCACTGTGATAATAAAAGCAGCCAAACGTCCGGCCACTCCTATCAGCATTTTGAGGTTCTCTGCAGACCACGTACGCATCACAGTCGCTCCTGGGACAGGCCGCACCATCGCCCACCTTGGCACAGCCCTGGAGACACATGCACAAGTCTAGACAGACCGTCCATCGTCCCACTGCGTAAAACCACCCCTCACCCGTGCGCCGTCCCTGGCATGGCTCTAATTCACGCCTCTGCTGCGGTGCGACCGGCCGTGCCGCAGACAGGCTACTGCATCCGGCCATCTCCTGGCTGCTGGGCTCACGGCGCCTGCGGTTTCCGCATCTCCATCCTCGCTCTCCTCGGTTCCCAGAGCAGCCCCCCACCCAGCTGGGTCTTCACTCCGTGTCACACTGACGCCGGGAGGCCAGCTGGTCCCCGTGACTCCAGCCACCATCGCCCGCGGCCCTTGCGGCCCCTTAGGACCCCGCTTGCCTCGAGTGGAAGGCCTCGAGCCGGGACTCAGAGCCTGCAGGTCCGTATCAGGTAACGCCGCCTCCACCTCCCTCCGCCTTTTATTCATAAAACAATGAGCTTCATACGGTGGCGGCCTTAGGGAGCGTGGGGGCTCCAGGCAGAGACAGGGGACCTGTTCCTCTGACCCCTATGCGAACCAACGGGAAATATTCCCCCCACACTCCGCCCTCCTCCGTGGGTCCCTACCCCAGCCCAAGGAGGCGCCATCTTGCTGAGGTTGCCCTGGCAGCAAAGGCTGGACATTTCTTCGGAAACACCTGAGCCGGAAACTTCAGAAGAGGCTCCTGCCAGTCTGCCACCCACCCTCACTACGCCCAAGACAGCTCTGCACGCCCGTGGGACAGAGTGGCCCCAACGCGTCTCTCCGGGCACTGAGACACGGCGGCCTAGACGGGAGAAGCAGGACCAGACCCAGCCTCGGGTCCTTCCTCCGCCGCTGGAGCCTCCCTCGCGGGTTCCTTCCTGCCTGCCGCCTGTCCTTCCCTCACAGCCCGTGCGGCCGGACCCCGGGGCCGAGGCTGCTCCTAGCACAGGCTGAAAACAGGAGGCTCTTTAGAAGGCGACAGCTGGACGCTCCGGTCCCGCTGGTCCTGTCTCTGACACGAGGGCCACCTGTGCGTCCACTGCCTCCTGGAGGCACGTAGGGGAGCCTGGTCCCCACCCACGGGCATCTCTGATCTGTGGCAACAGGGCTTATACCAACCCGGTGCTCAGCGGGCCAGACCAAGGCTTTTCCTTTCCTACAACTCGCTGTAATCGAGGTAAAACACCAAGCGAGCGCTTAGGCTGGCGCAGGGGCTGAAGGACGGGTTACTGCCGCTCCAAGGCCTGTGCCCGCCTCCAGCACGGGCCTCCCGCCAGAGACACGGCCTCGGCTCTGGGCGCAGAGCGGGCAGGAGGCACGTGTCCTCCCCCCGCCCTGGGCTCCGGCCGCTTCCCGGGGCCTCGATCTGGCGTGCGGGCTTATTTGAAGCCCAGGCTTCTCTCGGGCAAGTGACCTGAGTGGACGAGGTCACCGCAGGCAGCCGGAGGCCGGGGGGCCGTGGGAGGGCCCAAGCGGTCCAGGCTGGGAGGGAGGAAAGCCTCCGCTCGCCATGGAGGAGGAGGAGGAGGAGTGACTCCGGGGAGCGCCATGCGGCTGCGCCCAGGAGGTGCCAAGGCCGCTCACAGCCAGGCCGGTGGCTCCCAGCTGCCTGGACCTGACTCAGACGCTCTTCGGGACAAGCCACCCACAGCATGGTTCACCAGGAGACGCGCCTCCTCGTCCGCTCGGCCCCTCCAGCTTCGCTTCCACTCCCTGGCGTCTCACCACGCAAGTAACAGAACGGGAAGTGGAAGCGAGGGACCGGGCGCGGGTGGGGCTTCCTGCCTGTGGTCTGAGCAGCCCCGGGCGGACGCTGCCCTGCCCGGGGCAAATCCCCGCTGCTTCATCACAGCCGGGCCAGCACCACGGTGGGAACGTCACCATGCGGCCTGGTACCTCGCACACGCCTGACATCCAGCTCCCAGCATGAGGCGGTGAACGCAAGCCACTCGACTTATAAATAAGGCAACCTGGGAGTTCCCGTCGTGGCTCAGCGCTAACAAACCCGACTAGCATACATGAGGACGCAGGTTTGATCCCTGGCCTTGCTCGGTGGGTTAAGGATCCAGTGTTGCCATGAGCCGTGTTGTAAGTCACAGAAGCGGCTCAGGTCCCACGTTGCTGTGGCGTGGGTGGCAGACGTGGCTCGGATCCTACGTTGCTGTGTCCGTGGTGCAGGCCGGCAGCTGCAGCCAATTTGACCCTAGCCTGGGAACCTCCACATGCCGCACCCGTGGCCCCACAAAGCAAGCGAATGAACAGAAGGCCACGCTGCAGCCGTGGCTGGCCTTCCTTCCCAGCAGCCCGCCTCCTTCCCCGCACAGCCTGTCAAGACAGCGAGGCCGGGGGGCGCAGCAGCGGCGGGACCTCTGCCTGTGTGCGTCAGGTGAGGTTTACGAAAGTGACCGTGGCTCAGGGCTCTGAGGCCTCAGACTTCACCCCGCTTCTCCTGTGCACACACGGTGCTGAGGACCACCGGCACCGGGCTTCAGGGAGGCTCCCTGAGGACTTTCGGTCTTACTCGCACGGACCCCACGTGACCCGGGCCCCCCAGGCCCTCAGGGGACATTCCTCAGGCTGATGGCCCCATGGAGGGCATCGAGATTTGGCCACCACAGCAACACTGGCCAGCGGGGCTGTGGCCGGCCGTGGCTTTGTCACGGCGGGCCGGGCACTGCATGTCACTCACTCAGCCCCTGGAAGGCCCCGTGCTCGCCCGTCTCGGTTTGACCAGCGTCAGCAACTGGCTGAGCGGACAGGGGACGGGCACTCGCTGACCTTCGGGGTCTCCCAGCAGAAGACCAATATCCTCAGGAAGGAGAAGCCTCTGAGCCGCGAGTCCTGACGCAGCCGAGGGGGTCGCGGGCCGTGAGCCGGCGGAGGGAAGGGAAGTGAGGCCGAGAGGCGCCCGCCCAAGGAAGGGGGCTTTGGAGGGAAGCTGCTTTGTGTCTTGCCAGGGTGGGCCTTGGCGGGCGGGGTGGGGGCTCGGGATGCCCTCACAGACCCCCGGGGCCGGCAGCTGTGGGGCAGTGACCGTGCAGCTTCGTTCCCGTCCAGGGGCGTGAGGGACCCGGGGAAGGCTCGGCCGAGCGCAGCGCCACGCTGCCTGCTTTCGGCCTCACACAGCTCGTCCTAGGCCAAAGCGAAGCTTAGCAGTTCGTGTGCCAACCCCCGGCCCCCCATTCACTTCCTGGGCCCCGGGGACCACGAAGCGACTCCCAGCCCTGCCTTCCAGGCAGTGGGAGCTCAGCGGGAAGATAAAGACGGGCCAATGGTCACCGCAGATCAGGCACAGACGCGCGGGAGCCGAGGGGTCCAAGCAGGGCAGGTCACTCTGCCTGGGAGGGGGCTGCGGTCAGGAAGTTCTGTGACAGCAACACCTGGGCAGGTAACTGCTCACCGGGGAGTGATGGGAGGCCCCTGGCGGGGAGCAGAGCCCCCGTGGCTGGAGGCGGGGAGGCGCCGCGCCCCCCGAACTCCACCCTCAGGGCAAAGAGCAACCTCACGACCCTGACAGAACATTGTTGCACGCTAAGATGGGCATCTCGGCTGGCGTGGACCCCAGATAACAGGGCGGCGTCCCCGAGCTGAGCCCCGAGACGGAACTGGACGCACAGGGAAGGAAATGGGTGGGGGCAGCAGCAGGCAGCGCCACCCGCCCACGGGAACTTTGGCAGACGCCTCCCCTGTGCTCGATGCTCGCACCTGCGGAGCGGGACACGGAGCAGAGGCCAGGACACGGGTGTGGGGAGGTGGCGCCCACATCCCTGAGAGACGCTAATCGAACAGCGAGGTGAACACCGGCTGTGAGACAGCCCCCGGCAGCCCCCGGCAGACACCAGCACGGCTCTAAAGAGCGGCAACATGAGCATTAAGGATCGAGGCCCCAACAGCTTCAGGAAAACACAGGGGAAACCCTTCACAACCTAGCAGGTCCAGGACCTAGAAAACATCTTAATTTAAAAATATATATATGGCCAAAGCAACCCCAACAAAGTGCAAAGACAAATGACAGCACACCATCACGCCACTTACGAGGGCTGGTCTTCATGTGCCAAGAACGCCTACAGATCAGTGAGCGCAGAAATCACAGAAAAGAGAGAATAAGAAAAGACTCAAGGTCCTGGAACACGTGAGATGCTCAAACTCACTCACAGTAAGAGAAATAAATCGGAGTTCCCGTCGTGGCGCAGTGGAAACGAATCCGACTAGGAGACTTGAGGTTGCGGGTTTGATCCCCAGCCTCGCTCAGTGGGTTAAGGATCCTGCATTCTGTGGCTGTGGTGTAGGCTGGCAGCTGTAGCTCTGATTGGACCCCTAGCCTGGAACCTCCATATGCCTCAGGTACGGCTCTAAAAGACAAAAAAGACAAAGAAGAAAAAAGAGAGAGAGAGAGAAATAAATTTCGAAAGGGTGCTGAGAAACCATTTCTCATGTGTGTGATTAGCACAGGCCCAGAGATTACCCACGTGCTGGTGGGGAGCCTCAGGGCTGGCGGTGCTGTGTGAGCAGCACAGACCCCAGCAGAGCGAGGGCTCTCGTTCAGCAATTCCACTTCGGAGAATCCATCAGATTGATGTAAAAAGTGATGTTTGGAGACTCGAGTGTGTTCAATGCTGTTTGCATTCTAAGTGCACACTAAGGAGAAATCTGGGCAGTTCATCGTGGCAGGTGTGGACCACGGGACGGGTACGGACGACGGGACCCGATGCCAGTGAGGAAAAGCTCTCCTGAACGCTACGAGAGGATCTCCAAGAAGCAGACAAACTGCAAAGAACTGTGTGCCACCCAAGTGGGGGCTGTGGTGTCTGTTTCCTCCCGAAGCGAACAGGATGCAAAGGGAAAAAGAGGAAACCGTGCCCCTCGTGCTCAGGAATCCGGGGGCAGGCAGGGCCCCGGGGCGGGCGGGGCGGCCAACAGAGCGCTGGCAACTGGGCCGTCGCCCAGGTTCCTTTGCGGTGACCCGGGTCAGGAGCGCAGTGTGTGGGGAGCTGGTCAAGGGCGGCCCAGAGGGCAAACAGCCAGCCCCACATCACCACCTGCAACTTCCTGGGGTCCTTTCACTGTAAACCCACAGCAAAGCGTCCTGGGAAAATCTCAGAGCCTTGGTAAACCCGTACAAACGTGGTCACCATGTCAGGCCCCCGAGACTCGCCGCCTCCCGCTCGGATCCAATCCGCCCGCTCACCAAGCCGCCTCCCGCTCCACTGGCTGGGGCTGCCATGAGGCCGGGCACAGGAGAGGCCTGGCAGCCTGTTCTGGGGACGGTATTCTCATGGGTTGAGTAAAGGAAGCTGGGCGCTGGGTGGCCGCTGCCCCAGACACATCCAGTCACCACCTCAAAGCGCACAGGCCCGGGTCAAACACACTCACGCTGCAGCATGGACCTGGCCCCCAGAAGTTGTCCAGGACCCGTGGTGGACACCGCCAGCCCCTGCTCCCCGCTGCGGTGCCGGGGTGGAGGTGAAGGAGGGGCTGAGCTGGGACCTCTCCCCTGGACAGCCGCAGGGCAGGGGGTCTCCCCGAGGGCTTTGTCATGGCCACAGTGACCCTTCCAGCAGGAGGAAGTCACCTCGTGGAGCGGCTCTGGGGAGCAGGCCCGAGCGGGCAGCAAAGGGCGTGAGCGTCGAGGGAGTGACCTCGGTCCTGCCCAGGAGAGGCCAGGCCCCGTGGGTCACTGCGAGCAGCCTCTCAAAGGACTCCGAGCAGATGCTCAGAGGGCACCGCTGAGCGTCCTTTCCTCACACTTTGCTGTGCCCCGAGCTCGCAAGGCCTCGACGGCCAGCGGCCTGGCCACGGTCAGTGCTGGCAGAGCGGCAAGTGTCTGCGCCAGTGAGGGCTGACCGCCCCTGCGGCAAGCGGGGTCCTTCCCTCTCGGATGCCTCCTCCTGCGTTTCACCCTCTTTTCTCATGTGATGATAGTGGCGGTGTTTGCAGTTGCTTTAGTTTTAGTTTGAGGGGAGTAGGCAGAACTAAAAGCAGGTCTGAACCAGTCCCCAGACTTGGGGCGTGGGTGCCCCCGAAACGCAGAGCCGGAGTGCTGATTTTCTGGTGGAAGCTTGTTCTGCTCGAGGACCCAGTCCTGAGCAGCTGTGAAGCAGACCAAGTTATAAACCGTACGACGCGAATGTCTGAGGACCGCAAACAGGCCATTTCCATACCAGGACACGCAGGCAGAGCCACTCAGGACGTCGGGCCCAGGAAGCTGGCCGGGACCCTCCGCTTTCTTTACAAACACCCACAGTAAATCCCGCCCTGACGTGCCCCCGGGGACAACCTGGGGTGACCTGCAACCTCCTCTGTGAATGCCGAAACCTGGGCCAGCCGGCGCCTGGTCCTGAGCTCTGGCCCGCACCACCACCTGCCCAGGGCTCCGGGAAGCAACCCGAGTTCGCAGTGACTGTCCACGGCAGGGGTGTGGGTCAGAGGGACGCGCACGGGGTCTGAGGGCTGTCAGCTTCTCCCAGAGCCCTGGGGTCAGACGTGGCGGTGAGTCCAGCCAGCCGTGCAGCCCTGAGCAGCCCCGGCTGTGCCAGCCTCTTCCCTGTCTTCTCCATTCCGTCTCCTCGGGGAAAAGGAGCTGTTTCGAGACGCAGACCCTCCCTGGCCACAGCACCCGGGCCTGGCCATCCCCCAGCCGAGGGGCTGTCACACTGGCCACAGCTACCT
This sequence comes from Catagonus wagneri, assembly GCA_004024745.2. NCBI lineage: Eukaryota > Metazoa > Chordata > Mammalia > Artiodactyla > Tayassuidae > Catagonus > Catagonus wagneri. The sequence continues at coordinate 196,328 of PVHT020000055.1, forward strand.
CCGTGGCCACCAGCAGCGCATGGGGCCCAGAGTGGGGGCCTCGGGGTGCTGTGCACGAGCCTCGGGGCACTCCTGCAGGAGCAGACAAAGAAGTCAGCCGGGGAATCTGCCCCAAACCGCTGCTCCGAAAGAAGCTCCCCCCACTGGCCTCCCGCGGTACTGGCCCCCAACCCAGACTCCCAGGGGCCAGAGCGCTGCCGGCGCCTGCGGCCCCCACCCCGCCCGCCCGGCTCTCCCCGCTGACGCTCCACTGTGGGGACCCCTCCCCAGGCCGGGTCAGGCCAGGCTCCCCCGCGGCAGGAGCTGCACCCGAGGGCGGGAGCCAGGCCGCCCAGAAGCGTGGCCTGTGTCCCCGTCCCCCACAGACGTTTCCTGCTGACGCTGCACATTTCCGCTTCAATGCGATGCCCGCCCAGCATGAGGCACGTGGTGGAAACGTGCCGACGCAGCCCTGCATCTCGCTGTGTCGCAACTCACTCTCTTGGCAGGGGCACGGAGGCTGAGAAGGACTCCCAGTTCTCCAGGGACCGGGTGTGGCCGGAAGGGCGGCTGGGGGTGACGCATGGCGGCCCGGGGAGCGTCCGACCACAGCTTTCGGGTGTGAGCGCGAGCGCCCCGAAGAAGCCCTGCGCCCGGCCCAGGCCACTGTCCCCAAACAGGCGGAAGCAGCTGCAGGACGCGTCGGAGGGCTCCGGCTGCCTCATCTGAGGGCCTGTGAGGTGGCCGCCGACTGCCGCCCCAGCGGGACCCCCGCCCCAGCGGGACCCCAGGGCAGAGGCTACACAGTATCCTTCTTCCCTGGCTTTTCCAGACCGGCCCGAACGCAGCCCTGGACTGGTTGCGTCGGCCCTGCCCTGCCCACCGGCTGGATGCCGGCCTGCACCCTTGGCCTTGATCAAGCCCCCAGAGGGTGTGGCACCCGCCGAGCCTCCAGGGCCTCTGCAGCCCAGCGGCCCGACAGCCAGTTCTCTCCGGAATCAGCCTGCCCGGGGGCTGCCGGTCCGTCCAGTCCCAGCACAGCCCCCCGAGGTGCCGCTCCCTGCCGCCCACCCCACCTCCGCCCCGCGCGGCTCCAGCGGCTTCCTCACCTGAAATCACGGCTTCCTCACCTGAAACCATGGCTTTCTCACCTGAAACCACAGCGTCCCCTCGCCGTGTGCACACGGCCTCCTGGCATTATGCACCACGCCCCGTTCCCACCTGTATCTGCCCCACAAACACGCCTCCCGGGGGACATTGACTTCCAATGATTTTAACTGTGGGAACTTCAGACAGAAAGGCGAGAGTACAGAAAACAGTTTCCGGAACCCAGCGCCCCGTCAGGTCAGCCAAGCTCAGCGGCTGCCAACTCTCAACCCGGCGCAGGCTGTCTGTGCCGCCCCTTCCACGCACAGCAAGGCAAATCCCGCGTGTCACGTTTGCCAAAACATGAGAACTGCTATCGAATCTAACCACACAGCATTATCACCTGGAAACTTACTGGCCTCAAAGCCAGATAAACGGTCAGTGTCCAGAATTCCCCAGCTGTCTCACTTCGTACAGCTGGTTTGTCAATCAGAATCCAAAGACGGTCTACAAACGCCAACAGGCGGAACGCCCCACGCTGGGTAAATTACACCCCCTCCGTGTTTCCTTCTCTCCTTGTCGAAGGAACTGGGTTCTCGGCCCGCGGAATTTCCCGCGTGGCTTCCGCAGGCAGCATCCCGGGCGCCCTGACACATCGAGCCCCCTTCTGTGGAGAAAACTCTGACCCACACTTGACAAACAGGTATTACAGCTGCCGTGAACGGGCAGAGAACACCCACCACAGGCCTCCCACCCCTCCTCTCTGCCGCTGGTGACCTTTGCGGTCCAGGTTCCCCGGAGGACACGGCCACGTGTGGGGAAAGGCTGTGAAACAGCTCAGAGAATCGTGCAGCAGCTCGGTTCTGACACCGTGGCGCCGAGGGGCGGCCGAGCCTGCCGGCGCCTCTGCTCGCTGAGCTCCTTCCCAGCCGGTGCCTCTCGAGTTTCTCTTTGCCCCTCCTCCAACGTCACCTTGTGGCCCTCTGGTGCTTTGGGTCCAGTCTTCCAAAAAGACTCAGTCCTCATCAGACCCGGCCTTTTTTTCAGACGGCACTGCGTGTCTGCGCAGGCCTCGTCAGTGCCTTTATGATTAACATGCATCGACCCTCTCCCAGTCCGCCTCCCACGTGCCAGGGACGGCTGTGCCGCCTGGAAGCTGACCTACCTGAGGCTCGGTGAGTGGCGGGCTCAGAGGCTGGCGAAGGGAGCTCAGGTCTCTGAGGAAGGACAGCTGGCACTGGGGCCGCGTGCGGGTCCCCTCCTGGAGGATGGGTGCCTGCGGCTCCCCGGCCAGTACCTCCCCCGTCGGCTCGGAAGCCCCCAGCCGGGGCCCCGCCAGAGCTGGGCTCGGCGTTCCGCTGTCTTTGCCCTTCTTGGGCTTTTCTCAGGCTTGGCGCCTCCTCTCTGCACGTCCGTTCAGCAGGCTTCCGCCGCCGTCACAGGCTTCTCCGTGTTTGACACCAGCGCCGCCTGCCAGCGGCGAGGGTCCACCAAGCCGGCACCCCGGGAGGCCGCTGCCTGCGTTCTTCCCCTGCGTCTGACACCGGCGTCTGAGGTCGGGTCCGGCCACCTGCGGGTCCAGCCCCACGGCAACCCCGCGGGGTCCCGGGCGGCGGCGGGCGCTGCCGTAGAGACAGCCTGAGGTCGCCCTGTGACCACGGCGCTGGAAACCCTGCGCTCAGCCTCCAGGCCCCATCAGCTGGAGGCGTCCTGCCCCCTGCTTGTCCGCACGGAAGCTCTGCGGCCAAGTGCTCGGCCCTGAGCACAGCCCCACAGCCGCACGTGCAAGGTGCGATCTCAGCCCCTGGCGGGCACCGCGGTCCGAAGGCCGTCCTGACGTCCAGCCCCGGGGACGGGGCCCTGAACTCAGAAGGACCCGCGGAGCTTCAGGGAGGGGGCGACACGGGCAGCGTGGGCCCCGGGCAGCTGGGTGCGTCCACCTCCCACACACCAACCCGCGCCCAACCCGCCTCCCCTCGGACCCCAGCACCGAGAGCCCAGCGGCCTCCCCTCAGGCCTGGCAGTCCCCTTGCTCGGCCCCAGGGCCCCTGGGTCGGCATCCAGGCCCCCAGCCCCACACGGACACCTTCGCAGGACTGCAGGGAAACGAGGAGGCGAAGGGGTCCCCGTGAGGAGAGCCCACGGTGCGCCCACCTCGTGGCTCCCTGAGGAGCCCACAGAGGCCAAGCAACTCGTCCAAAGTCGAACAGCCCCGAGTGGCAGCCTCGACATGAGCTGAGAGCCAGCTTTGCGGACTCGCTCTCCCCAGGGAGGCACTAGGAGGCCGGACGTCCACTTCAGAAGGACGAATCGGAGGGCAGCCACCCCACTAGAGCACGGGCCCCTGTCAGCTGTCCCGGCCGCGCCACCCCCACTTGGGCAGCACCGGTTCCCCAGACGCACCGGGACAGGCGCCAGCAGCGGCCGTGGTGCCGCGGCTCGGCTCCCCTCGGGCCCGGGGGCGGCCCAGCCTGGCCCAGATGCTGCTGAGAACCAGGGAGCTGGACTCAACAGGCACCACCTGGCCCAGAGCCCCCAGGCTCCCTCTGCGACCAGTGGGCTGTGTCCAGCGTTCGCTGTCGCTGGTGGGGGCCACGCCAGGCCTGATCATCCTCGAACTGCCCGCAGGTTCATAACACAGCTCGTGACCCTGGGGAGAACGGAATCTCCCGAGCGGAAAAGACTTTCTCCATCACTTGCACACTGCAGTGTTTCACGTTGCCACACAAATACTGGACAGGGACTCGGTCCAGGACCACCCAGCCCTGAGCAAGACTCAGAAAAGCTCACAGATGACGCAGACCCCTGAGGCTGCCTGAACCACCCGGGGCCGCTATAAAATACCCCAGGCTCCTTGCAGTGCTCGAATCCCAGCTGCTCATGGGACTCTGCCCCAGGCCCCGGAGAGCCTGCGTCGCCTCCAGCTCCCCACAGGGAAGGGCCTGAGGGAGACCGAGAGGAGGGCAGACGGCCCGGCCCACGCACGGCCCTCTCCTCCCCTGCCGTCCCTCGTTGCTTTGGGAGGGGAGAGTGGAAACGCCTGGAGGCTTTCGGTTTTGCGGGAGGCGCTGATGTGAGAGAAAATGCCTCTCTCTCACTCCCCCTCCTTCCCCTGCTCCTCCCGGGGTCATGATGCAAAGAAACGCAAATTTTCAGAGCAGAACCCACAAGAGCACAGCACCGCCTGCCAGCCCTTTTGCAACCCCCTGCCAGGCCAGTCCTCAGCCGCTGTGCCTTCCCGGGGCGACCAGAGGCTGAACGGCAGCCTCGCACCCGGGTCAGAGGTGCTGGCCGCTGCTCCACGGCACATGTCAGGCCTGTCACTCAACAAACATGGCAGGAGCCACGGCCACTTCCCCCAACCTCAGCCACCTGTCACCTCCAGAGGGAAGAGGCCTGCCTCCCACGCGGGTCAGGGGGACCCGGGAGGAAGGCAAGGGAGACTTGAGGGGGTCGGCCGGCAAAACACAGGCGGGATCGTGGGTGTCGCCAAACCTCACGTGCACAGAGGGCTGTGTCCTTCCCCAGGGCCGCAGGGGTGCGGGAGCCCTGCCTGTAAACAACCAGCTGATGAGACTGCGTGTTAAACATCTAAGAGCTGTCAGTCGGGTGTCGAGGACCCAAGTCTCGGCCCTGCTGCTTAGCCAGGACCCATGCCCGGGCCGCTCAGACCCAGACCAGCCGCCCCCAGGAACCGACACAATCGGTGTCGACTGAGCGGCTTGCAGTCTGGTCAAGCTGCCTGTTTCAGACAGGAAACGCCATCCATGGGGAGGGCTGCGCAGCCCAGAGGAGAAGAGGGGGTGCAGGCACGTCTGGCCCTCCGGCCGTAGCATTTTCGCCCCCCTGGAGATGGAAGGGCCCCCAGCCCCTCCGGAACTCTGCAGAAGGCCCCATTACTGACCGGACAGGCATTGACCATCACCCCGCACTACTCATCTTCTTGCTTGGCAGCTAATACAAGGCGGTGAGATGGCTCTGCTGTAACGGAGTCTGCAAGCTCAGAGTAAAAGTCCTCACACCTCCCGTGTACGGCCAGCAACAGGAGGGGTGGCCGTCAGGCGGATGGGGCTGTGGCCTGGCTTCTCAGCTCAAACGGCTGGGGCTCCCAAACGCAGGGGCCTGCGGTGACCCACCCCCTAAAAGGGACCCCAACCTGGCCCATACTCCTGAAGGAGAACGCCTCCCTCTGGGATGGGGGGTGGCAGGGCTGTCCTGCCTGAGCTGACCCTGGGCTGGGGAAGCGACTCAGGCCGCCCCCAGCTCCACCCCAAGGACCCCTCCGCTTTCCAAGACTGACCACATCCCAGCTCCTTCGAAAGCCTCGGCTGCAGTCCTGCTCCGCCTGCCGGGCCGCGAACGCCACCCCCGCACTGAGACCTAGTCATGCCCGTCAGGGACACAGTCTGGAGGAGTTCCCTGCAGGGCCACTTACTCCTAGGACTTTCAGCTCTGCGTGTGCGCTCACAGCCAGTCAGCTCTAGGTGCGCGGGCCATGAGGAGACACGGCAGCAGAGCTCGGAAAACGAATGCCAGCGAATGAACATGCTTTGGTTAGTCCTAAAATCAGTTATTTATGAAAACAGCATAGCATAAAGTATGAGAAATGAAACAGATCTGTTTGTTTGTTTTGCTTTTTAGGGCCGCACCCACAGCATATGGAAGTTCCCAGGCTAGGGGTCAAATCAGAGCTGTAGCCGCCGGCCTATACCACAGCCACAGCAACGCTAGATGGGAGCCACGTCTGCGACCTACACCACAGCTCACGGCAACGCCGGATCCTTAACGCACTGAGCAAGGCCAGGGATCGAACCCGCAACCTCATGGTTCCTGGTCGGATTCTTTAACCACTGTGCCACGACGGGAACTCCAAGACAGATCACTTTAAACCCAGTATAGTGTACGATGAGACACTTCATCCCAGTTCCAATCCTTTCTCTCTGTCTTGGCCCCTCCTCCCATCCTGGCCCCCAAGCCAAGCGGGTCACTCTGACGCCCTAAACCTGAGGTTCTCTCAGGGTCCAATAAACAGAGCAGAGGTGCGCAGCCCGGGACCCTTAGCCTCAGGGATTCTGCAAATAGTTTTCTTTTTAATTAAGACAAAACCCACATATAAAATTAACTATTTTAGAAGTTCCCGTGGTGGCTTAGTGGTAACGAAACCAACTAGAATCCATGAGGATGCGGGTTTGACTCCTGGTCCTGCTCAGTGGGTTAAGGGTCCAGTGTTGCCGTGAGCTGTGGTGTAGGTCCCAGACATGGCTTGGATCCCGCATTGCTGTGGCTGTGGTATAGGCCGGCACCTGCAGCTCCCATTCAACCCCTAGTCTGCAAACTTCCACATGCCACAGGTGCGGCTCTAAAAAAGAAAAAAACATAAAATTAACTATTTTAATCATTTCAGAGTGTGCAGTTCAGTGACATGTAGTCCATCCACAGTGCTGTGCAAACGTCACCTCGATGTGGCTCCAGAATATTGTCACCTCCCCAGGGCATCACTCTCCAGCCCCCTCCCCAGCCCCACGCAGCCACCAGTCCGTTTCTATCCGCAGGCCTGCTGCTCTGAACACTTGGTGTCAAGGGGCCGCACATGTGCAGTCACGTGTGGACGCAGGCTCAAGGTTCCCCACGCTGCAGCGGGTACCCTGCACCCTCCCTGCTCAGGGCCCAGCACCAAGTGTCCCTGCCTGAGCCGCAGGCCTGAAGGACTCCGCCAGCTAGGGATCGTCCGGAGGGCCTGCCCATCGGTGTCAGCACCCTGCATGCTCAGCCGTCTTCCTGTGCGGCCACTGGCCACTCCCAAGGAACGTGGATGATCTGGAACGAGGAGGGCGGGTGTCCAGTTCTCAGGACCGACACCGTGGGGTGGCCGCACAGGAATGGGCCAGACCTGTCCCCGCTTGGACCTGTGCACGGCCTGCTGATGAATGAAGGGCGAAAATCGTAGTTAGTCTAAGCAGGAAAAACATCACATCTTCCTAAAACACGCGCACAAACACTATTATCTTCAAGAGAAACACTTCAGAGGCCCTTCTGGCCATCGGTGGCCTCCAGGTGTGATTTCCGTGTCCCTGCATGTGAGTCTGTGGCACGCAGGAGGAGGGGGCTGGGAAAGGCGACAACACACACCGCAGCCCTGGGAGCCCCTTACCAGGCCTTCTCCGGGGCCCTCACGCGCTCCCTGAAAGCGCTGTGGCGTCCCCGGGCTCGGCGCAGGAACGCAGCCCAGGCCGCCCCGTCTGGAGGAAGAATCGCCATCTGTTTTACCTCCACCGCCTCTCCCTCCCAGCCGACCCCGGGCAGCCAGCAGGCGGCCCTCGCGGGGACACGCTGCCCACGGAGGGCGCTGCATTTGAAGTCGCCCTGGGCCAGATGAATAACCCTTTCATGGTCCCCCCACGCTGCACTCCGCCAGAATGTCAAATGGTAATTAGCCACAGCCCGGCTCCGTCCCGGCGATTTTATCATCAGACTTCTTGGGTTTCAAAGTGAACGGCCGGCATGAAACGGCAGCGAGAGGCCTCCCGGTCAGGCCCGGGGGGCCTGAGGCATTTGGGCCCAGGAAGACCCCCATCTGGAGCAGGCCTCGGGGTCTGCTCCGGGCCCTCAGCCTGGCTACAGCCACTGCCATCAGCCCGCGTTCCGGGCCACCAGCCTGTGTCCCCAGCTCGACAGCGATAGGCTACCACGGCCTCCGAGGCGGCCGCGTGCGAACAGGGCTCCACGCTGCTGTCCACGCTCTGATAAAGGCTGTGCTCAGGCCGTGCAGGAGACCTCGAGGGAGAGCTTGGGGCCCGACCCCGGGAGGTGAAGCCCCCACCCTCCCCCTCCACCCCTCTTGAGCTCCTTTGCACCAGGAAGGGCTCTGCACCCTGGAAGCGTAGCTAAGGGTCCAGCAGACACTTCCACTGCAGGGAACGCCTCCCCCGTGCCAGCCAGGTGCCCAGGCGGCCAGGGCAGGAGGGCCTCGGGGTGGGGCCCGGGAGGGGGCCGCGTCCCTCTCACTCTGGCACCAAGCCTGCCACCCGGGCTACTGTTCCTGGGAGCTCGTGCAAAGGACAGAACGAGAGAAGAGCAAGGTGGTTGCTGCGGCCTTGCTTACCGTCCACGGGGAAAAGGAGATTTAAAGAGTGCCCACCAGCAGCACCACAAAGCAATCTGATGGCACCTCTAGGCTTCATTTATCGCCGTGGAAATAGGTCTGTGAGATGTTAAACTTTAAAAATCAGGCCAGAAAACAGAGACACAGACTGTGAGCCTCACGTTGAGAGGCCTGAAAACACACCCATGTGTGTTTAAAGCAGAAAAAGAGTTGAGGATTCCAACGGATGGTCCTGGTCGCCACCAACGGGTACTTTCGCTTTTATTTTTTAAGTAGGACAACAATGGTCATCTTGTGATTTTCGAAAACAAGCCCCTCAATACCAGTCCTCAGAGGTGTTGAAGGAGGGGCCGGCCCGGCCCAGGGAAGGCCAAGCCGCACGTGCTAGGGGTTCGCCTGCCCAACGCGCACGCTGGCCCGGGCCGGGTTCAGCGTCTGCCGGGGCCAAAGCCTGGGCGGGGGGAGGCCGCGCTATGAGGGTACACACAGGCCCCCGCAGGGCACCTCTGCTCTGCTGATTCTCAGGGACTCGCAGGACCCCCCACCCGTCCTCGCCGAGCTCCGCCCCAGCCCGGACGCCGAGCCCGGCTGCAGACCCTCTGCCATCCAGCTGCGTCGGTCCTGCCAGGTTAGCCTTTGGGAAACCTCTGCTACTGCCTGGCTACTCCTGTTTCAGCCTTCTGCCTGGCCACACGCTCTCAATAAAAAAGGGAAATTAATCCCTCAGCAGACCCCGCACCCCACGTGGGCAGACCCTTAGAGGGACACACAAGGCACGGGCCGGCCGGGCTCTGGGACGGGTCTGGGGGCCTTCCCTGCAGGTCGGTCCCGCACCCCGTTTCCCCGGGGGTCCCGGCAGGGTATGCAGCCCCCACGCCCTCTTCTCTCACTCGCGCGCAGCAGAGAGAACGTCAGACGAGCGTGGGCCGGGGGGGGTACGCCGCCACGCTCTCTCCGCTGGGCTGGGACCTGCCGTGCACGGGGCGGGAGGGGCCTCTGCCACCAGGAGCGGGGTCTGCGGTGCCAGCTGCCCACCGAGAGCACGCGCGTGTTGTCAGCAAAGAAGGGGCCTTCGGCCGGCGGGGCTGGAGGGACGCTGACCCTCCCGGGTGAAGAAGGACCGGGGACAACCTGGGTCCACGCGCACCAGCTCGTGTGTGCCTGCGTCTGCACACCCACTTTCGTAGAGTAACTCGCAGTAGCCAGAGAGTAGAAACAGCCCGAGTGTCTGCTGGCGGACGGACAGATAAACAAAATGGACAGTGGAAGAGTATTCAGCCTTAAAAAGGAAGGAAACTCTGACAGAGGCCACAGCACGGACGAACCCTGAAGGCGCTGGGCTCGAAACACTGAGTGAGGCCACTCAGAGGTCCCTGGAGTCACAGATGCATGGAGAGAGAACGCTGTGGGGGAGGGTGCTGCTCAGCGGAGACGGAGACGCGGTTTGGGGAGATGAGGAAGTCCTGAGATGACGGGGGCGACAGCTGCCCAGCAACTGAGTGTGCTGAACGGCGCTGAAGTGCACGCTTAAAAATGGTTAAAACGGTCCCTTTCAGGTTGTGCAAATACCCTGCACTTTACTGCAGTAAAACGAAGTTTTAAATATCTATAGGGCCCGGTCGAGTGCGCGCACACACGCACAAACACACCCAGGCCTACGGCTGAAGCAGCTCTGAAAGAAAAGCCCCGCAAGGCTGGCAGCTGTGGGCCCAGGCGCTGAGATAACGCGGGCTCCGGCCTGATCTTCGCCGGGACTCCAGGTTTCCTGAGAGGGACACGGCCGCACGGAGCAGAAGTTATACAACACACAGCTTTCCCCACTGAGCCCGCCTGCCGGGCTGTCAGCCTGCACACAATGGGTCATTCAGCGGCTGAGCCCACTGCCCGGCCGACGGCCATAAGTCAGGCCCTCGGCCTCGCCCCTGCCCGGCGGCACCGCCCCGCCCTCCCGCGCCCCCGCGGCGCCCACACCCGCCCCTGGAGATCAGCGACCCACGCGGAGGCGGGGCCGGGCGCCAGCCAGCATCTTTCATCTCCTGGAGGGAGAGACGCTCCCAGCTGGGCCACTCTACTGCCGCCTCGGCTCTGGGGAAATAAACAGAATCGGTGGCATCTCCCACGGCTGTTACGCGTATTCCCCAAACGCATAATTATCTTTCTGCGAGGCACATTCTTGGAGCAGCGCCATGCCGCCGTGCCAGAACCCCAGACCGTCTTCCTGCATTCCTGGGCCGTGACACCACCACGCCACGGCCTGCTGTGCTCGGCCAGATGTGTGCGGAGCTGCCCGCCACGCTGGCTGGCTTGGGGCGGACGGACGCTGCGGGCGGGGACGGCGGCCACCGGGGTGAGGGGCTGCCGGTCCACCGCCTGGCAGACAGCCCGGAGCCCAGCCTTGACCCCGCCCGCCTGCTCCAGGACCTGGGCCAGTGGCGGTCCCGTCCCCACAGCCCTGGGGCGACCGTCCTGTTTACTGTTCTGCAGATGAGAGGGCCCCTGGGTTGGAGGGCCAGGGGGGCCAGCAGGACCCAGGAGGACCCTGCTCCTGGCCCCGAGCTCCGTTGCGAGTGGCCAGCCAGTGTCTATACGGTGAAGCCAGAAGGGTCAAAACGCCCTTCAGTTTGCTCCAGCCAGATGGACCGGGACCTGCGGGCCGAGGCTGGCAGGAGAGCTGGGAAGGCACACTTGACCCAACAAGCACGGGGCGGGCAGGCCAGGAAGAGCCCGCCAGGCGGAGATCCCCCAGGAGTCACCTGCGACAGCCCAGGCCCCGGCTGGCAGGCCGAGGTCATCTTCCTCTGAGCTGCCGGGGCGAGGGGTTCACCCCAACCCTCTCACCTCCAACCACTGGGGACGACACGGCCCTGATCATGAGAGCTGCTCCGGGCCCATCACACTCGTTCTCTGTACTTGTCCCCGACGCCGAGTGAGAATTCTGGCCTCCGCCCTCAGCTGTGTGGCCCTGGACCAGTGGTTCACCCTCTCTGGGCCGTGGTTTCTTCACTCACAAGTGAGGATGAGGACAGTGCACACATCACTGGGCGTCTGTGCACAGACAGAACGCGGGTCCCAGCGTGCGCCCGGAACTCAGAGTTTCCACCGCACAGCGAAGCTCAGGCGGCTCAGGGTCGGCCCAGCCGGGGGAGGCGGGTGCCGCCCGCCCGGACTGGGAACTGCACAGCTTCCTGGACATGCAGCCCAGGCTCGCACTCCCCACGGGCCCCCACGCTGGCCTCAGCACCCTTCCAAAGGCCCAGCCTTGTCACCAAGTCTCCTGTCTGAAGTCTCCAGCGGGAAGCACACGGGCTCGCGGGCTGGGGGCGCCTGGGCCAGAACCGCCGTTTAACCGGGTGCGGTGTGATGGCGCCACAGGACAGCTGGCGCGATGGCGGCTCGTTTCTCTCTCACCTTTCACTTTCCTGACTTTTCCATTTTCCCCCCACAGAACGCCTCTCGTGTGTTTTGCGGGACTAGAAAGCCCTGTTTTCCAGCCCTCCTCCCGGCTCCACGCTCGAGCCGGCTGCCTGCCCCCACCTTCCAGCTCGGTCCCTGCACACCCCGCGTGGCTCTCGCCTCCGTCTGGGGGCTCCTCCCCACGGCCGAGCCACCTGGACGCTCCTCGTTCTCCACGGGGTCCCCCAGGAAGGCAGCACGTGACGGCGCAAGAGGGAACCCGGATGCAAGCAGCTTCGTCCGCTCCCGCACCCCCTCCTTTGCGACCTGAGCTCCATCTTCACAGGTCCAGGCCCTGAGTCTTGTGGACACTGTGCCCGAGAGAAGCCCCAGGGGGAAGAGTGGGGAGGCCCGGGGAGCAGGGGGGAGGGGCCCCAGGAACAGCCCCCCCGCCACGACCCAAGGACGCCTGAACCACACTCTCTCGACCAGGCTACTTTTAAACCCAGCTTTGCGCAGGCCTCAGTGCCCCGTGAGGAGCCGGGGAGCCCCGTGCAAAACGCACAGGACCTGGAGCAGACGCCTGAACCATTCGGCTGAACCGGATCCCTCCCTGCAGCTTCGTGGAGCGTGGACGGAGGCCCAGGCTCCCCACTCGTCAGGACAGAGGGCTCGGGGAGGGTGTCACGGTGGGCTGTGGACGGCGTGCCAGCTGCCGAGGCAGGGGACTCGCCCGCCGAAAGGCGACGTGATGCAGGACGTGGGTTGGATAGTCCACACTGTGCGCCCCGGGGCTGGTCAGCCAGGGCAGGGGCCGGGGCCACGTGGGCAGCTGGTGGCCCCCACCCCCATCCCTCCACGTGGGCCTGTCGTCCACGGGGCCTGGGAGCCCCGGCAGCTCAGAGCAGCACGCCAGGCTTGACGACTCTTCCAGCTGAGGTCACCCCAGAACCAGTGCACAGAGCTCTGATTCTGGCAGAACTGAGTCCTTCACTGGGGACACTGGAACATGATGGGGCCTGTGGCCAGTGGGGGCTCTGGGGACACTGTGGGAGACCCCGTGCTGAAGTGGCCTTTCCTCCGTCTCCACCCCCGTCACAGGGGGGACACGGGCTGGTGGGGGGGTGTCTGGGACACAGACCTCACCAGACACCCCCCAGGCCTTGTACCCGCCAAGGGCTCCTCCAGGGCCCCTCACATCCCCCACGCACACCTTCCTCCCTGACCCCCGCCCCTGGAGCGGCGGGCTCGCTCAGGCCAGCGGCCACGCTTCCTGCTGTCTGCACGCGTGTCCGGGACTGGCAGCGTGGCTCCAGCACAGCCAGGGTCACGGCGGCCAAGACCACCTGGGTCGAGCCACTGTCTCCCCAAGGACCCAGGAAGTTTCTCCCGAGTGGTCTGATTTTCGTCTTCTTCACGAGGCCCCTTAAATCCAGATTGCCAACGCACTCCAACATCTGTCACCCTGACCAACGCCCACCGCACCCAGGACCGGTCTGCGCCACACCGGCAGCTGGGGCCCGCAGGCGCTGAGGCTTTGTGGTGAGAGACAGTCATGTGCCTCTGAGCCTGGCGCCAGGCAGCAAGGGTCCAGGGCGGCAGCGTGGCAGGGGCTGGCGGACAGCCTCACGTGACTGTCGAGCTTGGCCTCGAGTCAAGGCAGAACCCGCCAGCTCTCAGCCGGAGCTGACCACTCGGAGGCTCACCCTGCTGTGAGCCGAACGCACGGGCCACCCACCTCTTCAGTGGGTGAGGGCTGGAAGAGAACCGGGGAAGGGGCCCCGCGAGCGGGCAGGGAGGCCCTTCTCACGCACCGCAGCCCTGTGCCCACCCAGCCCCACCGCCAGCAAGGGCGTCCCTAGAGGAGAGGCCCGGTGTGCCAGAGCTGGGTGGCAGGGTTAGGGGGCACCGGGAGCCCAGTCCCGTCTGATTCCATCTGCCCACGGCTGCCGCTCAGGCCAGGCGGCCTCACTGCCCGGGATGGCCAGGGAGCTAGACCGTCCAGGTGGGGTGGGCAGTGAGGGGGGCTGCAGCCCCAGGCCCGCTGATGACCGCTCTGAGTCTGCAGGACGGAGCGGAGACGTGGAGGGTCTGGGAGCCGCAAGGAGATGTCGCGAGGCTGGGCCACCGAGCCCCTGCCCGGCTCCCCGAGCTGCAGGCTCCCCGGAGAAGGATCATCCTACTGTCCTTGCATTTTGGCTGATAGTTCCTGGGCGTGGACCCTGCCTCCGCCCCTGCAGCACAGTCGGCCAGGCCCCCACGAGGGCCACGTGCCTGGTCCCCACGTGTCACTGCTCGGGGGGCACCGCCCTCTGACCCGTGGGCCCGGGGCCTTGGACGCGCCTGACTGCACCTCCAGGGTCTGTGGGGCCTGGGCCAGCACACACACCCCTGTGTCTACGGCCAGCGCATGCGGAGGCCCCTCCGGAGGGTGGAGGGTGGCTGCCAGCGCCCGGCTGCCAAGAAAAACAAGGACGGCAGGGTTCACGTCCCCCGCTCTCCACACGACCACCCCCAAAGGCCAGGCAAGTTCACTCGGGACAGGAAGCGGTGAGTCTGACGGCCCGACCGGCTCACCCACATCTCAGCAGAGCGCGCCCACTGTCTCGTCAGGAAGCGCAAGCCAGCCCCAGGTCCAGCCTCCCCTCGGCGGCGGAGGCAGAAACGCCTCTTGCGGAGCCAGGCCCCTGCGAGGGAAAAGCGTCCACCTGGGGACTCGGGCAGAGGGCCAGCTGCGGCTTGGCCGACTCTCCTGCAGCCTCAGGCGCGCGCCCCTCCCCAGGGGAGCACGGAGCATGTGACCCTGGGGCGGTAACGACTCGCACGCGTGCGGTCAGCTGCGTCCTGCCTGCTCGCAGACTTGGCGTCCGGTGCCAGCGCGGGCGGGCGTCTGATGCCGGGAGGAGTCACGCGGTCTCTGTTACGGGTGCCTGTGCACCTGAGGCCCACCGAGGTGGGGCGGGCAGAGGCCCAGGTGGAGCGGAAGAGACGTGGCTGCGGAGGCAGGTGGCCAGCGCCGGCCACCCCCCGAGGCACCTCCCCCTGCTCCCCGAGCTTCGTCCAACGCGATCCTGCACCCCCGCCCGGTGCCACGACCTGGTCGGTCCTCAGCAGACACAGCTCAGACCCTGCTTGTCATTGCAGGGACCGGGTGGGGCCAGAGGGCCAGGGGAGGTTCTCAGCCCACGGGTGCCCCGCCAGACACCTGCTATCTAGGATCGAGAACGCGCCCTGTGCAGTGGGTCAAGGATCCAGCGCTCGGGTCACTGTGGCGGCTCGGGTCACTGCAGCGGCAGTTTCCATCCCTGCCCGGGGACTTCGCAGGCCATGGGCACGGCAACGCCAAAGCAAGAGAATGGGCCCTGGACTTTTTTTTTCTTTCTAGGACCGAACTCTCAGCAGATGGAGGTTCCCAGGCTAGGTGTCGAACGCGAGCTGTAGCTGCCGGCCTGCGCCACAGCCACAGCCGCACAGGAGCCAGGGTTCAAACCCGTGTTCTCATGGACACCAGATGGGGTCGCTACCGCTGAGCCACAGTGGAACTCCCACCCTGGACTGTTTTTACGCCTCCTGTTTCCCGGATTCCCTCCGCTGCCAGCAGAGCTCCTTGTGCACACGGTGCGGTCAGCAAGGATGCAAGAGAAGAGGCCCGGGCTCCCGCTCCCCGCCGACCCCGCCCCGGCCCGCAGCACCGCGTGGGGCCACAATGCCGACGCTGGGGGTGGCTGCGGGCTCAGGTGGGGACCACCCCCCCACACCGACGCCCGCTCGCCTTTCTGGCCCAGACCCCGTTTCTCTGCCTTGCCCCCCCCCACATGCACATACAGAAACCACAAGGGCTTGTGTTTTACGGGGGTTTTTAGCATTTTTTTTCTTCCTAACCCGATCAGACTGATGACTAGGAAAGTATGCAGCCTGGTAAGCAAAATCCTTCCGAAGACGACATTCCAGAGCCCTCATGGCAGGGATCCGCACCGCGTCTTGGTTGTTTTTACAAATGGCCGGCCGCCCGGGGGCAGCACACAATGGCCAGTGTTGACACCGCATTCCTCACTCTCCCCAGGCCCCCACCCCACGTGCTGCTGCTGCTGGCTGTGCGTCCGTCCGCCCCGCCCCCCAGGGCCCTGGGGCAGACACCCACCTACACCTGCACGTGGAGGGACTGCTGGGCGCCCGGGGCGGGCGCAGACCCAGCAGCACTGGCCACGGCCCGGAGGCTCCCCGGCCTGGACAGGGCCCGCTGCGCGCCGGGCCCCACAGCCGCACTGGGAACCAGGCCCTGCCCCGCTCCCCACCTTGCCGACTGCCAGATGGGAAGTTCGGGGGGGGTGACCAGGGCCTTGGCGGCGGGTGTCCCCCAGAGGGCTGCTTCCCCCGGCCTCTGCCCCAACCCCAGCCACTGGCCCTCTCCCCACTTGCCGGTTTTCGTGGCACTTAACCACCTGCCACCGGCGTGGAATCTCCAGGCAGGCAGGGCCCCTGGATGCTGCCTGCTCAGCACCGGCTGCATGGACTCCAGTGGGCCCACCGACTGTAAACACGCAGAGCAGCCTCGCAGCAGGGCTGCCCCGGGGGAGGGGAGGCACCCAGGCCTGTCACGTGACTCCCAGAACCCCTGCCTGTGCAGAAGGCTGCCCCAAATCGTCCTCTGCAGAAGCGGAGACTGACAGCCTGGCCAGGCAGGTTCCCACCACGCAGGCCTGAATTAGACACTTTAATCAGTTAGCGAGATGACGCGTCTGTGTCAGCTGCAGCTCTAATGAGGGTCCCCGCCCCCACCCGTGGGACGCATCCACCGCTCCCTGGGCCCCTCAGGGGGCCGGACTCAGCCCTCGTCCTCCCCAGGAGGGCGCAGCCCCAGAGGCGGGCCTGGGAACCCGGCCCCGCAGTCCCCACTGGACCCTCGGCCACACAGGCAGGCCCTCCCTGCAGCCAGCTTTCCCTCGGGCACAGCCAGGAAGGGCCAGGGGGCTTCACAACCGTCTCCACTTGTGGACGCTGACACGAAACTCCCGAGGACCCCGGACGTGGCCCAGTGGGCGGAGGGCACAGAGCGATGCGTGGGGGCCCGGCACCCCTGCGTCCCCAGCCTCGAACACACGCACGGACGCCAGGCCTCCGCCTCCCACCACCTCTGCGTTCACCCCTCCCGAGGGCAGCGCGGCCCGAGTCCTGAGGCTCACACCGACCCTTCCCAGCCTGCCCGGAGGCGCCACCCCTTGACTCCTGGAAAGTCGCTCACGTATTTACAGCAGGGAGGCTGGACGTCTCGACGCCTGGCTTCAGGGAGCAGGACAGGCCAGCGGGGAATGGAGCAACCTCAGCCCAGCCCCACGTCCTCTGCCGTCCTTGCCAAAAAGAGAAGGGGTGGTGGGTGGCGGGCCTGGCGCACGGACCCGGCGGCAATCAGCGTGAACCAGGATGGAGCCTGCGCGGCTGCCCCCAGGTGCCCGCCCGGCGGGGAGACACTTGCCTACCCCACGGCCCATGACCACCAGGCCCTCGGGTGCAGAGGAGACGGCTCCAGGAAAGGCCATTTAACGAGCAGGACGACATCCACTCCCCAGAGAGGGGCCCACACAGGACACGGGAGTCGGGCTCCCCGTTCAGGCTGCACCCCCCCGCCCCCCACCGCCATCCCTGAGCTGTCGTCTGGTCTGGTGAACGGTGGTCCCAACGCGGTGGGCTCAAACGGGGCTCGGCTCCATCATGTCCGCGTCGTGCTCAAAAGCACTGAGGGTCGTGGGGGCCAAGGGTGCTGGCTGCCTTGGCCGCTGGAGCTGGGGGCAGGCCCTGCGGAGAGACCCTCCCCGGGCCCCTGGGTCCTGGGCACAGTGGACAGGCGGCCGCGGGGGCTGCTCAGGGCTCCGCCTCCTCCCCCAGCACGGCCGGGAGGGGCCTGGTCTTGGAAAAGTCTGGAGGTGCCCCTTGAGGGTGAGAAGACGCCGCCCATCCGTCACGTGGAGACCCCCGTCGGGCTCCCTACCATACAGTCTTACTGAGCTTCCAGGGGGCGGGCACCGATCCCCCAGCTGCAGCCCTCACCTCGATGTGAGCGCAAAGCCGCTGAGGCCGCGACAGTGCGGACCCGGTGAGCCCAGGCCTGGCTGCCCCCAGCCGCCCCGTGTGGCTGCCGCAGCCCTTCCGAGCCCCGCCCTGTCAGGCCCCGTCTGCCCGCCGTGCAGGGGAGTGGGGAGGTGACAGGTGAGGTCCTGAAATCCAGCCACAGCAGAAGAGGAGCCGGAGGCGGGGGTCCACAGACCTGGGGCGCGTCCTGCAGAGAGGGGAGCGCAAAGGTGAGAAGGCCCAGCACTCGCAGGACCCCGAGGGCTCCCACGAGCAGGGGTCCCAGGGCGCTGGCCAGAGGGAAGGCTGCAGGTGGCCTGGCAGGCAGGAAGCCCTCACGGTCTAGGGCAAGAGGGAGACTCAGGCCAGGCGAGCCCGGGTGTGGGCGGCAAGTCCGGGCAGGGCTGGAGCCACGCCGGGCTCTCCTGGAAGTGAGCTCAAAGGCAGCAGGTGCAAGAGAGACCCAGGGAGACGAGAAAACGCCAAGGCCAGGGAGCAGGCGGGGGGCCACAGAGCAAGACCGACAGACTGCAAGGGGGTGGGGACAGCACAGCCCTTCCACAGGAGTGAGGGGCCGCACCCACCCTGCGGCCGCCCGCTGTCCCCACTCACCTACGAGATTCACGTAAAAGCTATGAGCCAGTTTTCTAAAAGCGCAGGTAGACACCTAACACATTCTACGCACAGCCTTAGGGGGCTCAAGAGCACCCAGGCTGCCTGGGCACCCCCGAGCCCCCTTGACCCCAGGTGAGAAGGTACCTGGGTGTGTCTGTCTCCTGCAGATGCTGTAACAAGTTCCCACAAACTTTCCGGGCTTAAAACAACACGCGTTTATTACCACCAGGTTCTGGGGTGTGGGTGGAGCTGCTCCCCTCCCCGCCCTTCCTCCTGCAGGGCCAGCGGGGGCTCTGGTCCCACCCTGTGCCTCGCTGGTCCCCTCTCCCGCCTCCTCACCCTCACTTAAGAAGCCCGTGACGGTGCGAGGCCCGCCAGGACTCTCCCGTGTACGACGCGACTCCCCTTTGCCGTGGGAGGGGACACAGCCACAGACCCCAGGGCTTCAGACGAGGCACCCCTGGGAGGCACCAGTCTGCGGTCCCAGGGGTGAGGATGACAGACGGGGTGGGGGCCATGCGCATGCAAGCACGGCTCCTGCAAACTGCCCGCAGACACGCTGTTCTCCCGTCACTCGCGTTGCTTTCTCAAGAGAAGGTCTCTCGGGGCCCATCCCTGTCCCCGCCCTGCTGTCCCTCCACCCCAGGGCCTCCGCACGCTCCGGCCTTGCGCAGGCTGGGCTCACATCCCACCTCGAACGCCGCCCCCACTGCCCTTCGCCCTCCTCACGGGCGGCCACCTCAGGGTGACTTCATTGGCAGGCCCCCCGTGGGTGGGTCCTGCTGCCGGAGCTGGACAGACAGCCTGCAGGTAGGTCTGACTCAAGGCCCCACTCTCGCCCAGCAAAGGGGAGGCTCGCGGCCTCCGGGCATCAGGCCGGCCAGTCTGGCCGGGGACGTCCGCCAGAGGCCCTCACCTGGGGCCAGCTGGCCACCAGAGCCCAGGACAGGAACACCCACGTGCAGCAGCCCTAGGCCCCCTGGGTCCCAGGAGGCCACAGGGCGGGTGTGGCCACGGCCAGCCCTGAGGGGCCCACGGCCCTGCACCTCCGTCTGTCCACCCCAGCTCCTCCGGGCAGGTACCGGGGGCTGGAAGCAAGGTCTAGGGCCTGGCAAGCGGCCCCGGCGGGAGGTCAAGGCAGCCCCGGGCAGTAGAAGCTGCCCTGGGCAGTAGAAGTGGGGGCCCCTCACACTGGGGTGCCGGGGCCTGAGCTTTCGGTAGCCCAGACCAGCAGGAGGGCAGGCCGGGGCCCGAGGCCCAGTCACAGCCCTACTACGACACAGGGGGGCAGGACGCCCTCAGCACAGGGGCTCACCAGGTGGCAGAGAGCGTCCTGACCTCCACGCTGTGCGACAGACCTGACCCCAGAGGTCCCATCACCGCGTCCAGTGCCAGAGCCGAGAGAGGAAGGACCGCCGAGGGCCTGCAGGAGGGGGCACTCCGGGTGGTTCCGGGGCCTCGGGCGACCTGTACCGGGGGTCCAGGACCCACGCGAGGGGAAGCAAAGGCAGTGAGCAGCTAATGGAAGAGGAAAGGAGGCCTGCCGGGCCTGCTGCCTCCACGGGATGGGCCGCACGGGCCGAGACTCGGGACCCCCCCACCCCACGTCCCCCCTTCAACTTCTGCGCCAAGCTGCAGAGGGGGCCAGAAGCCCCACCCACAGAGTGACGGGGCTGCCTGGAGCTGACACAGACCCTGGGCCGAGACCACAGGGCAGCCCCACTGCTGCTCAGCAGGAGGGCCCTCTGGAGGCCCGAGCACCAGCCCTGTCCCCTCAGGGCTCCACGGCATTTCTCTGCGGATGGACGGGGAGGACAGCACTTCTGGGCTCAGAGCACAGGCGGGTGTGTAGGGCCTCCGACGCCCAGAGGCGCTGGGCAGCAGGAAGGCAGAGTAGTGAGCTTCACAGCTCTGTCCGGCACCAAGCTCGCAGGCCCAGCCTGACAAGGCCCGCTCTCCCTCCAGACTCACTAAAAGCCTCCGCCCCAGGCCTTCCTGCAAAGCTTCAGCCTCACGCGGACTCAGCTGTCCACCGGACCTCAGTACATGGGGTCGAGGCCCCAGATCCTCCTCGCGCCATCCCTGCGTCCCTGTACCGACGAGCGGGAGGCGGAACGCCAGCCCGAAACCTGACATTCTGGTTCTGCAGCGTCGGCCTGTACTGCCAGCCCCCAAACCCAAAGCGCGAACCCAGGAGAGGGCTGGCTGCTCCCGGCCAGCACCTGCTGCTGCTAACAGGCATCCTCCTGGCTTAACGTATGACGATCATTGGCCGCAGTAGCCCAGGCTCATCAGCAGTCCCGCTGCTTCAGGGCATCTCTCTGCTTCTTGCGCAGGTACGAGCACCTGCTGCTTGTCGTGACCTGCAGCAGCCCACAGACCCGAGCCAGCGCACACCCGGGCCAGGGCACACGTGAGCCAGC
>PVHT020000056.1:0-29500 GCA_004024745.2 Catagonus wagneri
GTCGACCGTGCGTATCGTTGGCGTCCATCGGCCGCGGGCGTTGTCGTCGTATGTGCAGTCGCATGGGCGTCTTCGGCATCCGTTAACGGCGGGCGTCGTTGGCGACCATCAACCATGTGCTTCATTGGCGTCCATCGACCGCAGGCGTCTTCGGCGTCCATGGACCGTGCACATCGTCGGCGTCCATCGACCGCGGGCATCGTCGGCGTCCATCGACCGCGGGCGTCGTTGGCGTCCATCGACCGCGGGCATCGTTGGTGTCCATCGACCACGGGCGTCGTTGCCATCAGTCGACCGCGGGCGTCATCGTCGTCCGTCGACTGTGCGCATCGTCGGCGTCTGTTGACCGCGGGCATCGTCGGCATCCATCGACTGTTCGCGTCGTCGGTGTCCATCGACCACGAGCATCGTCTCTGTCCATCGACTGCAGGCATCGTCAGCGTCCGTTGACCACGGGCGTCGTCGGCGTCATTCGACCGCAGGCGTCGTCGACATCCTTCAACATATGGCGTCGTTGGTGTCCGTCGAACCGAGCGGCTGTCATTGGCATCCGTCCACTCGCACGGGTGTCATCAGCGCCCATCGATGCGGGCGTCGTTGGCATCTGTCGATCCTTGCGGCTGTCGTCGGCATCTGTCCACTCGCATGGGCGTCATCAGCTTCCATCGACAGCAGGTGTCGTCGGTGTCCTTCGACCATGGGCATCGTCGGAGTCCATCAACTTCGGGCGTCAGCGGCGGCCGTCGACCGCAGGGGTCGTCAGCGTCCATCGACCGCTTGCATCGTCGGCGTCCATCGACCGCGGGCGTCATCGGCGTCCGTCGACCACGAGTGTCATCGCTGTCCATCGACCATGTGCGTCGTCGGCGTCCATCGACCGCGGGCGTCGTCAGCGTCCTTTGACCGCAGGCTTCGTCGACGTCCGTTGACCACGGGCGTCGTTGCTCTCCGTTGACCATGTGCATCGTCGGCGTCTGTCGACCGAGGGTGTCGTTGGCATCCTTCGACAGCAGGCGTCGTCGGCGTCCTTCGACCGTGGGCGTCGTCAGCTTCTGTCGACCGCAGGCATCATCGGCGTACAAGACCGTGCGAGTCATCGGCGTCCGTCCACTCGAGCGGGCATCATCAGCGTCCTTCGACCACGGGCGTTGTCGGAGTCCGTCAACCGTGGGCATCATCTGCGTCCATTGACCGTGTGCGTCGTCGGCGTCCGACGACAGTCGTGGCCGTCATCAGCATCCTTAGACCGTGGGCATCGTCGGCATCTGTAGACCGTGGGCGTCGTTGGCATCTGTCGACCGCAGTCATCGTTGGGGTCCATCGACTGTGGGCATCGTCATCATCCATCAACCGCGGGCGTCGATAGCGTCCGTAGACAGGTGTGGCCGTCATCATCGTCCATCGACCGTGGGCATCGTCTGTGTGCGTCGACCGCGGGCATCATCAGCATCCGTTGACCGTGTGCATCATCAGGGTCTGTTGACCGTGGGCGTCAGCATTCGTCAACCGTGCACGTCGTCGGCGTCTGTCACCCAGGTCATCGTCGGCGTCCTTCAACCACAGGCGTCGTCGGCGTCTGTCGACCGCAGGCGTCGTCGGCGTCCGTCGACAGTGCATGTCGTCAGTGTCCATCGACAGGCGTGGCCGTCATCGGCGTCCGTCAACCGCGGGTGTCGTCGGCGTCCGTCGACCGCGGGCGTCGTCGGCGTCCGTCGACTGTGCGCGTCATCAGCGTCCGTCGACAGCGGGCGTCGTCGGTGTCTGTCGACTGTGCGTGTAGTTGGCGTCCATCGACCGTGGGCGTCATCTCCATCCGTCGACTGCAGGCGTTGTCAGCATCCGTCGACCGTGGGTGTCGTCGGCGTCCGTCCACTCGCTCGGGCATCGTCGGCGTCCGTCGACCACAGGCGTCGTCAGCGTCATTCGACCGCAGGCATCGTCGACATCCGTCGACATCCGGCGTCGTTGGTTTCCATCGAACAAAGCGGCTGTCATCGGCGTCCGTCCACTCGCGTGGGTGTCATCAGCGTCCGTCGACCGTGGGCGTCGTTGGCATCTGTCGATCCACGCAGCTGTCGTCAGCATCCATCCACTCGCGTGGGCATCATCAGCGTCCGTCGACAGCAGGTGTTGTCGGCGTCATTCGACCACGGGCGTCGTCGGGGTCTGTCGACGTCGGGCGTCGTCAGCGTCCATCGACCGCGGGCGTCATCTGCGTTCATCGACCGTGTGCGGCGTCGGCATCCATCGACAGTCGTGGCCGTCATCAGCATCCTTAGACCGTGGGCGTCGTCGGCATCCATTGACCACGGGCGTCGATGGCGTCCGTCGACTGCGGGCATTGTCATCGTCCGTCGACCGCAGGCGTCGTCTGCATCCATCAACCGTGCACGTCGTTGGCGTCTGTCGACAGGCGTGGCCGTCATTGTCATCAGTCGACCACGGGCGTCGTCTGCATGCTTCGACCGCCGGCGTCGTTGGTGTCCATCGACCGCAGGCATCTTTGGTGTCCGTTGCCCGGGTCATCGTCGGCGTCCTTCTACCACGGGCATCGTCGGCGTCTCTCAAACACGGACGTCGTCGGCGTCCTTTGACAGTGCATGATGTCGTCGTCCATCGACAGGCATGGCCGTCATCAGCATCCGTCGACCGCGGGCATCGTCGGCGTCTGTCGACCGTGGGCATTGTCGGCATCCATCGACTGCAGGTGTCGTTGGCGTCCGTCCAGTCCCGCGGGCGTCATCGTCGTCCATTTACTGCGGTCATCGTCGGCGTCCATAGTCCGTGCATGTCGTCGGCGTCCGTCAACCGCGGGCGTCGTCAGTGTCCGTTGACCATGCGCATCATCGGCGTCCGTTGCCTGGGTCATCATCAGCGTCCGTCGACCGCAGGCGTCGTCGGCATCTCTTGACCGTGCGCGTCGTCAGCGTCCATCGACCTCGGGCGTCGTCTCTGTCCGTTGACCGCAGGCGTCATTGGAATCCATCAACCGTGGGCGTTGTTGGTGTCCGTCGACCGTGCACATCGTCGGCGTCCGTCGAGCGCAGGTGTTGTCGGCGTACGTCCACTCGCACGTGCGTCGTCGGTGTCCGTCGACCGTGGGCGTCGTCGGCATCCGTCAACCGTTCCCGTTGTCGGCGTCTGTCGACCTTGCGCATCGTCGGCGGCAGTCGACCGCGGGAATTGTTGGCGTACATCCACTTGTGCGGGCGTTGTCGGCGTCCATCGACCATGGGCGTCATTGGCAACCATCGACCATGTGCTTCGTCAGCGTCCGTCTACCTTGGGCATCATCGGCGTCCGTCGACCGGGGGCGTCGTCGGTGTCCGTCGACTGGGCATCGTCGGCGTCCATCAATCGTGGGTGTCGTCTGCGTGCAAGGACCGCGGGCGTCGTCGGCGTCCATCAACCGTGGGCGTCATCTCCGTGTGTCGACTGTGCACATCGTCGGCATCTGTCGACCGCAGGTGTTGTCGGCGTACGTCCACTCACGCGGGCATCGTCGGCGTCCATGGACCACCAGCGTCGTTGGCGTCCGTCGATCCACGCGATTGTCGTCTGCGTCCGTCTTCTCACGCGGGCGTCATCGGCGTCTGTTGACCGCGGGCGTCGTTGGTGTCCTTCGACCGTGGGCATCGTCGGCCTCCATCGACCTTGCGCATCGTCGGCGTCCGTCGACCACGGGCATTGTCTGCGTACGTCCACTCGCGCGGGCATCGTCAGCGTCCATCGACCGTTCACGTCGTCAGCGTCCGTTGACCGTGTGCATCTTCGGCGGCCATCGACCGTGGGCATTGTCGGTGTACGTACACTCACGCAGGCGTCGTCGGCATCCGTCGACCGCAGGCGTCGTTGGCGACCATCAACCGTGTGCTTCGTCGGCATCCGTCAACCGTGGGTGTCATCGGCGTCCGGCGTCCGTGCGCGTCGTCGGCGTCCGTCGACCATGGGCATCGTCAGCATCCGTCGACCGCGAGCGTCGTCTGCGTCCGTCGACCGCGAGCATCGTCTGCGTCCATTGACCGTGCGCGGCGTCGGCGTCCACGACAGTCATGGCCGTCATCAGCATCCTTAGACCGTGGGCGTTGTCAGCGTCTGTAGACCATGGTCATCGTCGGCGTCCATCGACCGCGGTCATCGTTGCCATCCGTCAACTGCGGTCATCGTCATCATCCGTCGACCGAGGGCGTCGTCTGCATCCGTCAACCATGCATGTCGTCGGCGTCAGTCAACAGGCGTGGCAGTCATCATCATCCGTCGACTGCGGGCTTCGTCTGCGTGTGTCGACCACGGGCATCATCGGCGTCCGTCGAACACGGTCATCGTCGGCGTCCGTCGACTGTGCGCGTCGTCGGCGTCCATCAACCGCAGGCTTCGTTGGCGTCTGTCGACCGTGCGCGTCGTCGGCGTCCGTCGCCCGGGTCGTCGTCGGTGTCCTTTGACCGTGGGCGTCGGCGTCGTCTGTCGACCATGGGCATCGTCGGCTTCTGTCGGCAGTGCATGTCGTCAGCGTCCATTGACAGGCGTGGCCATCATCGGCGTCCATCGACCGCGCGTGTCGTCGGCGTCTGTCAACCGCAGGCTTCGTTGGCATCCGTCGACCGTGCGCATCGTCGGCGTCCGTTGACCGCAGGCATTGTTGGCGTACGTCCACTCGTGTGGGCGTCGTCGGCATCCGTCGACCATGGGTGTCGTCGGCATCTGTTGACCATTCACGTCGTCGGTGTCCGTCGACCGTGCGTATCGTCGGCGTCCATTGACCTCGGGCGTCGTCGGCGTCCATCGCCCATGCACGTTATCGGCATCTGTCGACTCCAGGCATCGTCAGCGTCCGTCGACTGTGGGCGTCATTGGCGTCCATCGACCTTGGCGTCATCTGCGTCCGTCGACCGCGGGCGTCGTCGCTGACCATCAACCGTGTGCTTCGTCGGCGTCCATTGACCACGAGCGTCATCGGCGTCCGTCAACCGTGTGCGTCGTCGGTGTCCATCTACTGTGGGTGTCGTCGGCGTCCATCGACCGCGGGCGTCGTCTCCGTCCATTGACCGCAGGCATCGTCGGAATCCGTCGACCGTGGGCGTCGTCGGAATCCATCGACCGCAGGCGTCGTCGGTGTCTGTTGACCGCGGGCATCGTCGGCGTCTGTCGACAGTGCATGTCATCGGTGTCCATCGACAGGCGTGGCCGTCATCAGTGTCCATCGACCGTGGGCGTCGTTGGCGTCCATCGACCACGGGCATCATCGGTGTCCATCGACCGTGGGCGTCATCGGCGTCCATCGACCACGGGCATCGTCGGTGTCCATCGACCGTGGGCGTCGTTGGCATCCATCAACCACGGGCATCGTCGGTGTCCATCGACCATGCACGTCATCAGCGTCTGTCGACCGCGGGCGTCATTGGCATCCATCGAACTTGGCATCGTCTGTGTCCGTCGACTGCGGGCATCGTTGCTGACCATCGACCGTGTGCTTTGTCGGCGTCCATCGACCTCGGGCGTCGCCTCCGTCCATTGACCACAGGCATCATCGGAATCCATCGACCGCGGGTGTCGTCGGCGTCCGTCGACCACAGATGTCCTCGGCGTCCATCGACCATGTGCATCTTCGGCATCATCGATAGGCGTGGCTGTCATCGGCGTCCGTCGTTTGCGGGCATCGTCGGCGTCCGTCGACTGCGGGCCTCGTCTGCGTCCATCGACTGTGCACGGCGTCAGCATCTGTCGACAGTCAGGGCCGTCATCAGCATCCTTAGACCGTGGGCATCTTCGGCGTCTGTAGACCGAGGGCGTCATCGGCGTCTGTCAACCGTGGTCATCGTTGGCATCGGTCGACTGCGGGCATCGTCATCATCCATCGACCGCGGGCGTCGTCTGCATCCGTCAACCGTGCGTGTAGTCGGCATCCGTCGACAGGGGTGGCCGTCATCGTCATTCATCGACCGTGGGCTTCGTTTGCGTGCATCGACCGTGGGCGTCGTTGGCGTCCGTCGACCGCAGGTGTCGTCAGCGTCCGTTGACCGTGCACGTCGTCGGCGTCCGTCAACCATGGGCTTTGTCGGCGTCCATCGACCAGGTCATCGTCGGCGTCCTTCGACCATGGGCGTCGTCAGCGTCTGTCGACCGCGGGCATCGTCGCTGTCCGTCGACAGTGCATGTCGTCAGCGTCCATCGACAGGTGTGGCCGTCATCGGAGTCCGTCAACTGCGAACGTCATCGGCGTCCGTCGACCATGGGCATTGTTGGCGTCCATCGATCGTGCACATCGTCGGCGTCCGTCGACCATGGGCGTTGGCGTATGTCCCCTCGCGCGGGCATCGTCGGCGTCCATCGACGGCGGGCGTCGTTGGCAACCATCGACCGTGTGCTTCATCGGCGTCCATCGACCACAGGCGTCGTCGGCATCTGTGGACCGTGCACATCATCAGCGTCCATCGACCGCGGGCGTCGTCGGCGTCCGTCGACCGCGGGCGTCGTCAGCGTCTGTCGACCGCGGGCGTCATCGCCGTCTATCGACCGCGGGCGTTGTCAGCGTCCATTGACCATGGGCGTCGTCTCCGTCCGTCCACTGCAGGCGTCGTCGGCATCCGTCCACTCGCACGCGCGTCGTAGGCGTCCGTCGACCACAGGCATCGTTGGCATCATACGACCGCAGGCGTCGTCGACATCCATTGACATCCGGCGTCGTTGGTGTCGTCGAACCGAGCGGGCATCATTCGCATCTGTCCACTCGCGCGGGTGTCATCATCATCCGTCGACCGCGGGCATCGTCTGCATCCATCAAACGTGCGTGTCGTCGGCGTCCGTCGACGGGCATGGCCGTCATCGTCATCCGTCGACCGCGGGCTTCATCTGCATGCATCGACCGTGGGCGTCGTCGGTGTCCGTCGACCGCAGGCGTCATTGGTGTCCGTCGACCGTGCACGTCGTCGTCGTCTGTCGACCACGGGCTTCGTCGGCGTCCGTCGACCAGGTCGTCGTCAGCGTCCTTCGACCGCGGGCGTCGTCGGCATCCGTCGACAGTGCATGTCGTCAGCGTCCATTGACAGGCGTGGCCGTCATCAGCGTCCGTCGACTGCATGCGTTGTCGGCATCCGTTGACTGTGGGCGTCGTCGGCCTCAGTCGACCGTGTGCATCGTCGGCGTCCATCGACCGCAGGTGTCGGCGTACGTCCACTCACGCGGGCGTCGTTGGCATCCGTCGACCATGGGCATCTGTCGACCGCAGTGCCCGACCATTCACGTCGTCGGCGTCCGTCGACCGTGCGTATCGTCGGCATCCATCGACCACGGGCGTTGTCGGCATACGTCCACTCGCACGGGCGTCGTTGGTGTCCATCGATGGTGGGCGTCGTTTGCGACCATCGACCGTGTGCTTCATCGGCGTCTGTCGACCGCAGGTGTCATCGGCGTCCGTGGACCGTGTGCGTCGTCAGCATCCTCGACCGTGGGCGTCGTCAGCGTCCTCGACCGTGGGCGTCATCGGCATCCATCAACTGCAGGCATCGTCGGCATCTGTCGACTGTGCGCGTTGTCGGTGTCCATCAACCGCTGGCGTCATCTCCGTCCATCGACTGCAGGCATTATCGGCGTCTGTCGTCCGCGGGTGTCGTCTGCATCCGTCAACCATGCGCATCGTCGGCGTCCGTCGACAGGCGTGGCCATCATCATCATCTGTCGACCATGGGCGTCGTCGGCGTCCGTCGACCGCAGGCGTTGTTGGCGTCCTTTGACAGTGCACGTCGTCGGCGTCTGTCGACCGCGGGCATCGTCGGCGTCCGTCGACCGTGTGCGTCATCGGCATCCGTTGCCGGGTCATCAGCGTCTGTCGACCGCGGGCGTCCTTGGCGTCCATCGACCGTGCGCGTCTTTGGCGTCCGTCGATAGGCGTGGCCGTCATCGGCATCCGTCGACCAAGAGCGTCTTCAGCGTCCGTCGACCGTGGGCGTCATCAGCGTCCGTCGACCACGGGCATCGTCGCTGTCCGTCGACTGTGCGCGTCGTCGGCGTCCTTCAACTGAGGGCGTCATCCACCTCCTTCGACTGCGGGTGTCATTGGCGTCCTTCGACTGCGGGCATCATCGGCGTCCGTCAACCACGGGCGTCGTCGGCGTCCAAGACCGTGCGAGTCGTCGGCGTCCTTCGACTGCAGGCGTCGTCGGCGTCCGTCAACCGCGGGTGTCGTCGGCATCCAAGACCGTGCTAGTCATTGGCGTCCGTCCACTCGCGTGGGCGTCGTCAGCGTCCATCGACAGCAGGTGTCATCGGCGTCCTTCGACCACAGGCGTCATCGTGTTCCATCAACTTCGGGCATCGTCGGCGTCCATCAACCACAGGCGTCGTCTGCGTCCATCGACCGTGCGCATCGTCGGCATCCGTCAACAGTCGTGGCCGTCATCAGCATCCTTAGACCGTGGGCGTCATCAGCGTCTGTAGACCATTGGCGTCATCGGCATCCGTCGACTGCGGTCATCGTTGGCGTCCGTCGACTGCATGCATCGTCATCGTCCGTCGACCGTGGGCGTCATTGGCATCCTTTGACCGTGTGCATCATCGCTGTCCGTTGACCGCGGGCATCGTCGGTGTCTGTCGACCGTGCACGTCGTCGGCGTCCGTTGCCTGGGTCATCATTGGCTTCCGTCGACCGCGGGCATCTTCGACGTCTGTCGACCGCGGGCATCGTCGGCATCCATCGACAGTGCATGTCGTCGGTGTCCATCGACAGGCGTGGCCGTCATCGGCGTCCGTCGACCGCAGGCGTCGTCAGTGTCCGTCGACCGCAGTTGTTGTTGGCGTCCGTCCAGTCCCATGGGCATCGGCATCGTCCGTCGACCACGGGCGTCGTAGGCGTCCATCGTCCGTACATGTCGTCAGCGTCCGATGACCGCAGGTGTTGTCGGCGTCCGTCGCCCGTGTACATTGTCAGCGTCTGACGAACCCAGGCATCATCAGCGTCCGTTGACCTTGGCGTCATCTGCGTCCGTCGAACGCGGGCGTTGTCGGCGTCCGTTGACTGTGGGCATCGTCGGCGTCCGTCGACCATGGGCGTCGTCGGTGTCAGTCGACCGCGGTTGTCGTTGGCGTCCGTCCAGTCCCACAGGCGTTGTCGGCGTCTGTCGACCACGGGCGTCGTCGGCGTCCATCGTCCGTGCATGTCGTCAGCATCCATCGACCACGGGCGTCGTTGGCGTCCATCGCCCGTGCACATCGTCGGCGTCTGTCAATCCCAGGCATCGTCAGCGTCCATCGGCCTCGGGAGTCATTGGCGTCCATCGACCTTGGCGTCGTCTGCGTCTGTCGACTGTGGGTGTCGTCGCTGACCATCGACCGTGTGCTTCCTCAGCGTCCATCAACCATGGGCGTCGTCAGCGTCCATCGTCCGTGCATGTCGTAGGCGTCCATCAACCGCGGGTGTCATCAGCATCCATCGCCCGTGCACATCGTCGGCGTCTGTTGAACCCGGGCATCATCAGCATCCGTCGACCTTGGCGTCATCTGCGTCCGTTGACCATGGGTGTCGTCGCTGACCATCGACTGTGTGCTTTGTCGGCGTCCATCGACTGCGGGCGTCGTCGGCGTCCGTCGACCGTGCGCATTGTCGGCGTCCGTCGACCGTGGGCATCGTCGGCGTCCATAGACCGTGGGCGTCGTCGGCATCCGTCGACCACGGGCATCGTCGGCATCCATCGTCCGTGCATGTCATCGGCGTCCATCGACCACGGGCATCGTCGGCGTCCATCGCCCATGCACGTCATCGGCGTCTGTTGATCCCAGGCGTTGTCAGCGTCCGTCGACCTTGGGAGTCATTGGCGTCCGTCGACCTTGGCGTCATCTGTGTCTGTCAACCATGGGCGTCATCGCTGACCATCGACCGTGTGCTTCGTCGGCGTCCATCGACCACGGGCGTCGTCGGTGTCCATCATCCGTGCATGTCGTCGGCGTCCATCGACCGTGGGCGTCGTCAGCGTCCATCGACCACAGGCGTCGTCGGCGTCCATCGTCCGTGCATGTCGTCGGCGTCTGTCGAACCCGGGCATCGTCAGCATCCATCGACCTTGGCGTCATCTGCGTCCGTCAACCGCAGGCATCATCGCTGACAATCGACCGTGTGCTTCGTCGGCATCCATCAACCTCGAGCGTCATCTCCGTCCGTTGACCGCAGGCGTCATCAGAATCCGTTGACCATGGGCGTCGTTGGCGTCCGTCGACTGTGGGCGTCCTCGGCGTCCATCGACCGTGTGCGTCGTCGGCGTCCATCAACCTCGAGCGTCATCTCCGTCCGTTGACCGCAGGCATCATCAGAATCCGTTGACCATGGGCGTCGTTGGCGTCCGTCGACTGTGGGCGTCCTCGGCGTCCATCGACTGTGCGCATCTTTGGCGTCTGTCGATAGGCGTGGCCGTCATCAGCGTCCGTCAACCGCGGGCATCGTCAGCGTCCGTCGACCGCGGGCCTCGTCTGCAACCATTGACCGTGTGCGGCTTCAGCGTCCGTCAACAGTCATGGCCGTCATCAGCATCCTTAGACCGTGGGCGTCGTCGGCGTCTGTAGACCGTGGGAGTCGTTGGCGTCCGTCGACCGCAGGCATCGTCGGCGTCCGTCGACCACGGGCATCATTGGCATCCATCGACCGCGGGCATCGTCATCGTCCATCGTCCGTGGGCATCATCTGCATCCATCAACCGTGCGCGTCGTTGGCATCCGTCGACAGGCGTGGCCGTCATCGTCATCCATCGACCACGGGCGTCGTCTGCATGCATCGACCATGGGAGTCGTCGGCGTCCGTTGACAACGGGCATCGTCGGCATCCATCGACCGTGGGCGTCGTTGGCGTCCTTTGATCGTGCGCGTCGTCGGCAACTGTCGACCGCGTGCGTCATCGGCGTCCATCGACCGTGCGCGTCGTCGGCGTCCATTGTCCGGGTCATCGTCGGCGTCCGTCGACGGTGGGCGTCATCGGCGTCTGTCAACCGCAGGCGTCGTTGGCGTCCGTCAAGAGTGCATGTCATCGGCGTCCATCGACAGGTGTGGCCGTCATCGGAGTCCATTGACTGCAGGCGTCATTGGCGTCTGTTGACCGCGGGCGTCGTTGGCGTCCTTCGACCGCGGGTGTCGTCGGCGTCTGTTGACCGCAGGCGTCGTTGGCATCCAAGACCTTGCGAGTCGTCGGCGTCCGTCGACCAAGGGCGTCGTTGGCTTCCGTCGACCGTGTGCATCGTTGGCATCCGTCGACCGTGGGCGTCGTCGGCATCCATCGACCATGGGCGTCCTCGGCGTCCATAGACCGTGTGCATCTTCGGCGTCCATTGATAGGCAAGGCCGTCATCGGCGTCTGTCGACCGCGGGCGTCATTGTCATCCGTCGACCGTGGGCAGCGTCGGCGTCCATCGACCATGGGGGTCGTCAGCGTCCGTCGACCGTGCGTGTCATCAGCATCCATCGACCGCAGGCGTCGGCGCCATCTGTCGACCGCGGGCATCATCAGCGTCCATCGTCCATGCATGTCGTTGGCGTCCCTCACCGCGGTTGTCATTGGCATCCGTCCAGTCCCGCGGGCATCGTCGGCATCTGTCGACCTCAGGCATCGTCAGCATCCATCGACCGCGGGCATCGTCAGCGTCATTCGACCGTGGGTGTCGTTGGTGTCTGTCAACTGTGGGCGTCGTCAGTGTCCGTCGACCGTGCGCATTGTTGGCATCTGTCGACCGCGGGCGTTGTCGGCGTATGTCCACTCGCGCAGGTGTCGTCGGCATCCATCGACTGTGGGCATCGTCAGCGTCCATCGACCGTGGGCATCATCGGCATCCATCGACCGTGGGCGTCGTCGGCATCTGTCGACCGTGCGCGTCGTCGGTGTCCGTCGACCGCGGGCGTCGTCAGCGTCCGTCGACCGCGGGCATCGTCGGCATCCATCGACCATGTGCGTCATCGGCGTCCATCAACCTCGGGCGTCATCTCCATCCGTTGACCGCAGGCGTCGTCAGAATCCATCAACCGTGGGCGTTGTCAGCGTCCGTCGACTACGGGCATCCTCAGCGTCCATCGACCATGCGCATTTTCGGCGTCCGTCAATAGGCGTGGCCGTCATCGGCGTCCATCGACCGCGGGCCTCGTCTGCGTCCATCGACCGTGCA
The DNA here is from genome assembly GCA_004024745.2 of Catagonus wagneri. Taxonomy (NCBI): domain Eukaryota; kingdom Metazoa; phylum Chordata; class Mammalia; order Artiodactyla; family Tayassuidae; genus Catagonus; species Catagonus wagneri. Next base: position 12,132 of record PVHT020000056.1, read on the forward strand.
CGGCTTTGGCGTCCGTCAACAGTCATGGCCATCATCAGCATCCTTAGACCGTGGGCGTCGTCGGCGTCTGTAGACCGTGGGAGTCGTCGGCATCCATCGACCGCGGGCATCGTCAGTGTCCATCGACTGCGGGCATCGTCATCGTCCGTCATCCGTGGGCGTCATCTGCATCCATCAACCGTGCACGTCGTTGGCGTCCGTCGACAGGCGTGGCCGTCATCGTCATCTGTCGACCGCGGGCGACGTCTGCGTGCATCGACCATGGGAGTCGTCGGCGTCCATTGACCGCGGGCGTCTTCGGCGTCCATCGACCGCAGGCATCGTTGGCGTCCTTTGACTGTGCGCGTCATCGGCATCTGTCGACCGCAGGCGTCGTCGGCGTCCGTCAACCGTGCGTGTCGTCGGTGTCCGTTGCCCGGGTCATCATCGGCGTCATCGACCGCAGGCGTCATCGGCGTCTGTCAACCGCAGGCGTCGTCTGTGTCCATCGACAGTGCATGTCATCGGCGTCCATTGACAGGTGTGGCCGTCATCGGCGTCCATCGACCGCGGGCATCATTGGCATCTGTCAACCACGGGCGTCATCAGCGTCCTTCGACAGCGGGTGTCGTCGGCGTCTGTCGACCGCAGGCATCGTTGGCATCCAGGCCTTGCGAGTCATCGGCGTCCATCGACCGCGGGCGTCGTCGGCTTCCGTCGACCGTGCGCATTGTCGGCGTCCGTCAACCACGGGCGTTGTTGGCGTACATCCACTCGCACGGGCATCGTCGGCGTCCATCAACCGTGGGTGTCGTCAGCATCCATCGACCGTTCACGTCGTCGGCGTCTGTTGACCATGCGCATCGTCAGCGGCCGTCGACCGCGGGCATTGTCGGTGTACGTACATGCGCGCGAGCGTCGTCGGCATCCATCGACCACAGGCGTCGTTGGCGACCATCAACTGTGTGCTTCGTCATTGTCCGTCAACCGTGGGGGTCGTCGGTGTCCGTCGACCGTGCGCGTCATCGGTGTCCGTCAAACGTGGGCATCATCGGTGTCCATCGACCGCGAGCGTCGTCTGCATGAGACGACCGCAGGCGTCATCGGTGTCCCTCAAACACAGGCATCGTCGGCGTCCGTCGACCGCGGGCGTCGTCGGTGTCCATCGACCATGCGTGTCGTCGGCGTCCGCTGACCGCAAGCGTCGTCGGTGTCCTTCAACCGTGGGCGTCGTCGTCATCCAAGACCTTGCACGTCGTCGGCTTCCGTCGACCGTGGGCGTTTTTGGCATCCGTCGAACGTGCACATCGTCGGAGTCGGTTGACCGCGGGCGTTGTCGGCATACATCCACTCGCGTGGGCATCGTCAGCGTCCGTGGACTGCCGGCGTCATTGGCTTCCGTCGATCCACCCAGCTGTCATCCACGTCCGTCCTCTCACGTGGGCGTCGTTGGCATCTGTCGACCGCGGGCGTCATTGGTGTCCCTCGACCGCTGGCATCATTGGCGTCCATCGACCGTGCGCGTCGTCGGCGTCCGTCGACCGTGGGCTTCGTCGGTGTCTGTCAACCACGGGCGTCATCGGCGTCCATCCACCACAGGCGTTTTCGGCGTCCGTCGACCGTGGGCTTCGTCGGCATCCGTCGACCGCGCGTGTTGTCATTGTCCCACGACCGTGCGCATCATCAGCATCCGTCGACCGTGGGCATCGTCGGCGTCCATTGACCACAGGCATCATCGGCGTCAGTCGACCGCCGGCCTCGTTGGCGTCCATCAATCTGCACGGCTGTCGTCGGCGTCCATCCATTCGCACGGGAGTCGTCGGCATCCGTCGACCGCTGATGTCGGCGTCCGTCGAACTGTGCGGCTGTCATCAGCGTCCGTCAACTCACGCGGGCGTCATTGGCGTCCATCGACCGCAGGTGTCATTGGTGTCCATCCACTCCCGCAAGCGTCGTCGGTGTCCATCGACCGCGGGAGTCATTGGCATCCGTTGACCTGCGTGGCTGTCGTCATCTTCCATCCACTCGCGCAGGCGTCGTCAGCGTCCATCGACTGCAGGCGTCATCTGCATCCGTCAACCGTGTGTGTCGTCGGCGTCCATCGACAGGCGTGGCCGTCATCATCGTCCATCGGCTGCTGGCGTCGTCTGTGTGTGTCGACTGCGGGTGTCGTCGGTGTCCGTGGACCGCGGGCATCATCGGCGTCCATCAACTGTGTGCGTCATCGTGGTCTGTCGACCGCTGGCCTCGTCGGCGTCCGTCGACCGTGCGCATCATCGGCATCCGTCGCCCGGGTCAGCATTGGCGTCCTTCGACCGTGGACGTCGTCAGTGTCTGTCGACCGTGGGCGTCGTCGGCGTCCATCAACAGTGCATGTCGTTGGCGTCCATCGACAGGCATGGCCGTCTACACCATACATCGACTGCAGGCGTCATCGGCGTCTGTTGACTGCGGGCGTCGTCGGCGTCCGTCGACAGTGCATGTCATCGGCGTCCATCGACAGGCGTGGCCATCATCGCCATCCATCGACTGCAGGCATCATCGGCGTCCGTCGACCGCAGGCGTTGTCGGCGTATGTCCACTCGCGCAGGCGTCGTCAGCATCCGATGACCGTGGGCGTTGTTGGCATCCGTCGACCATTCACGACATCAGCGTCTGTCGACCGTGCACATCGTCAGCGTGCATCGACCGTGGGCATTGTCGGCATACGTCCATTCGCGCAGGCGTCGTCGGCGTCCGTCGACCGTGGGTGTCGTTGGCGACCATCGACCATGTGCTTCGTCAGCATCCATCGACCGCAGGCGTCATTGGCGTCCATCGTCTGTGCATGTCGTCAGCATCCGTCACCGCAGTTGTCTTTGGCGTCCATCCATTCCCGTGGGCGTCGTCAGCATCCGTCGACCGCGGGCATCGTCGGCGTCCACGGACCGTGCACATTGTCGGCGTCCATCGACCGTGGGCGTCATCCCCGTCCATCAACTGTGCGCATCGTTGGCGTCCATCGACCGTGGGCATCATCGGCGTCTGTCGACCACGGGCATCGTCGGTGTCTGTCGACCGCGGGCGTCATCGGCGTCCATCGACCGTGGGCGTCGTCGGTGTCTGTCGACCGCGGGCGTCATCGGCGTCCATCGACCGTATGCGTCGTCGGCGTCCGTTGACCAGGTCATCGTCGGCGTCCATCGACCGTGGGCGTCGTCAGGGTCTGTCGACCGCGGGCGGCGTCGGCGTCCATCGACAGTGCATATCGTCGGCGTCCATCGACAGGTGTGGCCGTCATCGGCGTCCGTCGACCGCGGGCATCATTGGAGTCTGTCAACCGCGGGCGTCATCGGCGTCCTTCGACCGCGGGTGTCGTCAGTGTCTGTCGACCGCAGGCGTCGTTGGCGTCCAAGACCGTGCGAGTCGTCGGCGTCCGTCGACCGCGGGCATCGTCGTTGTCCGTCGACCGTGAGAATCGTCAGCGTCCGTCGACCGCGGGCATTGTTTGCATACGTCCACTCGCGTGGGCGTCGTTGGTGTCCGTCAACCGTGGGCGTCATCAGCATCCGTCGACCGTTCACGTCGTCGGCATCCGTCGACTGTGCGCATCATCGGCGGCCGTCAACCGCGGGCATTGTCAGTGTACGTCCACTCGCGTGGGCGTCATCGGCATCCGTCGACTGCAGGCGTAGTTGGCGACCATCAACCGTGTGCTTCGTCAGCGTCCGTCGACCGTGGGCGTCATCAGCGTCTGTTGACTGTGTGCGTCGTCGGTGTCCGTCGACCGTGGGCATCGTTGGCGTCCGTCGACCGCGGGCGTCGTCTGCGTGCGACGACCATGGGCGTCGTCGGCGTACCTCGACCACGGGCATCGTCAGTGTCCGTTGACCGCGGGCATCGCCATCGTCCTTGAACTGTGGTCGTATTCGGCGTCCGTCGACCGTGCACATCTTCGGCGTCCGTCGACAGGCGTGGCCATCATCGGCGTCCGTCTACCACGGGCGTCGTTGTTGTCCATCAACTGCGGGCGCCATCGGCGTCCGTTGACCGCGGGCGTCTTTGGCGTCTGTCGACCGTGGGCGTCGTCAGCATCCGTTGACCGTGGGCATCATCAGCGTCTGTCAACCGTGCGCGTCATCGGCATTCGTTGACCGCAGGCATCGTCGGCGTTTGTCCATTCGTGCGGGCGTCGTCGGCGTCCATCGACCACGGGCGTCGTCGGCATCCATCGACTGTGCGCGTCGTCAGTGTCCGTCGACAGGCGTGGCCGTCATCAGCGTCCGTATACCACGGGCGTCGTCAGCATCCATAGATCACAGGCATTGTCGGCATCCATCGACCGTGGGCGTCGTCGGCATCCGTAGAACGCAGGTGTCGTTGGCATCCATCAACCATGGGCGTTGTAGGCGTCCATCGACCGCGGGTGTCACCGGCGTCCATCGACTGCGAGCGTCGTCCACATCCGTTGACCGTGCGGGTCGTCGGCCTCCATTGACCGTGGACATCGTCGGCATCCATCAACCGTGGGTGTCATCACGTCCGTCGACCGTGCGCGTCGTCGGCGTCCGTCGACAGGCGTGGCCGTCCTCAAGGTCCATCGACCGTGGGCATCTTTGGCGTCCGTCTACTGTGGGAGACGTCGGCGTCCATCGACCGTGGGCATCATCGGCGTCCATCGACCGTGGGCATCATCGGCGGCCGTCGATACTGCGCGTCGTCGGCGTCCATCGACCATGGGCATCGTCAGCATCCATCGACCGCAGGCGTCGTCGGCATCCGTCGACTGCAGTCGGCGTTGGCATCCGTCGACCGTGCGCGTCTTCGGCTTCCATCGACATGCGTGGCCGTCATCAGCGTCCGTCGACCGTGGGCATCATCGACGTGCGTCAACCGTGGGCATCGTTGGATTCTGTCGACCGCGGCCATCGTAGACGTCCGTCGCCCGCGGGCATAGTTGGCATCTGGTGATCCGCGCGGCTGTCATCGGCGTCCGTCCACTAGCGTGGGCGTCGTCGGCATCCGTCGACTGTGGGCGTCGTCTGCGTCCATCGACCGTGGGCGTCGTCCACGTCCGTCGACCATGCATGTTGTCGGTGTCCATCGACAGGCACGGCCGTCATCAGCATCGGTAAACCGCGGGCGTCATCAGTGTCCATAGACCACGGGCGTCATCGGCATCCATCGACAGGTGTGGCCGTCATTGGCGTCCATAGACCGCGGGCGTCGTCAGCATCTGTAGACCGCAGGTGTCATTGGCATCCGTCAACCATGGGCGTCGACGGCGTCCGTCGACCGTGCGTGTCATCGGCATTCGTCAACCGCGGGCGTCGTCGGCGTTGTCCACTCGCGCGGGCGTCATCGGCGTCCATCAACCATGGGCGTTGTCGGCATCCATCAACCATGCGTGTCGTCAGCGTCCATCGACCCTGGACATCGTCGGTGTCTGTCGACCGCAGGCATCGTCGGCGTCCATCACCCGCCGGCGTTTTGGCGTCCGTCGATCCATGTGGCTGTCGTCGGTATCCGTCCACTCGTGTGGGCGTCTTCGGCGTCCATCGACCGCGGCCATCATCGGTGCCCATCGACCGCAGGTGTAGTCGGCATCCATCCACTCACATGGGCATCATCGGCGTACGTCGACCGCAGGCGTCATCGTCGTCCATCGACCATGGGCATCATTGGCGTCCGTCGACCGTGGGCATCATCAGCGTCCATCAACCATGCGCATCATCGGCATCCGTCGACCGCGAGCATCGTCGCCGTCCATTGACCGTGCATGTCATCGGAGTCTGTCGACCGAGGGCATCGTCAGCGTCCGTCGACCATGCGTGTCTTTGGCATCCGTCGCCCATGGGCGTCATCAGTGTCCATCGACCACGGGCATCATCGGGGTCCGTCGACCGCAGGCATCGTCGGCATCCGTCGACCGTGTGCGTCGTCGGCGTCCGTCGACCATGCACATCGTCAGCGTCCATTGACCGCGGGCGTCATCGGCGTCCATCGACCGCGGTCGTCGTCGGCGTACGTGGCCCGTGCGCATCTTCAGCTTCCATCGACAGGCGTGGCCGTCATCGGCATCCATCAACCGCGGGCGTCGTCAGCGTCCATCAACTGCGGGCGTCTTTGGCTTCCGTCAACCACAGGCTTCGTTGGCATCTGTAGACCACGGGCGTCATCAGCGTCCGTCGACCGTGTGCATCATCGGCGTCAGGTGACAAGCATGGACGTCATCGGCGTCCGTAGACCGTGGGCATCGTCAGCATCTGTGGACTGTGGGCGTTGTCAGCATCCTTCGACCGCGGGCATCATCGGCATCCTTCGACCGTGGGTGTCTTTGGCGTCCATTGACCGCGGGCGTAGTCAGCGTCCGTCCACTCGCGTGGTCTTCGTCGGCGTCTGGAGACTGCAGGCTTCATCAGCGTCCTTCGACCGCGGGTGTCATCGGCGTCCATCGACCGCGGGCATCGTCGGCGTCCATCAACCGAGCGCATCGTCGGTGTCCGTCGACAGGTGTAGCCGTCATCGGCGTCCGTCGACCGCGGGCATCGTCAACGTCCATCAATCGCAGGTGTCATCGGCGTCCGTCGACCGTGCACGTCGTTGGCGTCCATCGACCACTGGCGTCATCGGCGTCCGTCCACTTTGCACGTCGGTGGCGTCCGTCGACCACAGGCGTCGTCAGCATCCATCAACCGTGGTCGTCTTCGGCGTCCGTCCATCGTGCGTGTCTCCGGCATCCGTCGACAGGCGTGGCCGTCATCGGCGTCCATCGACCAAGGGCATCGTCAGCATCCATAGACCGCAGGCGTCATCGGCGTCCATCGACCGCGGGCGTCTTTGGCATCTGTCAACCGCAGGCTTCGTTGGCGTCTGTTGACCACGGGCATCTTCAGCGTCCGTCGACTGTGCGCGTCGTCGGCGTCCGTCGACAGGCATGGCCGTCATTGGCATCCGTAGACCACGGGCGTCGTAGGTGTCCGTCGACCACAGGCGTCGTCGGCATCCATCGACCGCGGGTGTCGTCCGCATCCGTCGACCGTGCACGTCGTCGGCATCCATTGACCGCGGGCGTCATCAGCGTCCGTCAACCACGGGCATCGTCGGTGTCCATCAACCGTGGGTGTCGTCACATCCGTCGACCGTGCGCAACGTCGGCGTCCGTCGACAGGCGTGGCCATCCTCGGCATCCATCGACCACGGGCGTCTTTGGCATCTGTCGGCCGTGGGAGACATCGGCGTCTGTCGACCATGGGCATTGTCGGTGTCCATCGACCGTGCGCATCGTCAGAGTCCGACGACCACGGGCGGCGCCGGCGGCCATCGACCACAGTCGTGGTCAGCGTCCGTTGACACTGCGTGTCGTCGGCATCCATCGACCGCGAGCGTCATCAGCGTCCGTCGACCGTGGGCATCGTCGGTGTCCGTCGATCGCAGTCATCGTCAGCGTCCGTCGACCGTGCGCGTCTTCGGCTTCCATCGACAGGCATGGCCATCGTCGACATCCGTCAACCTTGGGCATCATCGGCATCTGTCGACCGCAGGCGTCGTCAACTTCCGTCGCCTGCAGGCATAGTTGGCATCCAGCGATCCGTGAGGCTGTCATCGGCGTCCGTCCACTAGTGTGGGTGTCATCGGCATCTGTCGACCATGCGCATCGTCTGCGTCCGTCGACCGCGGGCATCGTCCGCATCTGTCAACCGTGCATGATGTCGGCGTCTGTCGACAGGCGTGGCCATCATCAGCATCCATAAACCGCGTGCATTGTCGGTGTCCATAGACCATGGGTGTCATCAGCATCCGTCGACCATGGGCGTCATCCACGTCCGTCGTCCACATGCGTCATCAGCGTCGATCAATCCGCGTGGCTCTCGTCGGCGTCCGTCCACTCATGCGTGTCGTCGGCGTCCGTCGACCGCAGGCGTCATCAGCGTCCGTCGACCGCGGGTGTCGTCGGCGTCCGTCGACCGCAGTTGTCATCGGTTTCCATCGACAGGCGTGGCCGTCATCAGCGTCCGTCGACCGTGGGTGTCGTCAGCGTCCGTCGACCGTGGGCATCATCAGCGTCCGTCAACCACAGGCGTCGTCGACGTCTGTCGCCCGCGGGCATAGGTGGCGTCCGGCAATCCACGAGGCTGTCATTGGCGTCCGTCCATTCGTGTGGGCTTCGTCGGCATCCCTCGACCACGGGCGTCGTCAGCGTCCATTGACCGTGCACGTCGTCAGCGTACGTCAACCGGGGCGTCGTCGGCGTCCGTCGACTCTGCGTGTCGTTGGCGTCTGTCGACCGCGGGCATCGTCGGAATCCGTCGACCGTGTGCGTCGTCTGCGTCTGTCAAGAGGCGTGGCTGTCATCGGTGTCCGTAGACCGCGGGCATCATCGGCGTCCGTCAACCACGGGCATCGTCGACGTCCATCGACCTCAGGCGTCTTTGGCGTCCATCGACCACGGGCGTTGTCGGCGTCCGTCGACCACAGTCGTCGTCGGTGTCCGTCGACCACAGGCGTCATCGGCGTCCGTCGACCGCCGGCATTGTTGGCGTCTGTCGATCTGTGCGGCTGTCTTCGGCCTCCATCCACTCGAGCGGGTGTCGTCAGCGTCCGTCGACCGTGGGCATCGTCAGCGTCTGTCGACCGCAGGCGTCATTGGCATCCCTAGACCACAGGCGTCATCAGCATCCGTCGACCGCGGGCGTCATCAGCGTCCGTCGACCGCGGGTGTTGTCGGCGTCCATCAACTGCGGGCGTCATCCGCATCCGTCGATGTGGCCGTCATCGGCGTCCGTAGACCGCGGGCATCGTCAGCATCCATAGACCGCAGTCGTCATCTGCATCCATCAACCACGGGCGTCGTCGGCGTCCGTCGACCACGGGTGTCGTTGGCATCCATTGACCACAGGCGTCGTCGGCGTCCAACGACCGTGCGCGTCGTCGGCATCAGTCGACAGGCGTGGCTGTTATCGGCCTCCGTTGACCGTGGGCGTCTTCGGCATCCGTCGACCGTGGGGGACGTTGGCGTCTGCCGACCGTGGGCATCGTCGGCGTCCATCGACCGTGTGCGTCATCAGAGGCCATTGATCGCGGGCGTCATCGGCGTCTGTCGTCCCTGCACATCGTCGGCCTCCGTCGAACGTGGGCATCATCAGCGTCCATCCACCGTGGGTGTCATCGGCGTCCATCAAACGCAATCCTTGTCAGCGTCCATCGACCGTGCGCATCTATGGCTTCCATCGACAGTCGTGGCCTTCATCGGCGTCCGTCGACCACGGGTGTCATCGGCGTCCTTCTACTGCGGGCATCATCGGCGTCCATTGACCACGGGCGTCATTGGCCTCCGGCGATCCGCGCGGCTGTCGTCAGCATCTGTCCACTCGTGCGGGCGTCATCGGCGTCCATTGACTGTGGGCATCACTGGCGTCCATCGACTCCGGGCATCGTCAGCACCGTCGACCGCGGGCTTTGTCGGCATCCGTCGACTGTGTGCGTCCTCGGTGGCCATCAACCGCGGGCATCGTCGGCTTACGTCGACCATGCGTGTCGTCATCGTCCGTCCACGGCGGGCGTCGTCGGCGTCCGTCGACCGTGGGCATCGTCGGCATCTGTCAACCGCGGGCGTCTTCGGCGTCCGTTGACTGCGGGCGTCGTCGGCATCCATTGATCGTGCGCGTCGTCGGCGTCCATCGACAGGCGTGGCCGTCATCATGTCTGTCATCCACGGGCGTCATCAGCGTCCATCAACCGTGGGCATCATCGGTGTCCATCGACTGTGGGCATCGTCAGCGTCCGTCGAATGCGAGGGTCGTCGGCGTCCATCGACCGTGCGTGTCGTCGGAGTCCATCGACTGATGGCATCATCGGCGTCCGTCGCCCACGGGCGTCGTTGGTGTCCATCGACTGTGGGCGTCGTCAGCATCCGTCGACCGTGCACGTCGTCGGCGTCTGTCAACAGGCATGGCCGTCATCAGCGTCCATCGACCGCGGGTGTCGTCAGCGTCCATCGACCGTGGGCGTCGTCGGCGTCCATCGACCGCGGGCGTCATTGGCATCCATCGACCGTGCGTGTCGTCAGGGTCCGTCGACCGCGGGCGTCGTAGGTGTCCGTCGACCGCGGACGTCGTCGGCGTCCGTCGACCGTGGGCGTCGTCGGCCTCCGTCGACCGTGCGCGTCGTCGGCCTCCATTGACAGGCGTGGCCGTCATCGGCGTCCGTCGCACGCGGGCGTCGTCGGCATCCATCCACCGCGGGCTTCGTCAGTGTCAGTCGATCGTGGGCGTCGTCAGCATCCTTCAACTGCCTGCATCGTTGGCGTCCATTGACCAGCGCAGGCCTCGTCGGTGTCCGTCGAATGTGCTTGTCGTTGGCGTCCGTTGACCATTTGCGTCATAGGAGTTTATCGACTGCAGGCGTCTTCGGCATCCGTCGACCACAGGCGTCTTTAGCGTCCTATAACTGTGGGCGTTGTCGGCGTCCGTCGACAGGCATGGCGATCATCAGCGTCCGTCGACCGTGGGCTTCGTCGGTGTTCGACGACCGCAGGCGTCGTGAGTGTACGTCGACCGCGGGCGTCGTCGTTGTCCATCGACCTTGTGTGTCGTCGCCGTCCATCGACCACCGGCGTCGTCGGCATCCGTCAACCGCGGGCGACGTCGGCGTCCGTCGACCACAGGCGTCATCGACGTCCGTCGACCGTGCACGTCGTCGGCGTCCGTCGCCAGGCGTGGCTGTCATCAGGGTCCGTCGACCGCAGGCATCGTCAGCGTCCATCGACACCGGGCGTCGTCAGCATCCATCGACCATGCGCGTCGTCGGCGTCCATCGACCGCAGCTGTCGTCGGCGTCTGTCCACTCGTGTGGGCATTGTCGGTGTCCGTCGACCATGGGCGTCGTCGGCGTCCGTCGACCACACGTGTCATCAGTGTCCATCGACCACCAGCGTCGTTGGCGTCCATCAATCCACGTGGCTGTCTTCGGCCTCCGTCCACTCGCGTGGGCATCATCAGCGTCCGTCGACCACGGATGTCGTCGGCATCCGTCGACCGCGGATGTCGTCGGCATCCGTCAACCGTGGGCATCGTCGGCATCCGTAGACCGCGGGCTTCGTCGGCATCCATCGACTGCGGGCCTCATCAGAGTCCGTCAACCATGGGCGTCGTCGGCATCTGTCGACCGTGGGCGTCGTCCTCCTCCATCGACCGTGGCCGTCATCAGCGTCCGTAGACCGCGGGCGTCGTCAGGATCCATAGACCGCAGGCATCGTCGGCATCCGTCAACCACGGGCGTCGTCGGGGACCGTTGACCACGGGCGTCGTCGGCGTTCATCGACCGCGGGCGCCGTCTGCGTCCGTCAACTGTGCACGTCGTCGCTGTCCGTTGACTGTGGACGTTGTCGGCGTCCATCAACTGTGCGCGTCGTTGGCGTCTTTCGACAGGCATGGCCATCATCGGCGTCCGTCAACCACAGGTGTCTTCGGCGTCCATCGACCGTTTATGACGTCAGCGTCCGTCGACTGTGGGCGTCATCGGCGTCCATCGACCGTGCGCGTCGTCGGAGTCCATTGACCGCGGGCGTCATCGGTGTCCGTCAACCCTGCACGTCATCGGCGTCCGTCGACCACGGGCATCGTCAGCGTACGTCGACCGCAGGTGTCATCGGCGTCCGTCGACCGCGGGCGTCTTCAGTGTCCGTCGAACGTGTGCGTCGTCGGCATCCGTCGACAGGTGTGGCCGTCATCAGCGTCCGTCGACCGTGGGCGTCGTCGGCGTCCGTCGACCATGCGCGTTGGCGGCATCTGTCATCCGCCGGCGTCGTCGGCGTCCATCGATCAGCGAGGCTGTCATCGGCGTCCCTCCACTCATGTGTGTCATCGACGTCGGTCGACAGGTGTGGCCGTCATCGGCGTCCGTTGATCGTGGGCGTCGTCGGCATCCTCCGACCGCCTGCGTCATTGGCGTCCATTGACCAGTGCGGGCCTCGTCGGCGTCCGTCGAATGTGCTTGTCTTTGGCATCTGTTGACCGTGCGCATCGTCGGTGTCCATCGACCGCGGGCATCTTCTGTGTCAGTTAACCACAGGCGTCTTCAGCGTCCTACGACCGCGGGCGTCATCGGCGTCCATCGACCACGTGCGTCATCGGCACCTGTCAACTGAGGGCGTCTACGTCGTCCATCGACCGCGGGTGTCGTTGGCATCCTTCGTCTGCATGCGTCATCCGTGTCTATCGAATGTGCTTGTCATTGGTGTCCGTTGACCATGCGTGTCATCAGCATCCATCAACCGCAGGCGTCATCGGCATCCATCGACTGTGGGCGTCTTCGGCGTCCATCAACCGTGGGCGTCTTCGGTGTCCTACGACCGCGGGCGTCTTCAGCGTCCATCGACCGCTGGTGTCGTCGGCATCCGTCGACGGCTGGCATCATCACCGTCCATCTACCGTGCCTGTCGTTGGCGTCCGTTGCCCGTGGGCGTCGTCGGCGTCCATCAACCACGGGCATCGTCAGCGTCCGTCGACCGTGGCGTCATCAGCGTTTGTCGATCGCAGGTGTAGTCAGCGTCCATCCACTCGCGTGGGCTTCGTCGGCATCTGTCGATCGCAGGCGTCATCAGCGTCCTTCGACCATGCACGTCGTCAGCGTCTGTCGACCACGGGCGTCGTCGGCGTCCGTCGACCGCGGTCGTCTTTGGCATCCGTACACCATGCGCGTCTTCGGCGACCGTCGACAGGTGTGGCCGTCATCAGCGTCCGTCAACTGCGGGCGTCGTCGACGTCCGTTGACCGTGTGCGTCGTCGGCGTCTGTCGACCATGGGCGTTGTCGGCGTCTGTCCACCATGCGCGTCATCGGTGTCCGTCGACCACGGGCGTCGTTGCCGTCCATCGACCATGGGCGTCGTCGGCATCCATCGACCGCGGGCGTCGTCGGCGTCCGTCGACCGTGGGCATAGTCAGCGTCCATCAACTCACGAGGTCTTCGTCTGCGTCCGTCGACCGCAGGCGTCATCAGCGTCCTTCGACCGTGGGCGTCATCGGTGTCCGTCGACTGCGGGCATGGTCGGCATTCATCGACCGAGCGCATCATCGGCATCCATCGATAGGCATGGCCGTCATCAGCGTCCATTGACCACGGGCGTCATCGGTGTCCGTCTACCGTGGGCAACGTCGGCGTCCGTCGACCGAGCACGTCGTGGGCATTCATCAACCACAGGTGTCGTCGGCGTCCATCCACCGTGCACGTCATCGGCATCCGTGGACCATGCGCGTCATCGGCGTCCGTCGACCGCAGGCATCATTGGCGTGCGTCGACCATGTGCGTCGTCGGCGTCCGTCAACCGTGCACGTCGTCGGTGTCCATCGACCATTGATGTCGTCGGCGTCCGTCGACCGCGGGCATCGTCCGCATCCATTGAACGCCTGCGTCGTTGGCATCTGTTGATCTGCATGGCTGTCATTGGCATCCGTCCACGCGTGCGGGCATCGTCGGCGTCCGTCAACAGGCGTGGGCGTCGTCGGCGTCCATCGACCGCGGTCGTCTTCGGCGTCCATCGACCGTGCGCGTCTTTGGCATCTGTCGACAGGCGTGGCCATCATTGGCGTCCGTCGACCGCGGGCATCGTCGGGGTCCGTCAACTGCGGGCATCGTCGGCATCCATCGACCGCGGGCATCGTCGGTGTCCTTCGACCGTGGGTGTTGTTGGCATCTGTCGTCCGTGGGTGTCATCGGCGTCCTTCGACCGTGTGCATCATCGGCATCTGTCTACCGCTGGCGTCGTCAGCGTCTGTCGACCGCGGGCGTCTTCAGCGTCCATCAACCCCAAGCTTCATTGGCGTCCATCAACCGCGGGCTTCATCGGCGTCCATCGACCATGCGCGTCGTTGGCATCCATCGAAAGTTGGCCGTCATTGGCGTCCATAGACCGCAGGCGTCGTCAGCATCCATCGACCGTGGGCGTCGTCGGTGTCCGTCAGCTGTGGGCATTGTCAGCATATGTCAACCACGGGCGTCGTCCGCGTTCTTCGACCGCTGGCGTCGTTGGCGTCCATCGACCGCGGCCATCGTCCACGTCCATTGACCGCAGGCATCGTCGGCATCTGTCAACCACGGGCGTCATCCGCGTCCCTCGGCCATGCGTGTCGTCAGCATCCGTCGACCGTGCGCGTCGTCAGCATCCATCGACCGTGCGCGTCGTCATCGTCCCTCGAACGCGGGCGTTTCAGTGTCCATCGACCATGTGCGTTGTCGACGTCCATCGACCGTGCGCATCGTTGGCATCTTTCGACAGGCATGGCCGTCATCGGCGTCCGTCGACCGTGGGCATCTTTGGCATCTGTCAACCATTTGTGACGTTGGCGGGCGTTGTCGGCGTACATCGACCGTGCGCGTCGTCGGCGTCCGTCGACCGCAGGCATAGTCGGTGTCCGTTGACCATGGGCGTCGTCGGCGTCCGTCGTCCATGGGCATCGTCGGGTCCATCGACCGTGTGCATCTTCGGCGTCCGTCCACCGCAGGCGTAGTCAGTGTCCATGCACTCGCACGGGTGTTGTTGGCATCTGTCGACCGTGGATGTCGTTGGCGTCCATCGACCGTGTACGTCGTCGGCGTCCGTCGACAGGCGTGGCCATCATCGGCGTCCATCAACCACGGGCATCGTTTGCGTACGTCGACCGCGGGCGTCGTCAGCGTCCATCGACCACGGGAGTCTTTGGTGTCCGACGACTGTGTGCGTCATCGGCGTCTGTCGACAGGTGTGGCCGTCATCGGCATCCGTCGACCGCGGGCGCCGTCGGCATCCATCGATTGCTGGCATCGTCGGCATCCGTCGACTGCGGGCGTCGTCGCCGTCCGTCTACCATGCCTGTCGTCGGCGTCCATCGCCCGTGGGCGTCTTCGGCATCCGTAGACCATGGGCATCATTGGCATCCGTCGACCACGGCATCATCGGCGTCTGTAGACCACGGGCATAGTCAACGTCCGTCGACCGTGGGTGTTGTCGGTGTCCGTCGTCCATGGATGTCATCGGCGTCCTTCGACCGTGTGCATCGTCAGTGTCCATCTACCGCGGGCGTCATAGGCCTCCATCCACTCGCGTGGACGTCGTCAGCGTCCGTCAACCGCAGGCATCGTCGGCGTCTGTCGACCACGGGCGTCTTCGGCATCCATCAACCGCAAGCTTCATCGGCATCCATCGACCGCGGGCTTCATCGGCGTCCGTCGACCATGCGCGTCATTGGCATCCGTCGAAAGTTGGCCGTCATTGACGTCCATAGACTGCAGGCGTCGTCAGCATCCATCGACCGTGGGTGTCGTCGGCGTCCATCGACCATGGGCGTTGTCGGCGTCCATCAACCGCGGGCATCATCCGCGTCCGTCGACCGCAGGCATCGTCGGCGTCTGTCGACCGCGGGCCTCATCCACGTCCCTTGACCGTGCGTGTCGTCGGCCTCCGTCGACCGTGCGCGTCGTCAGCATCCGTCGACCATGTGCGTCGTTGTCCATCGACTGCGGGCGTTTCGGCGTCCATCGACCATGCGCGTCATCGGCATCCATCGACCGTGCACGTCATCGGCGTCTTTCGACAGGCATGGCCGTCATCAGCATCCGTCGACCACGGGCATCTTCGGCATCCGTCGACCATTTGTGACATCGGCGGGCGTTGTTGGCGTCCATCGACCGTGCACGTCGTCGGAGTCCGTTCACCGCGGGCGTCATCGGCGTCCGTCGACCCTGCGCGTCGCTGGCATCCGTCGCCCAATCGCGTCGTCGGTGTCCGTCGACCGTGGGCGTCATTGGCACCAATGTCTGCGGGCATCGTCGGGTCCATTGACCATGCACATCTTCGGTGTCCGTCCACCGCAGGCATAGTCGGTGTCCATGCACTCGTGCGGGCATCATCGGCATCGGTCGACCGTGGACATCGTCAGCGTCCATCGACCGTGTGCATCGTCGGCGTCCATCGACAGGCGTGGCCATCATCCACGTCTGTCAAGCACGGGCGTTGTCAGCGTACGTCGACCGCAGGCGTCGTCGGCGTCTGTCGACCATGGGCGTCTTTGGTGTCCATCGACCGTGTGCGTCGTCGGCATCCATCGACAGGTGTGGCCGTCATCGGCGTCTGTCAACCACGGGCGTCGTTGGCGTCCATCGATTGCTGGCATCGTCGGCGTCCGTCGACTGCGGGCGTCTTCGCCATCCGTCTACCGTGCCTGTCGTCGGCGTCCATCGCCCATGGGCGTCTTCAGCGTCCGTCAACCACGGGCGACATCGGCATCCGTCGACCGCGGCGTCATCGGCGTCCGTCGACCACGGGCGTAGTCAGCATCCGTCCACTCGCGCGGGCTTCGTCGGCATCCGTCGACCGCAGGTGTCATCAGCGTCCTTTGACCGTGTGCGTCGTCGGCGTCCATCGACCGTGGGCATCATCGGTGTCCGTCGACCGCAACCATCGTCGGCATGCGTCGACCATGTGCGTCGTTGGCGTCCATCGACTGTGCGTGTCGTCAGCATCCATCGACCATTGATGTCATCAGCGTCTGTCGACCGTGGGCATCGTCCGCGTCCGTCGACTGCCTGCGTCATTGGCGTCCGTTGATCTGCACAGCTGTCATCGGCGTCCATCCACTCGTGCAGGCATCGTCGGCATCTGTTGACAGGCGTGGGCGTCGTCGGCGTCCGTCGACCGTGGGTGTCATCGGCGTCCATCGACCATGGGCGTCATTGGCGTCCGTTGACTGTGCGCATCATCAGCGTCCATCGACGGCCGGCATGGTCGGCATCCGTTGACCGCCATTGTCACTGGCGTCTGTCAATCCGCGCAGCTGTCGTCGGCGTCCGTCCACTTGTGCGGGCGTCGTCGGCGTCCGTTGACCGTTGACGTCATCGGCGCCCGTCGACCGCGGGCATCGTTGGCATCCATTGACCGCCGATGATGTTGGTGTCCGTTGATCCACACAGGTGTCATCGGCATCAGTCTACTCATGCGGGCATCTTCGGTGTCTGTCAACAGGCATGGCCGTCATTGGCGTCTGTCGACCATGGGCGTCGTCGGCATCTGACGACCGCAGGCGTCGTCGGCATCCATCAACCGTGCGCGTCGTCGGCGTCTGTCGACAATGGGCATTATCGGTGTCCGTCCACCGTGCGCATCGTCAGCATCCGTCGACCGTGGGCATCGTCGGCGTCCAACAACCGCGGTCGTCTTCAGCATCCGTCGACCGTGCGCGTCTTCGGCATCCGTCGACAGGCGTGGCCGTCATCGGCGTCTATCGACCGCGGGCGTCAGTGGGGTCCGAAGACCACGGGCATCATCGGCGTCCATCGACCGTGGGAGTCGTCGGCGTCCGTCGACCGCGGGCATCGTC
The DNA here is from genome assembly GCA_004024745.2 of Catagonus wagneri. Taxonomy (NCBI): domain Eukaryota; kingdom Metazoa; phylum Chordata; class Mammalia; order Artiodactyla; family Tayassuidae; genus Catagonus; species Catagonus wagneri. Next base: position 29,442 of record PVHT020000056.1, read on the forward strand.
GGTGTCCATCAACCGTGGGCGTCATCATCGTCTGTCGACAGTGCATATCGTTGGTTTCC
>PVHT020000056.1:47737-59579 GCA_004024745.2 Catagonus wagneri
TCGTCGGAGTCCGTCGACCGCAGGCGTCGTCGGCGTCTGTTGTCCGTGGGTGTCGTCGGCATCCTTCGACCGTGTGCGTCGTCGGCGTCCGTCAACCGCGGGCATCATCGGCATCCATCGACAGGCGTGGCCATCATCGGTGTCCATCGACCACGGGCGTCATCGGCGTCCATCGACCCCAGGTGTCGTTGGCGTCCGTCGACCGTGGGCATCATCTGCATCCGTCGACCATGTGCATCGTCGGCGTCCATCGACCGTGGGTGTCGTCGGTGTCTGTCAACCACGGGCGTCGTCGGAGTCCATCGACCACAGGCGTCGTCGGCGTCTGTCGACCGCGGGCGTCGTCAGCCACCGTCGACCGTGCGCGTCGTTGGCGTCCATCGACAGACGTGGCCGTCATCAGCGTCCCTAGACGACGGGCATCGTCGACGTTCATAGACCGCGGGCATCGTCGGCATCCGTCAACCACGGGCGTGGTCGGCGTCCGTCGACCACGGGCGTTGTCAGCGTCCATCAACCGTGTGCGTCGTCTGCGTCCGTAGACAGGCGTGGCCATCATCGGCGTCTGTAGACCGTGGGCTTCATCGGCGTCCATAGACTGCGGGCGTCATCAGCGTCCATCAACCACGGGCATCGTCGACATCCATCGACCACGGGCGTCGTCGGCGTCCATCGACCGTGGGCGTCGTCAGCGTCCGTCGATCCACGTGGCTGTCTTCATCCTCTGTACACTCATGCGGGCGTCGTCGGCGTCCGTCGAGGGCGGGCGTCATCAGCGTCCATCGACCGCGGGCGTCGTTGGCATCCATAGACCGCAGGCGTCGTTGGCATCCGTCGACCACAGGCATCGTCGGCATCCATCAACCACGGCCGTCTTCGGCGTCTGTCATTCGTGCGCGTCTTCGGCGTCCGTCGACAGGTGTGGCCATCATCGGCGTCCGTCGACCATGGGCGTCTTCGGCGTCCATCCACCACTGGTGTCTTCGGCGTCCGTTGACCGCGGGCATCGTCAGCATCCATAGACCACAGGCATCGTCGGCATCCGTCCACTCGCGTGGGCGTCATCAGCATCCATCCACCACGGGCGTCTTTGGCGTCCTTTGACCACGGGCGCTGTTGGCGTCCGTCGATCCACGTGGCTGTCTTTGGCATCAGTCCACTCGCGTGGGCGTCGTCGGTGTCCGTCAAGGGCGGGCATCGTCGGCGTCCATCAACTGCGGGCGTCGTCGGCATCCGTATACCGCAGGCGTCGTCAGCGTCCATCAACTGCGGGCATCGTCCGCATCTGTCGACCGTGGCCATCATCGGTGTCCGTAGACCGCGGGCATCATCAGCATCCGTAGACCGCAGGTGTCGTCGGCATCCGTCACCCGTGGGTGTCATCGGCATCCATCGCCTGCGGGTGTCGTCGGTGTCCATCGACCACGGGCGTCGTCAGTGTGCATCGACCGTGCGCATCATCAGAGTCCGTCGACAGGCATGGCCGTCATCGGCGTCTGTCGACCGCGGGCATCTTCGTCGTCCGTCGACCGTGGGGAATGTCGGCATCTGCCGACCGTGGGTGTCGTCAGCGTCCATTGACCGTGCGCGTCGTCAGAATCCGTTGACCGCAGGCGTCATCGGCGTCCGTTGACCCTGCGTGTCATCGGCGTCCGTCGACCGTGGGCATCGTCAGCGTCTGTCGACCGCGGGCATCGTCAGCGTCTGTCGACCACAGTCATCGTCGGTGTCCATCGACCGTGCGTGTCTTTGGCTTCACTCGACAGGCGTGGCCGTCATCGGCGTCCGTTGACCGTGGGCTTCGTCGGCGTCCGTCTACCGTGGGCATCATTGGCGTCCATTGACCAAGGGCGTCGTTGGCCTACGGCAATCCGTGTGGCTGTCGTCGGCATCCGTCCACTCGCGTGGGCGTCATCGGCATCCATCGACCACGGGCGTCATTGGCGTCCATTGACTCCGGGCATCGTCTGCGTCTGTCGACCGTGGGCATCGTCGGCATCCATCGACCGTGTGCGTCCTCAGCGTCCGTCAACTGCGAGCATCATCGGTGTACGTCGACCGTGTGTGCCGTCGTCGTCCGCCGACCGTGGGTGTCATCGGGGTCCGTCGACCGCGGGTGACGTCGGCGTCTGTCAACTGCGGGCGTCGTCGGGGTCCGTTGACCATGCGCATTTTCGGCATCGGTCCAACGCACGCCTAGTCGGTGTCCGTCAACTCGTGCGGGCATCATCAGCGTCGGTCAACCGTGGACGTCATCGGCGTCCATCAACTGTGCGCATCATCGGCATCTGTTGACAGGCATGGCCGTCATCGGTGTCCGTCAACCGCAGGCGTCGTCGGCGTCCGACACCGTTGACGTCATCAGCGTCCGTCAACCGCCGGCGTCGTTGGCGTCCGTTGATCCACATGGCTGTCATCGGCGTCCATCTACTTGTGTGGGCGTTGTCGGCGTCCGTCGACAGGCGTGGCCGTCATCGGCGTCCGTCGACCGTGGGCATCGTCAGCGTCCGTCGACTGCGGGCGTCATAAGCATCCATCGACCGTAGGCGTCGTCGGCATCTGTCGAATGCAGGCATCGTCGGGGTCCATCGACCGCAGGCGTCATCGGCGTCCGTCGACCGTGGGCATCGTCAGCGTCCGTCGACTGCGGGCGTCATAAGCATCCATCGACCGTAGGCGTCGTTGGCATCCGTCGACCGCGGGCGTCGTCAGCATCCGTCGACTGCGGGCATCGTCAGCGTCCATCGACCGTGCGCATCGTCGGTGTCCGTTGACAGGCGTGTTCGTAATCAGCGTCCGTCGAACGCGGGCGTCGTCAACATCCGACGACCGCGGACGTCGTCGGCGTCAGTCGACCGCAGGCGACGTCAGCGTCCGTCGACCACGGGTGTCGTCGGCGTCCGTTGACCGTGCGCATCGTCGGCGTCCATTGAAAGGCATGGCCATCATCGGCATCCGTCGACTGCGGGCGTCGTCGGCGTCCGTCGACCGCAGGCGACATTGGCGTCCATCGACCGTGTGCATCGTGTGGGTCCGTCGACCGCGGATGTCGTCGGTGTCCGTCGACCGTGCACGTTGTTGGTGTCCGTCGACCATGGCCATCGTCGGCATCTGACAATTCACGTGGGCGTCATCGGCATGCTTCGACCATGCCCGTCGTCGGTGTCCGTCGATCCGCGCAGCTGTCCGGCCTCCGTCCACTCGCGCGGGCGTCGTCGGCGTCCGTCGACCACGGGCGTCGTCGGCATCCATCAACTGCGACGTCGTCAGCGTCCGTCGACCATGTACATCGTCGGTGTCCGTCGACAGGTGTGGCTGTCATCGGTGTCCGTAGACCGCGGGCGTCTTCAGCATCCATAGACCGCAGGCGTCGTCGGCATCTGTCAAACGCGGGAGTCATCGGCGTCCATTGACCGCAGGCGTCGTCGGCGTCTGTCGACCGTGCGCGTCGTCGGCATCCATCGACTGCGGCATCATCAGCATCTGTCGACGGTGGGAGTCATCGGTGTCTGTCGAACGCGGGCGTCATACCGTCCGTCGACCTTGCGCGTCATCGGCGTCCGTCGACTGGCATGGCCGTCATCGGCGTCCATCAACCGCGGGCATCTTCAGCGTCCATCGACCATAGGGGTCATCGGTGTCCGTCAACCGTGGGCATCGTCGGCGTCCATCGTCCATGCGCATCATCAGAGTCCTTCGACCATGGGCGTTGTCGGTGTCCGTCGACCCTGCGCGTCATCGGCGTCCATCAACCGTGAGCGTCGTCAGTGTCCGTTGACCGCGGGCGTCGTTGGCATCCGTCGACCACGGTCATCGTCGGCTTCCGTCGACAGGCGTGGCCGTCATTTGCGTCCTTCGGCCGCGGGCGTCATCGGCGTCCGTCGACCTCGTGCATCGTCGGTGTCCGTTGACAATGGGCCTCATCGGTGTCCGTCGACAGCGGGCATCGTTTTTCGTCCGGAGATCCACGTGGCTGTCATCGGCGTCTGTCCACTCACGCGGGTGTCGTCGGCATCCATCGACTGCGGGCGTCCTTGGCGTCCATCGACCACGGGCGTCGTCGGCATCCATCGACTGCGGGCGTCGTCGGCGTCCATCGACCGTGCACATCGTCATCGTCCGTAGACCGTGGGCTTCATTGGCGTCCGTTGACCGTGCGCATCGTCGGCATCCATTGACAGGCGTGGCCATCATCAGCGTCCGTCGAACGCAGGCATCGTCGTCGTCCGTCGACCGTGGGCGTTGTCGGCATCCGTCGACCGCGGGTGTCATCGGCGTCTGTCGACCGTGCGCGTCATCGGCATCCGTCTACAAGCGTGGCCGTCATTGGCGTCCATCGACCGCAGGCATCGTCTGCGTCCGTCGACCGCGGGCATCATCAGCGTCCATCGATCACGGGCATCGTCGGCATCCTTCGACCGCCTGTGTCGTTGGCGTCCATTGACCAGCACTGGCCTCATCAGCGTCCATCGAATGTGCTTGTCGTTGGTGTCCGTTGACCGTGCACGTCATGGGCGTCCATCGACCGCGGGCGTCTTCTGCGTCTGTCGACCACGGGCGTCTTCGGCGTCCTACGACCGAGGGCATCGTCGGCGTCCATCGACCGCATGAGTTGTCGGCGTCCGTCGACCGATGGCGTCTTCGGCGTCCGTCGACCACGGGCGTCGTCGGCGTCCTTCATCCACATGCGTCATCGGCGTCTGTCGAATGTGCTTGCCTTTGGCATCCGTTGACCGTGCACGTTGTTGGCATCCATCGACCGCAGGCGTCGTCAGCGTCCGTCGACCGTGGGCGTCGTCGGCCTCTGTCGACTGCGGGCGACGTCGCCATCCGTCAACCACAGGCATCGTCAGCCTCCGTCGACCGTGCGCATCGTCGGAATCTGTCAACAGGCGTGGCCGTCATCGGCGTCCGTTGACCGCGAGCGTCGTCGGCATCCATCGACCGCAGGCGTCTTCGGCGTCCATCGACCGTGCGCGTCGTCTGTGTCTGTCGACTGCGGGTGTCGTCAGCGTCCATCGACCGTGCGCGTTGTTGGTGTCCGTCGACCGTGGCCATCGTCGGCATCCGTCCACTCGCGTGGGTGTCTTTGGCATGCTTCGACCATACGCGTCATGGGCGTCCGTCAATCCACATGGCTGTCTTCGACCTCCGTCCACTCGCACGGGCGTCGTTGGCATACGTCGACCGCGGGCGACGTCGGCGTACGTCGATCCGCGTGGCTGACTTTGGCCTCCGTCCACTCGTGTGGGCATCGTCGACATATGTCGACCACGGGCGTCGTCAGTGTACGTCGACCGCGGGCTTCGTCGGCGTCCGTCGACCGTGGGCATCGTCGGTGTCCATCGTCCGCGATGTCGTCGGCGTCAGTCGACTGTGTACGTCGTAGGTGTCCGTCGACAGACGTGGCTGTCATCGGCGTCCATAGACCATGAGCGTCTTCAGCATCCGTAGACCACAGGGGTCATCGGCATCCATCGACTGCCGCCATCATTGGCGTCCATCGATACGCACGGCTGTCTTCAGCCTCCATCCACTCGCACGGGCGTCGTCGGCGTCCATCAACCATGCACGACATCGGCATCCGTCGAACGTGGGCATCATCAGCGTCTGTCTACCATGCGTGTCGTCGGCATCTGTCAACTGGCGTGGCCGTCATCGGTGTCCGTAGACCGCGGGCGTCGTCGGCGTCCATAGACCACAGGCGTCGTTGGCGTCCGTCGACCGCGGGCATCATCAGTGTCCGTCAACCACGGGTGTTGTCGGCGTCCATCGACCGCCGGCGTCGTCAGCGTCCCTCGATCCGCGCGGCTGTCTTCGGCATCCGTGCACTCGTGCGTGTCGTCGGTGTCTGTCAACAGCCATGGCCGTCATCTGGGTCCGTCGACCGTGGGCGTCGTCAGTGTCTGTCGACAGCGGGCATCGTCGGCGTCCGTCGACCAAGGCGTCTTCGGCGTCCGTTGACCGCAGGCGTTGTCGGCATCTGTCGACTGTGCGCGTCGATGGCATCCGTCGACCACGGGCGTCATCGGTGTCCGTCGACCGCGGGCGTCGTCGGCGTCCGTCGACCGCGGGCGTCGTCGGCGTCCGTCGACCGCGGGCGTTGTCAGGGTCCGTCGACCGCAGGCGTCATCGTCATCCGTTGACCATAGGCATCGTCGGCATCCGTCGACCGTGGACATCTTGGGCATCCCTCGACCGCGGGCATTGTCGGCATCCGTCAACCGCCGGCATCATTGGCGTCCGTCGATCTGAGCAGCTGTCATCGACGTCCATCCACTCATGTGGGCGTCATCGGCATCCATCGACCGCGGGCGTCGTCGGCGTCTGTCGACCATGGGCGTAGTTGTCGTGTGTCCACTCATGCGGGCTTCGTCGGCGTCCATCTACCTTAGGCGTCATCGGCATCAGTTCGACCACGGGTGTCATCGGCATCCGCCGACCGTGGGCATCATCGGCGTCCATTGACCGTGCGCATCGTCGGCATCCGTCGACAGGCGTGGCCGTCATCGGCGTCCGTCAACCGCAGGCATCATCGGCATCTGTAGACAGAGGGCGTCGTCAGCGTCCGTAGACCGCAGGCGTTGTCGGCATCTGTCAACCGCGGGCGTCGTCGGCCACCGTAGACCGCAGGCGTTGTCCACGTCCATCGACCGTGGGCGTCGTAGGCGTCCGTGGACCACGGCCATTGTCCACATCCATCGACCGCGGGCGTCGTCGGCGTCCGTCGACAGGGGGCATCGTCTGCATCCGTTGACCGCGGGCATAGTTGACATCTGTCCACTCGCACGGGCTTCGTCTTCGTCCGTCGAATGCAGGCATCATCGGCGTCCGTCGACCACGGGCGTGGTCGGCGGCCATCGACCGCTGGCATCATCAGCGTCCATCGATCCGCATGGCTGTCGTCGGCGTCCATACACTCACGCGTGCATCGTTGGCGTCCTTCGACAGGCGTGGCCGTCATCGGGGTCCGTCGACCGTGGGCATCATCAGTGTCCATCGACCGCGGGCATCGTCGGCGTCCGTCGACAGAGGCGTCTTCGCCATCCGTCGACCCTGGGCGTCAACGGCATCCGACAACCGTGCGCGTCGATGGCATCCATCGACCACAGGCATCGTTGGCGTCCATCGACCACGGGCGTTGTCGGCATCCGTCGACCGCGGGCGTCGTCGGCGTCTGTTGACCGTGCACGTCGTCGGCGTAAGTCGACCGTGGGCGTTGTCGGCATCCATCGACCGCGGGCATCACCAGCGTCCATCGACCCTGGGCGTCGTCGGCATCCATCGATCGCGGGCATCGTCGGCATCCTTCAACCGCCTGCGTCGTTGGCTTCCATTGACCTGTGCGGGCATCGTCGGCGACCGTCAAATGTGCTTATTGTTGGCGTCCATTGACTGTGTGCGTCATTGGCGTCCATCGACCGTGGGTGTCTTCTGCGTCCATTGACCACGGGCGTCTTCGGCGTCCTACGACTGCGGGCATCGTCGGCGTCCATCGACCGTGTGGGTCATCGGCGTCCATTGACCGAGGGCGTCTTCGGTGTCCGTCGACCACGGGCGTCATCAGCGTCCTTCGTCCATGTGCGTCATCGGCGTCTGTCGAATGTGCTTGTCGTTGGCGTCCGTATACCGTGCACGTCGTCGGCGTCCATCGACCGCAGGCGTCATCAACGTCCGTCGACCACGGGCGTCTTCGGCGTCCGTCAACCGTGGGTGTCTTCGGCGTCCTAAGACCGCGGGCGTCTTCGGCGTCCATCAACCGTGGGCGTCATCGGCGTCCTTCGACCGTGGGCGTCATCAGCATCTGTTGACCGTGGGCGTCATTGGCGTCCATCGACTACAAGTGTCTTCGGCGTCCATCGACCAGCGCGGCTGTCATCGGCATCCATCCACCCGCGCATGCATCGTCGGCATCCTTTGCCCCGCTTGGGCGTCGTTGGCATCCGTCCACCCGTGCGCATTTCGTCAGCATACGTGGCCCCACGGGTGGGTCGTCTCGTCCATCGACCATGGTCGTCGTTGGCGTCCGTCGACTGTGGGTGTCACCGGCGTCCGTCGACCCGCACAGCCATCGTCGGCGTCCGTTCACCCACGCGCGCATCGTCAGCATCCGTTGCCCCGCACGCAGATCGTCGGTTTCCATCAACTGTGGGCGTCGTCGGCATGCGTCGACCACGGGCGTCTTCGGCGTCCGTCGAACGCGTGCGTCTTAAGCATCCACCGACCGTGGGCGTATTTGGCGTCCGTCAACCGTGGGTGTCATCGGCGTCCGTCGACCGCGGGCGTCGTCGGCGTCCGTCAACCCGCGTGAGCATCATCGGTGTCCGTCGACCGCGGGCGTTGTCAGCGTCCGTCGACCACGAGCATCGTCAGCATCCGTCGACCCGCATGTTCGGCGGCGGTGGCCATCGACCGCGGGTGTCGTCGGCGTCCTTCGACCTTGGGCGTCGTCAGCGTCCATCGACTGTGGGTGTCTTCGGCATCCGTCAACCCGCGTGGCTGTCGTCCGCATCCATCCACCGGCAGGTGCATCGTTGCCCTGCTTGGGCATCATCGGCGTCCGTCCACCCGCGCACACATCGTCAGCGTTCATTGCCCCATGCGTGGGTCGTCGGCATCCATCGAACGTGGGCATCATCAGCATCCGTCGACTGTGGGCGTCGTCAGTGTCCGTCGACCTGCGTGCACATCATCAGCGTCCGTTGCCCCACACATGAGTCGTCGGCGTCCGAAGACCATGGGCGTCATCGGTGTCCGTCGACTGTGGGCGTCATAGGCTTCTGTCCACCCGAGCACACATCGTCAGCGTCAGTTGCCCCGTGCATGGATCGTCGGCATCCGTAAACTGCGGGTGGCGTCGGCATCCGTCAAGCCACGAGGTCGTCGTCAGCGTCCGTCGACCCGCGGGCATCATCGGCGTCTGTTGACCCACGCTGCCATCGTCTGCGTAAGTCAACCTGTGTGGGCGTCATCGGCATCCGTTGACCGCAGGTGTCGTTGACGTCCGTCAACCGTGGGCGTCCGTCGACAATGGGCGTCATCAGCGTCCTTCGACCGCCTGCGACATTGGAATCCGTTGACCAGCGTGGGCCTCATCGGCGTCCATCGACAGGTGTGGCCGTATTCGGCGTCCAGTGACCGCTGGCATCATCCGCGTCCGTCGACCACGGGCGTTGTCAGCATCCATCGGCCATGGGCGTCGTCGGCATCCGTCGGACGCGGGCGTCGTCGGCGTCCGTCGATCCACATGGCTGTCGTCGGCATCCATCCACTCGCGCGGGCGTCGTCGGCGTCCGTCGACCGCCGGTGTCATTGGCGTCCATCGTTCCGTGTGGCTGTCATTGGCATCCGTCTAATAGCGTGGGCGTTGTCGGCGTCCATCGAATGCGGGCGACGTTGGCGTCTGTTAATCCGCACGGCTGTCATCGGCATCCGTCCACTCGCGCAGTTGTCATCGGCGTCCGTCGACCGCGGGCGTCTTCGGCGTCCGTTGACCGCGGGCGTCGTCGGCGTCCGTAGACCGCGGGCGTCGTCGATGTCCTTCGACCGCAGACGTCGTCGGCATCCGTCTACCGTGCCTGTCGTCGGCGTCCGTCGACAGTGCGTGTCATAGGCATCCGTCGACAGGCGTGGCCATCAACGGCGTCCATCGACCATGGGCGTCGTCGGTGTCCATCAACCACGGGCGTCGTCGGTGTCCGTCGACCGCGGGCATCTTCGGCATCCATCTACCGTGCCTGTCGTTGGCGTCAATCGACCATGCGCGTCGTAGGCGTCCGTCGACTGCAAGCATTGTCACCATCCATCGACCGCGGGCATCATCGGCGTCCATCGACCACAGGGGTCGTCGGCTCCGTCGACAGTGCGCTTCGTCGGCGTCCGTCAACCGTGGGCGTCGTCGGTGTCCATCGACCGTGGGCGTTGTCAGCATCCGTAGACTGTCGGCGTCGTTGGTATCCCTCGACCTGCGCGGCTGTCGTCGGCGTGCATCCACACGCACAGGCTTCGTCGGCATCCATCGATTGGCGGCATTGTTGGCGTCCATCGATCTGCATGGCTGTTGTTGGCGTCCGTACACTCACGCGTGCATCGTTGGCGTCCTTCGACCGGCGTGGCCGTCATCGGGGTCCGTCGACCGTGGGCATCGTCAGCGTCCGTCGACCGCGGGCATCGTCGGCGTCCGTTGACCGTGGGCGTCAACGGCATCCAACAACCGTGCGCGTCGACGGCATCCATCGACCGCGGGCATCGTTGGCGTCCGTCGACCGCGGGCGTCGTCGGCATCCATCGACCGCGGGCGTCGTTGGCATCTGTCAACCGTGCACGTCGTCGGCGTAAGTCGACCGCGGGCATTGTCGGCATCCATCGACCGTGGGCGTCACCAGCGTCCATCGACCCTGGGCGTCGTCGGCGTCCATCGATCGCGGGCGTTGTCAGCATCCTTCAACCGCCTGCGTCGTTGGCTTCCATTGACCTGTGCGGGCATCGTCGGCATCCGTCAAATGTGCTTATTGTTGGCGTCCGTTGACTGTGTGCGTCATTGGCGTCCATCGACCGTGGGCGTCTTCTGCGTCCGTCGACCATGGGCATCTTCGGCGTCCTACGACTGTGGGCATCGTCGGCGTCCATCGACCGTGTGGGTCATCAGCGTCCATTGACCGAGGGCATCTTCGGCGTCCGTCGACCACGGGCGTCATCAGCGTCCTTCGTCCGCGTGCGTCATCGGCGTCTGTCGAATGTGCTTGTCGTTGGCGTCCGTAAGCCGTGAACGTCGTCGGCGTCCATCGACCGCAGGCGTCATCAACGTCCGTCGACCACGGGCGTCTTCGGCATCCGTCGAACGCGTGCGTCTTAAGCATCCATCGACCGTGGGCGTATTCGGCATCCGTCAACCGTGGGCGTCATCGGCATCCGTCGACCGCTGGCGTCGGCGGCGTCCGTCAACCCACGTGAGCATCATCGGTGTCCGTCGACAGCGGGCATCGTCAGCGTCCGTCGACCACGAGCGTCGTCAGCATCCGTCGACCCGCACATTCGGCGGTGGTGGCCATCGACCACGGGTGTCGTTGGTGTCCTTCGACCTTGGGCGTCGTCGGTGTCCATCGACTGTGGGTGTCTTTGGCATCCGTCGACCCGCGTGGCTGTCGTCCGCATCCATCCACCGGCACGTGCATCGTTGCCCTGCTTGGGCGTCATCGGCCTCCGTCCACCCACGCACACATCGTCAGCGTTCATTGCCCCATGCGTGGGTCGTCGGCATCCATCAAACGTGGGCTTCGTCAGCATCCGTTGACTGTGGGCGTCGTCTGTGTCCGTCGACCTGCGTGCACATCATCAGCATCCGTTGCCCCACGCATGAGTCGTCGGCGTCCGAAGACCATGGGCGTCATCGGTGTCCGTCGACTGTGTGCGTCATCGGCTTCCGTCCACCCGAGCGCACATCGTCAGCGTCAGTTGCCCCGTGCGTGGATCGTCGGCATCCGTAAACTGCGGGTGGTGTCGGCATCCGTCAAACCACGAGGGCGTCATTGGCGTCCGTCGACCACGGGCGTCTTCGGCATCCGTCGACAGTGGGTGTCTTCGGCGTCCTAAGACCGCGGGCATCTTCAGTGTCCATCAACCGTGGGCGTCATCGGCGTCCTTCGACTGCAAGTGTCTTCGGCGTCCATCAACCAGCGCGGCTGTCGTCGGCATCCATCCACCCGCGCATGCATCGTCGGCATCCTTTGCCCCGCTTGGGCGTCGTTGGCATCCGTCCACCCGCGCGCATTTCATCAGCATACATGGCCCCACGGGTGGGTCGTCTCGTCCATCGACCATGGTCGTCATTGGCGTCCGTCAA
>PVHT020000056.1:59679-76441 GCA_004024745.2 Catagonus wagneri
TGTGGGTGTCGCCGGCGTCGTCGACCCGCACAGCCATCGTCGGCGTCCGTTCACCCGCGCGCGCATCATCAGCGTCTGTTGCCCCGCACGCAGATCGTCGGTTTCCATCAACTGTGGGCGTCGTCGGCGTGCTTCGACCACGGGCTTCTTCGGCGTCCGTCGAATGCGTGCGTCTTAAGCATCCATCGACCGTGGGCGTATTCGGCGTCCGTCAACCGTGGGCGTCATCGGCGTCCGTCGACCGCGGGCGTCGTCGGCGTCCGTCAACCCGCGTGAGCATCATCGGTGTCCGTCGACCATGGGCGTCGTCAGCGTCCGTCGACCACGAGCGTCGTCAGCATCCGTCGACCCGCACGTTCGGCGGCGGCGGCCATCGACCGCGGGTGTCATCGGTGTCCTTCGACCTTGGGTGTCGTCAGCGTCCATCGACTGTGGGTGTCTTCGGCGTCCGTCGACCCGCATGGCTGTCGTCTGCATCCATCCACCAGCACGTGCATCGTTGCCCTGCCTGGGCGTCATCGGCGTCCGTCCACCCGCGCACACATCGTCAGCGTTCATTGCCCCATGCGTGGGTCGTCGGCATCCATCGAACGTGGGCATCGTCAGCATCCGTCGACTGTGGGCGTCGTCAGGGTCCGTCGACCTGCGTGCACATCATCAGCGTCCGTTGCCCCACGCATGAGTCTTCGGCGTCCGAAGACCATGGGCGTCATCGGTGTCCGTCGACTGTGGGCGTCATCGGCTTCCGTCCACCCGAGCGCACATCGTCACCGTCAGTTGCCCCGTGCGTGGATCGTCGGCATCCGTAAACTGCAGGTGGCGTCGGCATCTGTCAAACCACGAGGGCGTCGTCAGCGTCCGTCAACCCGCGGGCATCATCAGCGTCTGTTGACCCACGCTGCCGTCGTCTGCGTAAGTCCACCCGTGTGGGCGTCATCGGCATCCGTTGACCGCAGGCGTCGTTGACGTCCGTCAACCGTGGGCGTCCGTCGACCATGGGCGTCATCAGCGTCCTTCGACCGCCTGCGATGTTGGAATCCGTTGACCAGCACGGGCCTCATCGGCGTCCATCGACAGGTGTGGCCATATTCGGCGTCCAGTGACCGCTGGCATCATCCGCATCCGTCGACCGCGGGCATTGTCAGTGTCCATCGGCCACGGGCGTCGTCGGCGTCCATCGGCCGCGGGCGTCGTCAGCGTCCGTCGGCCGCGGGCATCATCGGCATCCGTCGGCCACGGGCATCGTCGGCATCCATCGATCCGCATGGCTGTCGTCGGCGTCCATCCACTCGCGTGGGCATCGTCAGTGTCCGTCGACCGCCAGTGTCATTGGCGTCCATCGTTCCACGCGGCTGTCGTTGGCGTCCGTCTAATAGCGTGGGCGGCGGCGTCGTCCGTCGACTGCGGGCGTTGTTGGTGTCTTTTAATCTGCACGGCTGTCATCGGCGTCCTTCCACTCGCGCGGGCATCGTCGGCGTCCATCCACTGGCACAGTTGTCATCGGCGTCCGTCGACCACGGGCGTCGTCAGCGTCCGTAGACCACGGGCGTCGTCGGTGTCCGTCGACCACAGACGTCGTCGGAGTCCGTCTACCGTGCCTGTCGTCGGCGTCCGTCCACAGTGCGTGTCATCGGCATCCGTCGACAGGCGTGGCCATCAACGGCATCCATCGACCACGGGCGTCGTCGATGTCCGTCGACCGCAGGCGTCGTTGGCGTCTGTCAATCCACACGGCTGTCATCGGCATCCTTCCACTCACGTGGGCATAGTCGGCGTCCGTCGACCGCGGGTGTCGTCAGCGTCCGTGCACTCGTGCAGTTAAAATTGGCATCCGTCGACCGTGGGCATCGTTGGCGTCCGTCGACCGTGGGCATCGTCGGCATCCATCAACCACGGGCGTCATCGGCGTCTGTCAATGCGGGCATCATCAGCGTCTGCCTACCATGCCTGTCGTCGGTGTCCGTCGACCGTGCACGTCATCAGCGTCCATCAACAGGCGTGGCCGTCAACGGTGTCCATTGACCACAGGCGTCGTCGGCGTCTGTCTACCGCGGGCGTCGTCGGCATCCATCGACCGTGGGCGTCATCGGCATCCTTCAACTGCAGCGTCGTCGGCGTCCGTCGACCGCAGGCGTCCTCGGCGTCCGTCGACCGCGGGCGTCGTCGGCGTCGGTCAACCGTGCGCGTCGTCGGCGTCTGTCGACCGCGGGCGTCTTCAGCATCTGTCGACCACGGGCGTCGTCGGCGTCGGTCGACCGCTGGCATCGTTGTCATCTGTCGATCCATGTGGCTGTCGTCGGCATCCATCCACTCGCACGGGCGTCGTCGGCATCCGTCGACCGCCGGTGTCATTGGCGTCTGTCGATCCACGCGGCTGTCATTGGCGTCCGTCTACTAGCGCGGGCGTCGTCGACGTCCGTCGACCGCGGTTGTCGTCGGCGTCAATCCACTCGCGCGGGCGTCGTCGGCGTCCGTCGACCGCGGGCATCGTTGGTGTCCGTCAATCTGCGCGGCTGTCATCGGCGTCCTTCCACTCGCGTGGGTGTCATCGGCATCCGTCTACTGCAGGTGTCGTTGGCGTCCATCCACTCGCACAGTTGAAATTGGCATCCATCGACCAAGGGCGTCTTCAGCGTCCATTGACAGCGGGCGTCGTCGGCATCCGTCTACCATGCCTGTCGTCGGCGTTCGTCTACCATGCCTGTCGTCGGCGTCCATCGACCATTCACGTCATGGGCGTCCATCGACAGGCATGGCCGTCAACGGCATCCATCGACCACGGGCGTCATCAGCGTCCGTCGACCACGGGTGTCATCAGCATCCGTCGACCGCGGGCGTCATCGGCGTCCGTCTACCGTGCCTGTCGTCAGCGTCCATCAACCGTGGGCGTCTTCGGTGTCCGTCTACCATGCCTGTCGTTGGCGTCCATCTACCGTGCCTGTCATTGGCGTCCATCGACCGCGGGCGTCATCGGCGTCCGTCGACCATGCACGTCGTCGGCGTCCGTCGACCGCGGGTGTCATCAGCGTCCATCGACCGCAGGCGTCATCGGCATCCTTCGACCACCTGCGTCGTTGGCGTCCATTGACCAGCGTGGGCCTCGTCGGCGTCCGTCGAATGTGCTTGTCTTTGGCATCTGTTTACTGTGCGTGTCGTCGGCGTCCATTGACCGCGGGTGTCTTCTGTGTCCGTCGACCATGGGTGTCTTCGGCATCCTACGACCGTGGGCGTCTTCGGCGTCCGTCGACTGCGGGCATCGTTGGCGTCCTTCGTCCGCATGCGTCATCGGCTTCTGTCAAATGTGCTTGTCGTTGGCGTCCATTGACCGTGCGAATCGTCGGCGTCCATCGACCGCAGGCATCATCGGCGTCCGTCGACCACGGGCATCTTCGGGGTCCATCAACCGTGGGCGTCTTTGGCGTCCGTTGACCATGGATATCGTCGGTGTCCTTTGACCACAGGCGTCATCGGCATCTGTCGACCACGGGCGTCGTTGGCGTCCATCGACCGCGAGTGTCTTTGGCGTCCGTCGACCCGCGTGGCTGTCGTCGGCATCCCTCCACCCGCATGTGCATCGTCGGCGTCCGTTGCCTCGCTTAGTCGTCATCGGTGTACGTCCACCCGCGAGCATTTCGTCAGCATATGTGGCCCCGCAGGTGGGTCGTCGGCGTCCATCGACCGTGGGTGTAGTCGGCGTCCGTCGAACCACACGGACGTTGTCGGCATCCATCGACCCACGGGCGTCATCGGCGTCTGTTGACCTGCGCGGCCGTCGTCAGTGTCCGTCCACCCACGTGGTCGTCGTCGGCGTCCATCGACCGCAGGCGTCATCGGCGTCTGTCGACCGTGGGCGTCCGTCAACCACGGGCGTGGTCAGCGTCCTTCGACCTCCTGTGTTGTTGGCGTCCGTTGACCAGCGCAGGCCTCGTCAGTGTCCATCAACAGGCGTGGCCGTCATCGGCGTCCAGCGACCGATGCCGTCGTCGGCGTCCGTTGAGCGTGGGCGTCATCAGCGTCCGTAGGCCATGAGCTTCGTATGCGTCTGTCGACCGCTGGCGTCGTCGGAGTCCATCAAACATGCGTGTCGTCAGCGTCCATCGACCACGGGCATCGTCGGCATCCATCGACCGCAGGCATCGTCAGCATCCGTCGACTGTGGGCGTCGTCGGTGTCTGTCGACTGCCGGCATCGTTGGCGTCCATCGATCCACGTGGATGTCGTCGGCGTCATTCCACTCGCGCAGGCATCGTCGGTGTCCATCGACCACCGGTGTCATTGGCATCCGTCGATCCGCGCGGCTGTCGTCTGCGTCCGTCTACTAGCGCGGGCGTCATCGGTGTCCATCGACCGTGGTTGTCGTCGGCGTCCATCCACTCGCGCGGGGGTCATTGGCATCCATCAACGGCGGGCGTCGTTGGCGTCCGTCAATCCGCACAGCTGTCATCGGCGTCCTTCCACTCGCGCGGGCGTCGTCGGCATCCATCGACCACGGGCGTTGTCGGCGTCAATGATCCGTGCACGTCGTCAGCGTCCATCGACAGGCATGGCCGTCAACGGCGTCCAGCGACCGCTGGCGTCCTCCACGTCCATCGACCGTGGGCGTCGTCTGTGTCCGTCGGCCGCGGGCATCATCGGCGTCCATCGACCGCGGGCGTCGTCGGCATCCATTGACCGTGGGCGTCGTCGGCGTCGGTCGACCCCTGGCATCGTTGGCATCCATCGATCCGCACGGCTGTCGTCGGCATCCATCCACTCGAGCGGACGTCGTTGGCGTCCGTCGACTGCCGGTGTCTTTGGCGTCCATCGATCCGTGCAGCTGTCGTTGGGGTCCGTCTACTAGCACAGGCGTCATCCACGTCCGTCGACCACGGGCATCGTCGGCATCCGTCGACCGCAGGCGTCATTGGCGTCTGTCGACCGCGGGCGTCCGTCAACCATGGGTGTCGTTGGCGTCCTTCGACCACCTGCGTCGTTCGCGTCTGTTGACCAGCACAGGCCTCGTTGGCGTCCGTCGACAGGCGTGGCCGTCATCGGCGTCCGGTGACCGCTGGCGGCGTCGGCGTCTGTCGACCGCGGGCTTCGTCGGCATGCATCGAGCACGGGCGTCGTCAGCATCCGTCGACCATGAGCGTCGTATGCGTCTGTCGACCGCTGGTGTCGTCGGCGTCCGTCGAACGTGCGCGTCGTCGGCGTCCGTCGACCGCGGGCTTCGTCAGCATCCATCGATCGCGGGTGTCGTCGGCGTCCGTCGACTGTGGGCGTCATCGGCGTCTGTCGACCGCCGGCGTCGTTGGCATCCGTCGATCTGTGCGGATGTTGTCGGCGTCATTCAACTCACCTGGGCGTCGTCGGCATCTGTTGACCACCGGTGTCATTGGCATCCGTCGATCCGCGCGGCTGTCGTCGGCATCCATCTACTAGCGTGGGCGTCGTTGGTGTCCATCGACCGTGGTTGTCGTCGGCGTCCATCCACTCGCGTGGGCGTCGTTGGCGTCCGTCGACTGCGGGCGTCGTTGGCATCCGTCAATCCGCGCGGCTGTCATCGGCGTCATTCCACTCGTGCAGGCATCGGCATCCATCGACCGTGGGCGTCGTCGGCGTCAATGAACCGTGCGCGTCGTCAGCGTCCATCGACAGGCGTGGCTGTCATCGGCATCCGTCGACCGTGGGCGTCTTTGGCGTCTGTCTACCGTGCCTGTCATCAGCCTCCATCGACCGGGAGCATCATCGGCGTCCGTCAACCGCGGGCATCTTCGGCGTCTGTCGACCGTGGGCGTCATTGGCATCCATCGACCGCGAGTGTCTTCGGCGTCTGTTGACCCGCCCGGCTGTCATCGGCATCCATCCACCCGCATGTGCATCATCGGCGTCTGTTGCCTCACTTGGGCGTCGTCGGCGTCCGTCCACCTGTGCGCATTTCATCAGCGTATGTGTCCCCGCGGGCGGGTCGTTGGCGTCCATCAACCTTGGGTGTCGTCGGCGTCCATCGAACCACGCGGGCATTGTCCGCGTCCGTCGTCCGTGGGCATCGTCCGCGTCCGTCGACCCACGTGGCCGGCGGCGGCGGCCATCCTCCCGCGCGGGCGTCCTCGGCATCTGTCGACTGCAGGCGTCATCGGCATCCTTCGACTACCTGTGTCGTTGGCGTCCGTGGACCAGCACGGGCCTCGTCGGCGTCCATCAACAGGCGTGGCCGTCATCGGCATCCGGTGACCGCTGGCGTCGTCGGGGTCCGTCGACCGCGGGCGTCATCAGCGTCCGTCGACCGTGAGTGTCGTAGGCGTCCGGCGACTGCAGGCATCTTCGGGGTCCGTCGAACGTGCACGTCGTCGGCGTCCGTCGACCGCGGTCGTCGTCGGCATCTGTCAACTGCGGGCGTCGTCGGCGTCCGTCGACCACGGGTGTCGTCAGCATCCGTTGACCATGCACATCGTCAGCATCCATTGACAGGCGTGGCTGTCATTGGCATCCATCGACCACGGGCATCATCGGCATCCGTCGCCCATGGGCGTCGTCAGTGTCTGTCGACCGCGGGCGTCGTCAGAATCCATCGACCGCAGGCGTCATCGGCGTCCGTTGACCATGGGCGTCCGTCGACCACAGGCATCGTCGGCATCCTTCGACCACCTACGTCATTGGCCTCCATTGACCAGCACGGGCCTCGTCGGCGTCCATCGACAGGTGTGGCCATCATCAGGGTCCAGCGACCACTGGCGTCATCAGCGTCCATCGACCGTGGGCGTCATCAGCGTCCATCGAGTGCGGGCGTTGTCTGCGTCCATCGACCGTGAGCGTCGTAGGCGTCCATCGACCGCGGGCGTCATCGGTGTCCGTCGAACGTGCACGTCGTCGGTGTCCGTCGACCGCAGGCATCGTCGGCGTCCATCGACCGCGGGCGTCGTCAGCATCCATCGACTGTGGGCGTCGTCGGCGTCGGTCGACCACTGGCGTCATTGGCGTCCGTCGATCCGCACGGCTGTTGTCGGCGTCCATCCACTCACGCGGGCGTTGTTGGCGTCCGTTGACCATGGGTTTCGTCGGCATTTGTCCACTCGCGCAGTTGTCGTCTATGTCCGTCGACCGCGGGCGTCTTCGGCGTCCGTCGACCATGGGCATCGTCGGCATCCATCAACCGCAGGCATCGTCAGCGTCAATGAACCGTACGCATCGTCAGCGTCTATCGACAGGCGTGGCCCTCAACGGAGTCCATCGACCGCGGGCATCGTCGGCGTCCGTCGACCGTGGGCGTCATCGGCGTCCATCGACCGCAGGCATCGTCGGCGTCCGTCTACCGTGCCTGTCGTCGGTGTCCATCAACCGTGAGCATCGTCGGCGATCATCGACCGTGGGCGTCGTCAGCGGCCGTCGACCACGGGCGTCGTCGGCGTCGTCGAGCGCGCGTCGTCGGCGTCCGTCGACCGGTGGCGTCGTCGGCATCCGTCGACCGGTGGCGTCGTCGGCGTCAGTCAACCGTGGGCATCGTCGGCGTCCGTCGACCGCGCGCGTCGTCGGCGTCTGTCGACCGGTGGCGTCGTCGGCGTCCGTCGACCGCGGGCATCGTCAGCGTCTGCCGACCGTGCGCATCATCTGCGTCCGTCGACCGCACACTTCATCGGCGTCCGTCGACCGTGGGCGTCATTGGCGTCCGTCGATCGTGCGTGCCTTCAGTGTCCATCGCCCATGGGCGTCGTCGGTGTACGTCGACCACGGGCGTCGTCGCGGACGTCGACCGTGGGCGTCATCGGTGTCCGTCGACCGCGGGCGTCGTCGGCATCCGTTGACCGTGCGCATCATCGGTGCCCGTCAACAGGCATGGCCGTCATCGGCATCCGTCGACTGCGGGCGTCGTCGGCATCTGTCGACCGTGCGTGTCATCGGTGTCCGTCGACCATGGGCATTGTCGGCGTCCATCGACCGCGGGCGTCGTCAGCATCCGTCGACCGTGCACGTCATCGGCGTCTGTCAACAGGCGTGGGCATCGTCGGCGTCCGTCGACCGTGCGCATCGTTGGCGTCCGTCAACCTCAGGCGTCGTCGGCGTCCATCGACCATGCACGTCATCTGCGTCCGTCGACAACGGGTGTCGTTGGCATCTGTCAAATGTGCGCGTTGTTGGTGTCCATCGACCGCGGGCATCGTCGGCATCCGTCGACCGTGCGCATCATCGGTGCCCGTCAACAGGCATGGCCGTCATCGGCATCCATCGACTGAGGGCGTCGTCGGCATCCGTCGACCGTGCGTGGTATCGGCGTCCGTCGACCGTGGGCATTGTCGGCGTCCATCGACCACGGGCGTCGTCAGCATCCGTCGACCGTGCACGTCATCAGCGTCCATCAACAGGCGTGGGCATCGTCGGCGTCCGTCGACCGTGCGCATCGTTGGCGTCTGTCAACCTCAGGCGTCGTCGGCGTCCATCGACCATGCACGTCATCTGCATCCGTCGACAACGGATGTCGTTGGCATCCGTCGAACGTGCGCGTTGTTGGTGTCCGTCGACCACGGCCGTCATCGGCGTCCATCCACTCGTGTGGGCGTCGTCGGCATCCTTCCACCATGGGCGTCGTCGGCGTCCGTCGACCATGGGCATCTTCGGCATCCATCGACCGTGGGCGTCTTCAGCGTCCTACGACGTTGGACGTCTTTGGCGTCCGTCGACCGTGGGCGTCGTCAGTGTCCTTCGACCGCAGGCATCGTCGGCATCCGTCAACCACGGGCGTCGTTGGCGTCCATCGACCGTGAGTGTCTTCGGTGTCCATTTACCCGCGTGGCTGTTATCGGCATCCACCCACCCGCGCGTGCATCGTCGGCGTCTGTTGCCTCTCTTGGGCGTCGTCGGCGACCATCCACCCGTGCGCATTTCGTCAGCGTATGTGGCCCCGCAGGCAGGTCATCGGCGTCCATCGACCTTGGGTGTCGTCGGCGTCCGTCGAACCACGCGGGTGTTGTCGGCGTCCGTCGATCCGTGGGCATCATCGGCATCTGTCGACCCGCATGGCCGTCATCGGTGGCCGTCAACCCGCACGGGCGTCCTCGGCATCCGTCAACCACAGGCGTCATCGGCGCCTTCGACCACCTGTGTTGTTGGCGTCCATTGACCAGCACGGGCCTCATCAGCGTCCGTTGACAGGCGTGGCTGTCATTGGCGTCCGACGACCGCTGGTGTCGTCGGGGTCCGTCAACCGCAGGTGTCGTCGGCGTCCGTCGACCGTGAGTGTCGTAGGCATCCGGCGACCGTGGGCATCATCGGGGTCCGTCGAACGTGCGCATCGTCAGCGTCTGTCAACCACGGGTGTCGTCGGCGTCCGTCGACCGTGCGTGGTGTCGGCATCCGTTGACTGGGGGCGTCATTGGGGTCCATCAACCATGCGCGTCATTGGCGTCCATCGACCGCGGGCATCATCGGCCTCCGTCGACTGCCGGTGCCGTTGGCGTCCGTCGATCCAGGCGGCTTTCATGGGCATCCGTTTACTAGCATGGGTGTCGTCGGCGTCCATCAACCTCGGGCGTCTTCGGCATCCGTCGAACCACGCGGGTGTTGTCGGCGTCCGTTGATCCGCGGGCATCATTGGCATCCATCGACCCGCGTGGCCATCATTGGCGTCCTTTGACCGTGCGCGTCGGCGTCTGTCGACCGCGGGCATCCTCGGCATCCATCGACCGCGGCCGTCGTCAGCATCCGTCCACTCGCATGGGCGTCATCAGCGTCCATCAACAGCAGGTATCGTCGGCGTCCTTCGACCACGGGCATCGTCGGGGTCCATTGACTTCGGGCGTCGTCGGTGTCCGTCGACCATGGGCGTCGTCTGCGTCCATTGACCATGCGTGGCGTCGGCATCCGTCAACAGTCATGGCCGTCATCAGCATCCTTAGACTGTGGGCATCGTCGGCATCTGTAGACCGTGGGCATCGTCGGCATCCGTCAACCACGGGCGTCGTCAGTGTCCGTCGACCGCCGGCATCGTCATCATCCATCGACCGCGGGCATCGTCTGCATCCGTCAACCATGCGTGACGTCGGCGTCCGTCGACAGGCGTGGCCGTCATTGTCATCAGTCGACTGCGGACGTCGTCTGCATGCATTGACCATGGGCGTCGTCGGCGTCTGTCGACCGCGGGCGTCGTCAGCGTCCATCGACCGTGGGTGTCGTTGGCGTCCTTTGACCGTGCACATCGTCGGTGTCCGTCGACAGCGGGCGTCGTCGGTGTCCGTCGACCGTGCGCGTCGTCGGGGTCCATTGCCCAGGTCATCATCAGCGTCCGTCAACCGAGGGCGTCGTCGGTCTCTGTCAACCGTGGGCATCGTCGGCATCCTTCGACAGTGTATGTCGTCGGCATCCATCGACAGGTGTGGCCGTCATCGGCGTCCATCGACCGTGGGCATCGTCGGTGTCTGTCGACCGCGGTCATCGTCGGCGTCCGTCGACCACAGGTGTCGTCGGCGTCCATCGACCGCGGTTGTCGTTGGCGTCCGTCCAGTCCCACGGGCGTCATCGGCGTCCCTCGACCGCGGGCGTCATCGGCGTCCATTGTCCGTGCATGTTGTCAGTGTCCGTCTACCGCGGGTGTTGTCGGCGTATGTCCACTCGTGCAGGCGTCGTTGGCATCCGTCGACCGTGCGCATCTTCGGCGTCCATCGACCGTGGGCATTGTCGGCATACGTCCATTCGCGCAGGTGTCATCGGCGTCCGTAGACCGCGGGAGTCATTGGCATCCATCGTCCGTGCATGTCATCGGCGTCCGTCACCGCGGTTGTCATTGGCGTCCATCCAGTCCCATGGGCGTCGTCGGCGTCCATCGACCGCGGGCGTCATCTCCGTCCGTGGACCGTGCGTGTCATCGGCGTCCATCGACCGCGGGGATCGTCTCTGTCCGTCAACCGTGGGCATCCTCGGCATCCATCGACCGTGTGCGTCTTCAGTGTCTGTCGATAGGCATGGCCGTCATCGGCGTCCATCGACCGCAGGTGTCATTGGTGTCTGTCAACCGCGGACATCGTCGGCGTCCGTCGACCGTGCACGTCGTCGGCGTCCGTCGACCGCGGGCATCGTCGGCCTCCATCGACCACTGGCGTCGTCGGCGTCCGTCGACATGTGTGGTCGTCATCGGCGTCCGTCTACCGCGGGCATCGTCTGCGTCCGTCAACTGTGGGCGTCATCAGCGTCCAACAATCGCGGGTGTCGTTGGTATCCTTTGACCGCCTGCGTCGTTGGCTTCCAATGACCAGCGCGGGCCTCGTCGGCGTCCATCGAATGTGCTTGTCGTTGGCATCCATTGACCATGTGCATCGTTGGCGTCCATCGACCGTGGGCGTCGTCGGCATCCATCGACCACGGGCATCTTCAGCGTCCTACGACCGTGGGCGTCATCGGCGTCCATTGACCACATGGGTCATCAGCGTCCATCGACCGAGAGAGTCTTCGGTGTCCGTCGACCGCGGGCGTCATCACCGTCCTTCGTCCATGTGCGTCATCGGCGTCTGTCGAATGTGCTTGTCGTTGGCGTCCGTTGACCATGTGCGTCGTCGGCGTCCATCGACCGCAGGCGTCATCGGCATCCATCGACCGTGGGCGTCTTCGGCGTCCGTCGACCGTGGGTGTCTTCGGCGTCCTACGACTGTGGGCGTCTTTGGCATCCGTCGACCGTGGGCGTCGTCGGCGTCCTTCAACCGTGGGCGTCGTCGGCATCCATCGACCACGGGCGTCGTTGGTGTCCATCGAACACGAGTGTCTTCGGCATCATCGACCCATGCGGCTGTTGTCGGCATCCATCCACCCGCGCGTGCATCGTCGGCAACCGTTGCCCCGCTTGGGCATCGCAGGCGTCCGTCCACCCGCACGCATTTCATCAGCGTACGTGGCCTCACGGGCGGGTCGTTGGCGTCCATCAACCATGGTCGTCATTGGCGTCCATCGACTGTGGGCGTCACCGGTGTCTGATGACCCGCACAGCCGTCGTCAGCATCCGTTCACCCACGCGCAATCGTCAGCATCCGTTGCCTTGCATCATCGGTTTCTGTCAACTGCGGGTGGGATCGGCGTCCGTCGACCCACGCGGGCGTCGTCGGCGTCCGTTGACCGTGGGCGTCTTCGGAGTCCATCGACCGTGGGCGTCGTCGGCGTGCGTCGACCACGGGCTTCTTCAGTGTCCGTTGAATGCGGGCGTCTTCGGCGTCTGTCGACCGCGGGCGTTTTTGGCGTCTGTCAACCACGGGCGTCGTCGGCGTCCGTCGACCACGGGCGTCGTCGGCGTCCATCGACCACAGGCGTCGTTGGCGGCTGTCAACCGTGGGCGTCGTCAGTGTCCTTCGACCGTGGGCGTTGTCAGCATCCGTAGACTGTCAGCGTCGTTGGTATCCATCGACCTGCGTGGCTGTCGTCAGCGTCCATCCACACGCACAGGCTTCATCGGCATCCATCGATTGGTGGCATCGTTGGCACCGTCGATCTGCATGGCTGTTGTCGGCGTCCGTACACTCACGCGTGCATCGTTGGCGTCCTTCGACAGGTGTGGCCGTCATCGGGGTCCGTCGACCGTGGGCGTCGTCAGCATCCGTCGACCGCGGGCATCGTCAGCGTCCGTCGACTGAGGCGTCTTCGGCATCCGTCGACCCTGGGCGTCATCGGCATCCGACAACCATGCGCGTCGACGGTATCCATCGACCGTGGGCATCGTCAGCGTCTGTCGACCGCGGGCGTCGTTGGCATCCGTCGACCGCGGGTGTCGTCGGCGTCTGTCGACCGTGCACGTCGTCGGCGTAAGTCGACCGCGAGCGTTGTCGGCATCCATCGACCGCGGGCGTCACCAACGTCCATCGACCCTGGGCGTCGTCGGCGTCCATCGATCGCGGGCGTCGTCGGCATCCTTCAACCGCCTGCATCGTTGGCTTCCATTGACCTGTGCGGCCTCGTCGGCGTCCGTCAAATGTGCTTATTGTTGGCGTCCGTTGACTGTGTCCGTCATTGGCGTCCATCGACCGTGGGCGTCTTCTGCGTCTGTCGACCACGGGCGTATTCGGCGTCCTATGACTGCAGGCATCATCGGCATCCATCGACCGTGTGGGTCATCGGCGTCCATTGACCGAGGGCGTCTTCAGCGTCCGTCGACCACGGGCATCATCAGCGTCCTTCGTCCGCGTGCGTCTTCGGCGTCTGTCGAATGTGCTTGTCGTTGGCGTCCGTATACCGTGCACGTCGTCGGCGTCCATCGACCGCAGGCGTCATCAACATCCATCGACCACGGGCGTCTTCGGCATCCGTCGACAGTGGGTGTCTTCGGCGTCCTAAGACCGCGGGCATCTTCAGTGTCCATCAACCGTGGGCGTCATCGGCGTCCTTCGACCGTGGGCATCGTC
The DNA here is from genome assembly GCA_004024745.2 of Catagonus wagneri. Taxonomy (NCBI): domain Eukaryota; kingdom Metazoa; phylum Chordata; class Mammalia; order Artiodactyla; family Tayassuidae; genus Catagonus; species Catagonus wagneri. Next base: position 73,029 of record PVHT020000056.1, read on the forward strand.
GGCATCTGTTGACCGCGGGCGTCATTGGCGTCCATCGACTGCAAGTGTCTTCGGCGTCCATCGACCAGCATGGCTGTCGTCGGCATCCATCCACCCGCGCATGCATCGTCGGCATCCTTTGCCCCGCTTGGGCGTCATTGGCATCCGTCCACCCGTGCGCATTTCGTCAGCATACGTGGCCCCACGGGTGGGTCGTCTCGTCCATCGACCATGGTCGTCGTTGGCATCCGTCGAATGTGGGTGTCGCCGGCGTCCGCCGACCCGCACAGCCATCGTCGGCGTCCGTTCACCCGCGCGCGCATCGTCAGCGTCCATTGCCCCGCACGCAGATCGTCAGTTTCCATCAACTGTGGGCGCCGTCGGCGTGCGTCGACCACAGGCTTCTTCGGCGTCCGTCGAACGCGTGCGTCTTAAGCATCCATCGACCGTGGGCGTATTCGGCGTCCGTCAACCGTGGGCGTCATCGGCGTCCGTCGACCGCGGGTGTCGTCGGCGTCCGTCGACCCGCGTGAGCATCATCGGTGTCCGTCGACCGTGGGCATCGTCAGCATCCGTCGACCCGCACGTTCGGCGGCAGCGGCCATCGACCGCTGGTGTCGTCGTCGTCCTTCGACCTTGGGCCTCGTCGGCGTCCATCGACAGTTGGTGTCTTCGGCATCCGTCGACCCACGTGGCTGTCATCCGCATCCATCCACCGGCACGTGCATCATTGCCCTGCTTGGGCGTCATCGGCGTCCATCCACCCGCGCACACATCGTCAGCATTCATTGCCCCATGCGTGGGTCGTCGGCGTCCATCGAACATGGGCATCGTCAGCATCCGTCGACTGTGGGTGTCGTCAGTGTCCGTCGACCTGCGTGCACATCATCAGCGTCCGTTGCCCCACGCATGAGTCGTCGGCGTCCGAAGACCATGGGCGTCATCGGTGTCTGTCCACTGTGGGCGTCATCGGCTTCCATCCACCCGAGCGCACATCATCAGCATCAGTTGCCCCGTGCGTGGATCGTCAGCATCCGTAAACTGCGGGTGGCGTCGGCATCCGTCAAACCACGAGGGCGTCGTCAGCGTCCGTCGACCCGCGGGCATCATCGGCGTCTGTTGACCCACGCTGCCGTCGTCTGCATAAGTCCACCCATGTGGGCGTCATCGGCATCCATTGACCGCAGGCGTCGTTGACGTCCGTCGACCGTGGGCGTCCGTCGACCATGGGCGTCATCAGCGTCCTTCGAACGCCTGCGACGTTGGAATCTGTTGACCAGCGCGGGCCTCATCGGCGTCCATCGACAGGTGTGGCCGTATTCGGCGTCCAGTGACCGCTGGCATCATCCGCGTCCATCGACCGCGGACGTTGTCAGCGTCCATCGGCCACGGGCGTCGTCGGTGTCCGTCGGCCGCGGGCGTCGTCGGCGTCCGTCGGCCGCAGGCGTCGTCGGCGTCCGTCGGCCGCGGGCGTCGTCGGCGTCCATCGATCCGCATGGCTGTCGTCGGCGTCCATCCACTCACGCGGGCGTCGTCGGCGTCCGTCGACCGCCGGTGTCATTGGCATCCATCGTTCCGCGCGGCTGTCGTTGGCGTCCGTCTAATAGCGTGGGCGTCATCGGCGTCCGTCGTCTGCGGGCGTCGTTGGCGTCTGTTAATCTGCACGGCTGTCATCGGCGTCCTTCCACTCGCGTGGGCATCGTCGGCATCCGTCCACTCGCGCAGTTGTCATCGGCGTCCGTCGACCGTGGGCGTCGTCGGCGTCCGTTGACCGCGGGCGTCGTCGGCGTCCGTAGACCACGGGCGTCATCGGTGTCTGTCGACCGCAGATGTCGTCGGCGTCCGTCTACCATGCCTGTCGTCGGCGTCCGTCGACAGTGCGTGTCATCGGCATCCGTCGACAGGCGTGGCCATGAACGGCGTCCATCGACCACGGGCATCGTCGTTGTCCGTCGACCGCGGGCATCGTCGGTGTCTGTCGACCGGGGGCGTCTTCGGCATCCATCTACCGTGCCTGTCATTGGCGTCCATCGACCATGCGCGTCGTAGGCATCCGTCGACCGCAAGCATCGTCACCGTCCATCGACCGCAGGCATCATCGGTGTCCATCGACCGCGGGGGTCGTCGGCTCCGTCGACAGTGCGCTTCGTCGGCATCCGTCAACCGCGGGCGTCGTCGGCATCCATCGACCGTGGGCGTTGTCAGCATCCATAGACTGTCGGCGTCGTTGGTATCCATCGACCTGCACGGCTGTCGTCGGCGTCCATCCACACGCACAGGCTTCGTCAGCATCCATTGATTGGTGGCATCGTTGGCGTCCGTTGATCTGCATGGATGTTGTCGGCCTCCGTACACTCACGCGTGCATCGTTGGCGTCCTTCGACAGGCGTGGCCGTCATCGGGGTCCGTCGACCGTGGGCGTCATCAGCGTCCGTCGACCGCGGGCATCGTCGGCGTCCATCGACCGAGGCATCTTTGAAATCCATCGACCCTGGGCGTCATCGGCATCCGACAACCGTGCGCGTCGACGGCATCCATCGACCGCGGGCATCGTCGGCGTCCGTCGACCGCGGGCGTCGTCGGCATCCGTCGACCGCGGGCGTCGTCGGCGTCTGTCGACCGTGCACGTCGTCGGCGTAAGTCGACTGCGGGCGTTGTCGGCATCCATCGACCGCAGGCGTCACCAGCGTCATCGGCATCCTTCAACCGCCTGCGTCATTGGCTTCCATTGACCTGTGCGGCCTCGTCGGCGTCCGTCAAATGTGCTTATTGTTGGCATCCGTTGACTCTGTGCGTCATTGGCGTCCATCGACCGTGGGCATCTTCGGCGTCCTACGACTGCGGGCATCGTCGGCGTCCATCGACCGTGTGGGTCATCGGCGTCCATTGACTGAGGGCGTCTTCAGCGTCCGTCGACCACGGGCGTCATCAGGGTCCTTCGTCCGCGTGCATCATCGGCATCTGTCGAATGTGCTTGTCGTTGGCGTCCGTATACCGTGCACGTCGTCGGCGTCCATCGACCGCAGGAGTCATCAACGTCTGTCGACCACGGGCGTCTTCGGCGTCCTTCGACCATGGGTGTCTTCGGCATCGTAAGACCGCGGGCGTCTTCGGCGTCCATCAACCGTGGGCGTCATTGGCGTCCTTCGACCGTGGGCGTCGTCGGCATCTGTTGACCGCGGGTGTCATTGGCGTCCATCGACTGCAAGTGTCTTCGGCGTCCATTGACCAGCGCGGCTGTCGTCGGCATCCATCCACCCGCGCATGCATCGTCGGCATCCTTTGCCCCGCTTGGGCGTCGTTGGCGTCCGTCCACCCACGCACATTTCGTCAGCATACGTGGCCCCACAGGTGGGTCGTCTCGTCCATCGACCATGGTCGTCGTTGGCGTCTGTCGACTGTGGGTGTCGCCGGAGTCCGCCGACCCGCACAGC
>PVHT020000057.1:0-16264 GCA_004024745.2 Catagonus wagneri
GGGGGGACCAGGGGGAGCAGCGGCTAGGCGTGCCGGGGAGGAGAGGGGCCGAGAGACGGGACGGAGGGGCACGCGGACGGCCCGGGGACGGTCCGCGGGAGCCGGCCCAGGGGACCCCCAGGGGCCAGAGGGCCCAGCACGGACAGACGGGAGGTCACAGGCCAGCAGACAGAGGACACGGGGGTGGCAGAGCCAGAGGCCAGCTGGCCAGACAGACGGAGCGACAGAGCAAGGACGGAGGGGACGGGGCAGAGGAGAGGAAGAGGAGGGGGCCAGGGTCCCAGAGGCAGGAGGAGCCGCGCGGGGCGGGCGGGAGCCTGTGAAGAAGCAGCCACTGCGTCCCTGGGGCTGGGGTCGGGCCAGGTCGCCAGCCAGGCGGGCGGCCGCCAGCGCGATGAGCAGCTCGGCGCTCCTGAGAAGGAATTCTAGCAAACAGGGCCCGGAGAGCCCCCTGAGGTAGGTCCCTCCGCCCAGGCCGGGGCACGGAGGGCCGGGCAGGGCGCTGCCCACGGAGGACCGGCACCGCGAGCTGGGCCGCCCCGGGCGCCGGGCTTTTCCAGGAGCCGGGCCCCAGCCCCGCGGCTCTGCAGCCCAGCGGCCCAGCGGCCACGGGCCGGGTGAGGGGCGTGCGCACGTGCGTGCACGCGGGCCTGTCCCCTCCTCTGCGCCCCTGGCACGGGTCCTCCTGGCCCACCTGCAGCGCCAGGCCTCAGGCAGCGGCCGCTCTGTCGAGGACCCTTCCCTGCCCCTGGTCCCGCCCGCTCAGCGCTCCCGAGTCGCGGACCGAGCCGTCCTCCTCGTGGCTTCCCAGGCCGCCTCTGGTCCCGCTGGCCCTTGGGACCATCCACTCACCTCTTTACAGCCGATGAGCCCGGCCCCGGCCACCACTTTCGCCACCCCAGCCCTTGCGCACAAGCCCATGGCGGAAGGCGCCGCAGGCTCCCGCGCCCTGGGGCCCGGGCTCAGACCCCTCTGGGCTGCCCTCCCAGCTCCTGCATCCTCGGGCTTGGGACGTGCGCTCCGGGCCTCAGCTTCCTCCTCTGCAGCGTGAGGTGTGGTGGCACCTGAGTCACAGCGTCGTGGAGAGAGCAGAGCGCGGGGCCGTGGGTGGGCTCAGAGCCGCTGTGCGCTGTGGGCCTCTCCCGGCCTCCTTCCGAGCCACCTGCGGGTCCCTTCCTCCTCCGCTGCCCTTCCAGACATCACAGCGCAGCTGCGACACGGTCTCCTTTATGTAGTTTGTCTCGGCCGCCGCCAGGCCTGCCAGCCTGCTTCCTGCCTCCTTTGATGGCAGCGCAGGTGCCAAGCAGACTGCCAGCATCCCCAGGTCCCCCCAGCCCTGGCTCTGGGAGGGGAGGGACCAGCTGTGCAGGGGGGCCCCGCAGCCTCTGGGGGGAGCGCTGACAGCAACCCCAGGCCCACCCAGCTCCAGCTCACAGGGTCCCTGCAGACACAGAGCGATGTCTCTCGCCCTGCCCACTCCGGCCCCACGGTCAGGACTCCGGGTCAGGACCAGCGACAGGGTTTGAGGGGCCCTGCTGGGCGGGTCGCTGGCAGCCAGGCTCCGCCCGCAGGTAAGGCCCACCCGCTGAGTCGTCTCTTGTGGGCTTCACACCCATTCTCTCCTGGGCTTCACCGCCCAGCCTCCTGGTGCTTCTCACATAGGGCTGTATCAGTTGGGACTTCTGGTCCCTGCCAGCAGGGGCGTGTCCTCCCAGGAGTCGCTGCTGTCCCCCCTCCCCCAGTCTGCGGCCCAGGACCTGAAGCATGCCTGCTGGGTCCGTCCCCAGGGTCACCAGCGCCAAACTGGGAAACTGAGGCCTGGGGGGGGGGGTTGCCGAGCCCACTGGGGAGTGGCTGGGAGCCCCAGGGCCTGGCTTTGCCTGTGCCCTTGTCCTAAACGTCCATCCAGGTGTGGCTTTGGCTCCGTCCCCAAACCCAGTGCACTGGGCGAGCAGGGGGCACGTTCGAGGCGCCGCTGGGCTCGGAGGGCACAGCAGGCTCCGAGGGTGGGGATGGGCTCGGGTGTGACCCTGAGGGCCTGGGCAGGGGCAGCTGGGCTTGCGGGTGGCTGGCCAGCGCAGGGACAGAAGGGAGCGTCCCTGCGAACTCCCGCCACGGGGGCGGCAGGGGGGGTCTGTCTGTCCCGTCAGCAAGCCCCTGCGGTGAGGTTCCTGCCGCCGCGCTCCCGACCCCTGACCTGGCGCGGGCGGCTCCACGGCCACTCTTCCAGAACCCTCTCCCCTGAACCTCGAGGGTCTGTTGGCTCCTTGTCCCCAGCTGGGGACAGAAAACCACTCGGAGGGGCTACGTCTCGCCCCAGGTCCCCTGAGAGTGGAGACCCCGCCCCTCGCCCAGACCCCACCTGGTCTCAGTCCTGCACCTGGGGGGACGGCAGAGGGGTGGTCTTCCCCGTGGCAGGTGCCGCAGGGCCCGCTGGCGCCAGTAGCGGGTGTAGACCGGATCCAGTTCAAGCAGGTGACAGGCGCCCCGGGGCCAGCAGGGAACCGGACCGCCTGCCCACCCGGGTCCCTCACCTAGGCCCGGACCCGCTGGTGCTGCGGCCGCGTGGATGCCCAGACGCCGCAGCGGCTTTGCAGGGCAGGGCCGCACCCGGGCCGACCCCTCCTCCTGCCGAGCTCTGTCCCCTGCAGCGGACTGGGGGGCCCTCCCCACCCCCCCTCCGCCCTGGGAGGTCCGGTGCTCTCCCCAGGCCCCCCGCCCGCTCGGCCAGTGTTAGGGATGGCCAGGGGCCAGTGGGGGGACGCTGGGCTCCCTCACTTCCAAAGGGTGCCTGGCCTCTGCGCCACCCGCCCGGTCACGCCATCCCTGAAGGCCTGGCCTTGGAAGGTGGGGGCTGAGCCGGTGCAGCGCAAGGGGGCTCTGGGCCCCCCAGGGGACACTCTGGAGGCCAGCGGAGCCCTCTGCCCACCATCTCAGTACACGTCCGCCTCGGACACACTGGCAAGCTCTGGGCCCGGCTCTCCCACCCTGGGCAGCCTGTCCAGGACCGCCTCTGGGGACCTCGGCGTGGCCAGCAGGGCAAGGGGTGGGACCAGCTGCCTGCTGGGCTGGCCTGAGGGGGCTGCGGAAGCCTGGCCTGCAAACCACAGTGTCCGAGGGGCGTGGCTGCCTCAGGCCCACCCAAGGCCCCGCATCCAGGGGTGGGGTGGTCCTGGCCGGGCGGGGCTGGGTGTCTGGTGGGCCGTGCTGCCACCTCACCGGGTGGTCTGTTTTTCGGAGCGGGTGCTGCCCTGAGAACCCGGGCAGGCTGGCAGCAGGGGGTACAGGGACCAAGTGGCCCAGCCCCCTGGGCAGGGCGGCAGGGCCGGAGCCCAGAGCGGTGAGGTTCAGGCCAGGCTCCAGCCCCAGCCCGCAAACCAGATTGGGACAGAGCGGCCAGCGAGCAGCGGCCGGGGCACACCAGGCACCTGGGACTGGCGCGCCTGTTCCTGCCGGAGCCTCGGGAGGGTGCCCTGTAGTCCCCGTGCCCCGAGGGATGGCTGGAGGGGACGTGGCCCCCAGGAACACCTCATCGGGCTCAGAGCAGCTCGGCACAGGTTGGTAGCCAGGGGCTGACCCGCGGCAGGTGGGAGCTCAGGGGTAAGAAGCCTGGGTGGCCCTGAGGGGCAGGGAGAAGGAGGTGGACCCGGCCCTGGGCACTGAGTGGGATCAGAAGTCGTATGGGCTGGGGATGGGCGGGATGGCAGCTGCCCACAGCGGGCAGGGCTCCTAAGGCTGCAGAGGTCAGACCGCAGCTGGGCCTGTGCCCTGCAGGTCCCCAGGCTTTCGGCTGGGATGTGTCCTGCCAGGTGGAGGCAGGAGGAGGGAGCGGGGCAGAGGGACCTCTGCAAAGAGAAAGAGGACGTGTGGGGACAGGTCGGGATGGGAAGGCTCAGGGACAGGACCACTGTCAAGAGGAGGGAGATGCCACGAAGGAGGGGGTGGGCGAGGCAGGAGACGGGGACGCTCGAGGCGTCTCAGGACCCTCAAGCTGCAGGGGAGGAAAGGGTACCCGGGCCGGTGGGGTGGACCCTGAAGATGGGAGGTGGGGGCAGCACTGCCCAGTGACCGACCGCCCAGGTCCCTGGACGATGTGGGAGGGGGCGGGCGGCTGAGAGAAGGAAGGAGGGAGACAAGTTTAGAAAGAAGGGGAAAACCCAGTTGGGGGGATGCAGGGGGGCCCGAGGGGGTATCCCTGCCCCTGGGCTGGGCCGCCTGGATGGGGCCCGTCGGTCACTGCTTTGTTTCCCACCCCGGTCTCAGGGCCCGGGCTTGGAACCCCGGCCGCGCCTCCTTGGGGCTGGGGGAGCCCCAGTGAGACCCTGTGCCTCTGAGCGTCATTTCCTCGTGGAAACGGTGATGGGCGGCTGACCGTGAGAAGTCACGTGCTGGGCGAGAGGGGTCACTTTGCCCCTTTAAGTGGCGCTGATTTCTGTCGGAGCCCCAGGCTCTTGGCTGAGACCTTGGGGGACAGAAGGCCAGGGCAGGTGCCTCCTGACCACAGCTGGTGGGACATCTGGGGGCAGGGAGCCTCCAGCCCAGGGCTGGGGTCCTCGGGAGGGGCTGGGGCCGGGCCGGGCGCCTGGGGCTCCGGCAGCAACAGCGTGGAGACGTCAGGCAGAGGGTCCCGCCGTTCCTGCCCTTGGGGTCCCCGGGCTCTCCCTTTGGGGGGCTGGAGCCAGGAGCTGACGGACAGGTGTTCGGGTGCCAGGCTGCACCTTCCGCCCAGGTGGGCAGTCGAGTTTGAACAATCTGCCGGCCCTGGACTGGACGTCAGAGAGCAGTTTTGGCGCCGACCTGGGCAGAGCCACACGTGGGGCCTTCGGGGGCGGGAGGTGGATCCGCGGCCAGCGGAGGAGGGGAGGGGAGGGGGGTGGCAGAGGCCGCAGCCGGTGCCGGCCACCAGTCGCGTGTCCCGGAGCGTGCCAGAGCCTGGCCTCGTGAGCGCCCCGAGGACTGTGCCAGGCAGTCCCCGCCGGGCGCGGGAGCGATGGGCTCCCCTGGAGACCGGACCTGGAGACGCGTCAGGGCTGCAGCTTGGTGGGAGAGCTGTGTGTCGGCCCTTGTCCGGTGCCCCCGGGGCCCGGCCGGCCATGCTGTGTGTCGGCAGAGGGGTGGGCATGCCGATGTGACTCCCTGACATGAAGGACGGGGCGGGGGTCTCCGGATTTCTCCCGGCTGCCCTGGCACTTGGCCCGGGCTCCCGCAGCACTGGGGTCTGCGACCTGGAGGAGAAAGGCAAGACCCCGGTGTGTGGTGCACGGGGCAGGGAGAGGAGTGGCGGGCACAGGGCCGGCACCAGCCACAGCCACGCTGGTGCCCAACAGGCAGGACGAACCCCGAGGCCTTGACCCTCATCCACCCCTAGCCTGGCCAGGCAGCTGGTCTGAGCTAGTGGGGGCAGAGATGGAAGCGCCTCGGTGACAAGGGGAGGTGCTGACCGTGGAGCATATCACAAGAGGTAGGACACCCACCAGAGGGAGATGATGGGCTGGGCAGAGGGACCCAGCCTTGAGGACCAAGGGGAAGCCTGGGCATGGGGCTCATGGGCCCAGGCACCCACCCCGCAGTCTTGGCAGTGTCTTCACGGCCCAGGGCTCAGGGCTCTGCGGGGCCAGGGTGTAAGAGAGGCTAAAGCCCCGGGGAGGACGGTCGCGGGCTCCCCTAGGCCAGAGCCGTCTGCCAGTGTGTGGGCACGTGGGTGGCAGTGGCCGCCGTCGCGGCACCCGTCCCACCTGGCTGTCTGCCCAACCGGCCGGGACGCCTTTGGGGCCAGAGGTGTGACGGGCAGGCCTGCGCTGCGGCCGTCGCGAGCGCGGAGCGGAGCCCGGTGTCCCCGGAGCCGCGTGGGTCCCAAGGCGGCTGCTTTGTCCCAGGACCGGGGCGAGGATGGCGCGGGAGTCAGGGCCCGGGCACAGCGCAGCGGGCAGTGGTACCAAGGGAGGGAAGCGGCCCCGCCCGGAGTCCAGGCTGAGGTCTCGCTCCTCCGGGTGGCGGTGGCGGGCGGGCGGCGCCGGGAAAGCGGGCAGCCAGTCCAGACGGGGGGCTCGGAGCAGGTCTGGGCCTGGGCAGGTCTGAGCGGATGTGGGAGCCGGGTCCTTGGACAGATGCCCCTCCCGCCCCCGAGGCGGCAGAGGTGGGGGGTGTGGCTGGAGATCCGGGTGCGCCCACGTGGGAGGGGCCGGGACTGTGGGTCACCCAGGAGGGGGCGGACTTGGCCTCTGGGTGTGTGGGGGGGGGGGAGGATGGAGAGAGAAGGGAGGGGCCCAGCCCTCCGGCTGTGCGTCGTCATCTCCGCCCCCCCCACCCCCGCCGTCCACGGTCCCCTCACCGTGTCCCCAGGCAGGCGCTGTCTGTCTGCTGCCCTCCCTCTCACCATGCCCCTCCTGCCTCCGGGCCGGGTGCAGGCGAAGCTTCGAACAGGGGTCCTTTTCTGTGGCTCTCGAGCCACCCTGTGGGGTCAGAGCTGGTTTTCTTGGCAGCTTCTAAGATCCGTGAGGCCTGGGACCCTCCCATCTCTGGGTCCCTAGCACCTGACAAAATATGGTGAAGGCGGGGAGGGAGGAGGAGGGAGGGGGAGGGGGAGGAGGGAGGGGAGGGGAGGGGAGGGGGAGGCCCTGGGGGAGGGGGAGCAGCAGGGATGGAGGTCACCCCAGACAGGCTGGGGAGCGGGAACAAACCTGGGCTGGCTGGGAGGTTATGGGGCAGGTGGCAGGTATCGGGGTGCCATCTGGGGAGCAGGCCCCAGGGAGGGAGGCTGGGATGGTGGCGAGGTGGCTGTGGTCTCCCTGCCCCCCTTCCCCAGATGGGGGGACCCCAGGCGTGCAGCACCTCACTGTCCCTCAGCTGCGAGGGGTGTGGAGCGGGCGTCGGGGTGGGCAGTGGGCAGTCCCGGCTGAGCGCGGTCTGGAGCGGCAGACGTGGCCCCCGGGGCCAGGGGGCTGGGGGCCCCGAGGAGACGAGGGCGGGGGCTTGGCCTGGGAGCCCCTGGTGGCTGGAGTGCTGAGGCAGAGGCCACCTCTGTGGCTGGGGAGCTGTGCAGAAGACGGTCGTGGCCTTGGGGCTCGGGTGGGGCGGCGAGGGGTTCCCCTGCACGAGGGGTCCTCGAGCGCGGCCCCGCTGGGAGAAGATGAGGGGCGTCGGCGGTGGGAGGCTCCGCCCGGGGCAGAGGCAGCGCGGGCGGAGGGCTCTGGGCTGACGCCCCTGCGGGCCGAGGAGCCCCCGCCGTGGGCAGGGAGGCGCTAGCTGCTCCCGGAAGCGCCCTGCCCGGCCGCAAGCCCTCCTCCCTGCCTGGGTTCTGGGAGCAGCTCGCGTTGGCCTGGGCAGGATGCTCAGCCCTTTGTCTCCGGGCTGCCCGCCGGTGCTGTGGCCTCGGGGCACATGGCACGTGGCGTCCTTGAGGGCTGGCTCTCCTGCCAGCCGTGGGCTCCCTGAGGCTGCAGCTGTGCGCCTTCCCTGAGCTCTGCACCCGGTGCCCTGGGGACGCAGGCCGCTGGGAGCCTCCCCACCGTCCCCCGGGGCTGGCCTGCACCCCGCGCGGGTGCCTCCCTCTCTGAGGGTGTGGGGAGAGCCTGCTTTGCGGCAGAGATGCCCTCGTCCCAGGAGGCTCCCAGATGCCACCTCAGGGGCGCGGTGTGCGGCCAGGGCCAGGCCGCCCCTGATGGGACTTCAGCCTCCTTCTTGGGGACACAGGGCCAGCAGCGCCAGCCGTGGGGAAGTGGGAGCTGAGCTGGGCTGAGGTTGGGGGAGGGTCTCGTTTCTCCACCTGCCGAGCGGGCTCAGCACCCGTTTTTCCAGCTGGGGAGCTGAGGCTGGGCCTGGGGTGTCACTCTGGGAAGGAGGTTCTGACAGATGGACCCGAGCCACAGCTTGGCTGGGCACCAGCCTCTCCTCCCAGGTCGGGGTGGGGCGGCTGCAGGCCCCGCCCTCCCCGGCAGTGGGCCCTTCCCCTGCCGGGGTGACTGACAGCCGGCCTGGAGGGCTGGGCGGTCCCCCTCCCGCCCATCTGTGCCCCGCCCTGCGGAGCTCCTCCCTTACCCCCAGGAGGACAAGGGGCTCCGGCCCCAGGTCCCCCCTAGTCTCACCGGACCCTGCCTGGAACCTCGGTGTCCCTATAGCCCAAGGCTTGGCCTCTGCGCTCAACGGTCCCAGGACCTGATGTCCTGCCCCGTGGCACTGCCCCTCTGGGAGTGACACCTGTGGGCAGGCCCGGAGGAGCTGGCACCCCAGCGCAGGCGGGACCCCAGGCCCCCGGTGGAGGCTGCAAGCCCCGCACTCCCTCTCCCTGGAGGTGCCCTGTGGGGGAGAGGGGCAGGAGGGAGACCTGGTGCCCGCCAGCCTTTCCCTCCCGGCCCGTTGCTCTCTTAGGGACCGTTCACCCCGGGTTAGCCAGGGCCCCTCCCCGCTGACTGTACCCTCAAGGTCCCCACGCACTGGCTCTCTGCGCCCCCTCGCAGGTCCCACCTCGCCTGCAGCGGTGGTTCTGAGCACCCGGCCCTTGGCCCGCAGCAGCAGCCCTGGCCACGGCGTCTCCCTCCCACCCCGCGCCCCCTGCGTCTTCTCCACGTCCCTGCTGGGCCTCCTTCTCAAATGCTGACCTGACAGCCCCTGTGCTGGCGGGCGCTCACCAGGGCTGCCCCAGAGGGACTCGGGGCACCTGCCCAGGGCCCCCCTCCCCGGCCCCGGACACTGGGCTCTCCTGCCCGCTGGCCGTCCCTGTGCGCTTGCTCTCGGCCCCTGGGATCCCACCCACAGACCCTTGCTCATCTTTCAGACTCAAGTTCAAGGCGGCCTCCTGAGCTTCCCTGGACAGCTTGCCCAGCCGGGCACAGACACACCAGGAAAGTGTTGCTGGGGGTGGGTGGGGAGGAGGCGGCTGGACCAGCGCCAGGGCGGTCGGGAGAGCGGGGGCCGGGTCCGCAGCAGCTGCCGCTTGGGGCCCCCACCCCCGCCCGGGGCAGCCTGTGCACCCCCTGCCGCCCCCACCCGCGTGCTGGCTCAGGGCTATCTTTGTGCTCCCCGCTCAGCCCTCACAGCTGCCTCCCCAGCTGCCGCCTGCCGGGGTGTGTGACAGCCAGCACGCTGGTGCCCCTGGGGACCCGCCAGTGAGGGGCGCCCCTCGAGTCGTGGGGCATGGGTGCTGCCCTTTCCTGGATCCCAGCGGGCTCGGGCCCTGCGCAGGGGAGGGTGGGGTGCTCTCGGCGAGGGGCTGGGGGGTGCGTGTCGTGGGAGCCAGGCCGCGTGGCCTCTCTGTGGCTCAAGTCCCCCACACCCTGTCCCTTCGCTCAAGAGCTCCCAGCTCACTCGAGGGCCAGTCGCTCTGCAGGCGTCCACCTCAGCCCGCTGGTCCCTGGGGAGCAGGGCGGGCCGGGGGACCCCATACCGTGGTGGTCGCAGGGGACGGTGACCAGGAGGGAGCCTGTGGGCTGAAAGGGGAAGTTCCCCACGTTGGGCCTGGCCTGGCCCGGCCCCCTGCCTCGGGCCCCGGCCCCCCAGCTGAGCCCCCAAGCTCTTCCCAGGTCTCTGAGCCAAGCTTTAGGGGCAAGGGGCAGGTGGGGCGCCAGCGAGCTGCCTGCAGGGGGGCAGAGTAGAGACAGGGCTGAGGCTCGGGGCAGCTTCTGGAGCCGCCGGGCGGGCAGGCGAGGAAGGACGTGGGACAGGACAGCGGCGAGGCCGGGCCAGGCCCGGGACTGGCACCATCGAGGCCTCGGTGGGGACCCGGGGCAGCAGAGAAAGGGAAGGGGGGTGGGTGGGGTGGCGGACGCGGCCTGCAGGGGACACAGGGCGGCCGCTGGGCTCGGAGACCCCCGCTTAGGAAGGGCAGCCTGCTGGGGTCTGTGTGCAGCGGCGCGGCCCGCACTGGAGCTCACACGACCCGGGGGCCGAGCCCGCTCCGCAGCCCCTCGGGCTGAACCCTGGGCGCGCCCGGAGCCAGAGCAGACGCAGGAAAGAGATAATTGCATCTGTGCAGGACACCAAATCCCTCACAGCTGCACGCGGGCCGAGCCAGGGCCACGGGCGGGCGGCCGACGCCAGCATCCTGACAGCCCCGCCGAGCGTGCCAAGGGGTCTGGGCCGCTGGCCGGGGCGCCTTTCCCAGGCCAGAGGCCCCCGCCCCACCCCAGGAGAGCCGCCCCCTCTCAGTTCCCAGAACGAAAGCCGGCTGTGGAGCAGCGAGCGGTGAGGTCACTGGAGGGGCCGCAAGGCTGCACGTAACTCACATCCTGGAGCGGGGGTGGGGGGGAGCCGAGCCGGCGCCGCGGGGAGACCCCCGCCCCGCGCCCCGCGCCGCCCCCCCCCCCGCCGGGGGACTCGGGGTGACCCTCAGAGGGTCGGCTCCTCAGGGATCGGCTCGGCAAACCTGCCTTGGCCCCGAGCCAGGGCCGCTGTCGTCGGGACGGGACGATGGCAGGAAAGCGGCAAAGCCCGCACAGGGCACCCTGGCCCGCGCCCCGTGGCCCTCGCCCCTCCGCCCGTCTGAGCCGGCCGGGCACGTGGCCAGCCGTGTGCACGCGTGGGTGCACGAGTGTGCCTGGTGTGTGTGCGGGTGCTGGGGCCCCCGTGTGCGGTGTGGGGAGGTACGCAGGCGTGACCCAAGGATCCCACTCAGCAGGAGGCGTGCTCCGCACGCGTGCGTCCCTGCCGCGTGCGTCCCTGCCGCGTGCGCCCGCCTGCGCAGGGGAGGCTGGCTGGGCGTCTTGGGCCTGGAGTTGAGGGCCGGCCTGCCTGGGCTATGGGGGCCGGGACACACTGTCGGGTGACCGGGCAGTGTGGCCTCTGCCCTCAGCTGTGCCGGTGCAGGGTCCCCAGGGCTCGGGGCGTCTGGGGAACAGGACCAATAGTCCTGAGAGAGGCTCCCCCGGCCGAGGGCACCCCCCAACCTGGGCCCACCCACACACACTCAGCACCAGACATTGGTCAAAACCCCCAAACAGGCTCTCCCTCCCCGAACGGGCCGTGGCCCCCCAGCCCCCAGCCTCGGGCCTAGAGCGTGAGACCGGGCTTCCTCTCCCACGTGACGCTGGCCACGTGTGGGTGAAGTGGCCCCTTGGGGCCCGGAGCGCGGCGGGAGTGGAAGGCTCCCTGAGGCGCAGGGGGGGCCGAGCGGGGTGCGGGGGTCCGAGCAGGCAGCTCGCGGCCCGCGTGGCTGGCGTGCCGTGCGGCTGTGGGGGCGCGGGCCTCGCGCGGGGGCTGTGGAGGGGCCTGGCTTCTGTCTGAGAGGCTCCGAGGAGACCTTGAGAGATTAGATCATGTGCTGGCAGGACCGTGAGACCACAGCGCCGGCCCACCCTGGCCGGGACGGGGCCCGGAGGAGCGGGCTGCGGGGTCGGGCAGCGGACACCGCCGGAAGCGGCCGAGACCCCAGCTCGGGGCAGTGGGTGCTGCGGCCGCGGAGGCCCAGGACCCCCTCTCGGGCTTTAGGAGAGCTGGGGGAGCTGGCCTGGCCGGCTGGGACACCGGTGGCCCAGGGTGGCCAGGCCCTGGACCCTTGGTCATGGGCCGACCTGCATAGCTGCAGCAAGGGACCCCAAGGAGTGTGGGTGTCACACGCGCTGAGGGAGGAAGCCCTCCGTGCCCAGCGCTGCAGTGGCCTGAGGTTCCCTGTGGCAGGTGCAGCCCAGAGACACCGCACAGAGCGCTGGGGGCCGGGGAGGGGTGCCCTTCTCAGTCTCCACAGGGCCACCCCTCCCACGGGCTGTGCTCTGGAGGGAAGGAAGCAAGGCCCCTGCCAGGGTGGTCGGGCTAGAGGGTGGCTGCACTGCTGGGCCACCTTTGGCCTGACCCCAGCCTAGGCCGTCAGTGCCCCTCGGCCAAGGGCACAGCCACTTGACTTGGGCCGAGTGACCCCGGCTGACCGATGGCCATAGCCAGCTCCCCAGTTCCGGCCCTTCTTCCTGTGCCTCCGGAGTCGTGCCTGCAGCCAGAGCTGCGGGACCGGTGCGCTGGCCCCGATGAGGTCCAGGGAGCCGGGCTGCTGCAAGAGGCTGGGGGTGTCCCCCATTCTTGGGCTTCCCAGGCCTGGCCCTGGAGCCCCTCGTCACCAGGAGGCACAGGACGTCCAGACGCCTGGGGAGCCCTGGGACCTCCCTGGCCCAAGGGCAACGTCACGACCCTCTCTCATGACCTCTGCTTTAAACTGGGGAAACTGAGGCCTGGAGAGGCCCCTCGAGGCCTGCGCGGATGGGGGAAGCGGGACGCGGGCCCTGGTGTGACAGCGCCTCACGTCCGCAGGCTCAGCGCTCAGTGGAGCGCGGAGGGCGAGGAGGAGGCCGCGCGGGACAGGCGCCAGCGTGAGAGGGACCGGCAGCTTCAGGACCAGGACGAGGACGAAGGCGGCCCGGGCCCAGAGCAGCCGGAGCAGGAGAAGCTGTGAGCCGACCCCGCCGCGTGGCAGGGGGGCACTGGGGTTGGGTGTGGGCTGGAGGCCCCAGAGCAGATGAGGCGGGGAGCGGGCCCGGCCCTGGAGCAGGGGCAGGTGGGGGTGTCCTTAGGGTGAGGGTCGTCGTAGCCCCGGGGGCCGGTGGAATCTGCCGGACCCCTGGCCTGAGAGGCCTGCAGCCGCCCCCTCCCGACCAGCCTCCTGGGGTCCCGACTCGGGCTTTGGTCCCGGGGCACGGTCCCCCTTGCTTGGAGCGACTCTGAGCGCAGCTGTGAGGCCCCGGCCCCCAAGCCCCCTGCCCTAGAGTCCGCGCTGCCGGTGACTCACTGAGGCCACGTCCAACTTGGCGGGCCGAGGGCCGGCTCGCTCCCTCCCGGGGCCCAGGAGGCCGCTGCGGCTGGGCTGTTTTTCCAATAACGCCCTCCTCCTCCCGGCCCTGTTCTGTTCCATTTTCTCCGAGTCAGCAGGGTGGAGTGGGGTGCTGTAACGGTCAAAGCCCCTTGGGTCAGGTGCCTGGCCTAGCAGGCGGGGCCGGGTGGGGGCAGGCAGGGACCGCCAGGCCAGGACCACAGGCCTGCAGTGGGGGACAGGGTCGGGGATGCAGCCTGGGGGCCAGAACCCTGGGCGCTCAGCTGGGGGGCAGAAGGAGACGCGTCACCCACACGTGGGGACCCTAGACTGAGGGGGGGAGGCACAACCCAGCCCTTGGGGAGGTCTAGCCTGAGGAGGAGGCCTGGCGCAGCTCCGGGGCGGGCCCTAGACTGAGGGCGGAGGCACAGCCGGCTTTGGGGAACCCCAGACCTAGGGGACAGATATAGCCCCGTTCTCGGGGAGCCCCGGCTTGACAGGGTGTGGCACAGCCTCGGCCTCAGGGGCTTTCTGTCACGGGGACACTCAGCCGCACCCTCGGGTGCAGCCCCTGTGGCAGACAGGGTCTCCCACACTGGGAGCCCAGGGTCTGAGCCCAGGGTGTGGACGGGAGGGTGGCCCTCTGCCCTGCGTGGCCAGCCCAGCCCTGAGACCCTGCCCGCTCCTTCGGCCTCAGCCTGAAGCCCTCAGACGGCCCCGAACTGGACGAGGATGAAGGTTTCGGCGACTGGTCCCAGAAGCCGGAGCAGCGGCAGCAGCACTGGGGGCCCGGGGAGACCTCAGACAGTGGGGACCCCCCTCGGGGCGAGAGTCTGGAAGGGGAGCAGGAGGAGGACAGGCAAGTGGGAGGCCGGCGTGGAGCGGGGGGCTCTCTCCAGGCCCCCCCGGCCGGGTCCCACCAGCGCCGTCTGCTGCCCCTCCCGGCGGCCCCCCAAAGCGCCCCCCGCCCCCCGCCGCCGGTGGGGAGGAGGAAGAGAGCGAGACGGCGGCGGGTGGGGAGGGCTCTCAGCCCGGGCTCCCCAGGGCCCCGGGCCCCTTCCCGACCAGCTGCGGCGGCCAGGGGGCCCGCTCCGCGCACATCTGCAGCCCACTGACGTCAGTGGGGCCGGGGAGGCGCTCGGCCCGCTGCCCCGCCCCTTCCTCCCTCGGGGCGCCCGGCTCCATTCCCACGGAGGGGAGCAGGTATTTCCAGATGTGTGGCCCGCGTCGGCCCGGGGCGGGGGGGGGGGACAAGCTTTCCAGATGTGCAGACGCCCGAACCAGGGCGGGCCGGGAGGCCCGGGGGCCCGGGGATGGGGGCCGCCCCCGAGCCTCACCCCACACCGCTGCGGGGTCTCTGCACCCTGCCGGCCGGGGGCCCCAGCTCTGCTCCGGAGCTCGAGGCTTGCAGGCCCTCTGGCCATGAGTGCCACCAGAGCCAGATCTCTCCCCTCCAAGGCCCCTGAGCAGCCCCAGGCTCCAGCTCAGACCCCTCACCCCTTCGCGTCCTGCCGGCAGCCCCCGCCTGGGGCCAGCCGCACAGCCGGGCCCTGCCCCGGCTCGGCCCTTGCCCATCACCGCCCTCCAGGCCTCAGTTTCCCCCGTCCGCCTCTGGGGGTCCGGGCACACTCTGCGTCTCTGGGATAGGCCTGGGGTCAGCACAGTGGCCGCAGCCCTGCCGACCCTGCTCCCTTTGTCCCCAGCTGGCCAGGCAACAGCAGGGGGCGCTGTAGCTCTTCTGTGGACCCTCCTGCTCTGGAGGGGCCTCCCTGCCCCCCGCACCTGCCTGGCCGTGCGTCCCCACCGCCGCAGCTGAATGGGCCCTCTGTGCGCCTGCTGCTGGCTCGGACCCCGGCCCACCTTGGGTGGTGGGTCTGGGTCTTGGCTGGCACGAACACCAAGGGGCCTGAAATCATGGAAAATGCGAGAATTTCCCATCTTCTTCTCCAGGTTCAGTCCTGCTCAAATGCAGAACCACGCAGGCTGCCAGCAGCTGGCCTCCCGCCCCCACCTCTGGCCTCGGCAGCCCCTCTCCTCGGGGCTGTGGTCCTAGCTCTGACCCCTGCCTGGCCCCTGCCCTCCTGCTGACCAGCCCCCAAACCACCCGCAGGCACCACCTTGCCCCCACACAGGGCGGAGCAGGGACAGGGCCTCGGGGCTCGGGGACCGGCCAGCCTAGACCAGCAGGTCGGCCCCCACAAGCCAGACGCCGGCTGGGCCTTGTCCCAGGGCCCGAGACGGACGCGCCTCAGTGGGCGGGGGGGCCCTCTGTCCCTCTGTCCGGAGAAGCGATGGGGCAGTGGGCACTGCTCGCCAAGGGGCCCCAGGGACGGAGGGTGGGCTCTGAGGTCCTTGGGTCCCTTCCCTAAAGAGGGAGCTCAGCTCGTCTGACCGCCCATCTTACAGATGTGGAAGGTGAGGCTTAGAAGCAGAACCAGACAATCACGTGACCCTCGGGTTGCCTCCCTCTCCCCGCGCAGGCCCGGCCAGCAGGTCTGTGGGAGCCCAGCCCGGCTGTGTCTGGAGGAGCTGTGCCTGAGCCCCGACTCAGAGCTTCGGGAGGATCCGGGACCGGAGGACACAGAGCCCAGCGGCCCCGCGGGCCCCGGCCAGGGCGGCCCGGGCCTGGCGGAGACGGAGGAGGGGGACGCAGAGGTCGGTGGCCCCGGCCGGGTCTGCCTCCACCGCCAGCACGGAGGGAGCCAGCACCCACCCGCAGACTGTAGCCCCTGGACGCTCAGGGCCGTGGGGTTGGTGGCCCTCGTGGTGGAGGGACGCGTCCCTGCTGCAGAGAATTCCAGAAGCAGAGCCGGTCGGGGCTGGGAGGGACCCGGGCGAGGCCCGGGCTGGGCAGGGAAGCGCTTCCTCCAAGAGGCCCCGGGGAGGCAGGAGGGACGCCAAAGGCTGCTCACCCGGATGCCACAACCCCAGGTGCTCTGTTCCAGCCCCAGAGGTGCCAGCAGCCCCGGACACCCAGCCCCTCTGTCTTGGAGGCGACCGCGCCAGACTCGCCCCCCCTGAGCCCCAGCACCAAAGTAGGTTAAGCTGCAAACCTTGTCCTTCTTCTCCCTGAGACCCACGACCTTGACAGCCCCAGAGAGGGCCACCCGGCCGCTCCAGCTCAGGGAGCACGGCCTGCTCTTCCTGGGCAGAGCCCTATGAAATGAATCAGCTGGGCCCCAGCACCAGCGGGTGTGTGGGGGGCACTGTGGGTCTTGCTCTGGCTTCCAGGGCTCAGTCTCTGCCCACCCCCCGCCCCCCAGCTCATCGACAGAACCGAGTCCCTGCACCGCTCCATCCAGAAGAGGTACGGCGGACTGCGTGCCCGGCTGGGGCATGGGCTTTTCCAAGGGAGGGCTGCAGAGGGGCCCGAGAGCTCACGATGGGCACGGAAGCTGAGAGAGAGGCCGTGAACCATGACCCTTCTCCCATCTTCCAGTAACAGTGTGAAGAAGTCCCAGCCAGCCCTGCCCATCTCCAAGATTGACGGGTGGCTGGAGCAGTACACCCAGGCCATCGAGGTGTGTAAGGTCCTGT
>PVHT020000057.1:16364-28998 GCA_004024745.2 Catagonus wagneri
TCCAACCATCACCCTCCGTCCAACCAACACCCTCCGTCCAACCATCACCCTCCGTCCAACCAACACCCTCCGTCCAACCATCACCTGTCCATCCAACCATCACCCTCCGTCCAACCATCACCCTCCATCCAACCAGTACTTCTTGGTCCAGCTGATGTTTCTCTGTACAACGAGAACTGCTGCTTTTCAACCATTCGCCCCTGCTCCTCCGGCCCTGTGCCATGAGCAGTGTGAGCATAGCCCCATGTTTGTCTCGTACCCCACTACCTCACCTGTGCTCTCCAGAACAAGGGGCTTTTCACAAGTTCCCAGATGGAGGAAGGCCCATTGTTTTCTGCAAGCTTGCAGCCCTGCCCTCCCTCCGGGGGAACGCCGTCGGAGGGGGTCATCTGTGGGCTGGAGAGTCTCACCCAGCCCGCTTGGAGGTGTTCCACGTGGCTGCCCGGTAAAGCGGTCCTGGGCTCTGCCTCCTCTGCAGACTTCTAGCCGCACCCACAAGCTGAACCGCCAGCCGTCCATCGAGCTGCCCAGCATGGCCGTGGCGAGCACCAAGAGCCGGTGGGAGACGGGCGAGGTGCAGGCTCAGTCCGCTGCCAAGGCCCCCTCCTGCAAGGTAGGACCCCAGCCCGGGGCGGGGCTGAGTGCCCTGGGGAGGCCGCCGTGAGGCTGTCGGGCTGGACACGTGGGGCGGGTCCGCTGGGTCCCCGCGGAAGGCTGCGCAGTGCTGTGGCCTTCCCGGTCCCGCCTCGTCCTCGGGGCTCTCACCCAAGGGGGCTGGTGCACAGCCCGGGCCCCGGCCCTGCGAGGCCGGCCGAGCACCCGGGGCTCCGAGCCGCCCGGTCAGGGCTCTGCCGTCTGCCCCAGGACGTTGTCGCTGGAGACATGAGCAAGAAGAGCCTCTGGGAGCAGAGAGGGGGCCCCAAGGCTTCGTCCGCAGTGAAGGTAGATGCGGTGCGGTTGCTGCGGGGGCGGCGGTCCCGGTGCGGGAGCAGAGGGGCTGTCTGCCGCCCCGGGGCCCTCAGCTTCCCTCCCGGCCCCCGCGCCCCGCAGAGCACCCCGTCTGGGAAGAGGTACAAGTTCGTGGCCACCGGACACGGGAAGTACGAGAAGGTGCTCGTGGACGAAGGCTCCGTGCCCTAGCGGCCCTTCCTGGTGAGTCCGGGGCGGCGGTGGGGCGGGAGGCCTCGTGCCTGGACTCAGCCGCCGGCACGTGGCGGCCCGTGAGGGCTGCAGGCCCAGCCCGGGAGCCGGCCAGAGCCCGCGTCCACCGGCCCGCCGCCCTGCAGACTCGCGGCCCCCCCACCCCCGTCTCCGGCCCCTTCCCCGGCTCCAGCCCCACTCCCAGCCCCACGGGAAGCTCGGGCGTCCCTCTGGGAAGAGGCCGCAAGGTCCCGGCTGGGCTCCTAAGGCAGGTGAGGGTGTCCCGGCCACCGCGGGGCGGCGTGGAGCCCCGGGAGCTGCCCAGCGCTGGGCTGAGTGGCTGAAAGGGGCTGGCACCTTGTCCGGCCCAGTCGTCCCAAAGCAGAGCTCCTCCGGGTCCGCCCCCGCCCCCAAGCTCGTCTCCTGGCGGAGAGTCAGAAAGGTGCCCCGCTGCCGTGATGACGCACACTTTTATTAGGATCCATCTATGGCACCGGCTTGTCAGGCGGGACAGCGGGGCCCCACTAACCACTTCTCCCCACCCCGAGTCTTGCTCCCAGGGGCTGTGGCCAGTTTCCCCCAGCACCTCCGCGGCCCTCTCGCACGGCCGCCGGCCCCCCGTCACAGCCCTGGCGCTCGTCCTGGGCAGACAGGGGCCCCCAAAGCTGCACGAGGCCCGGGGTCCCCTTCAGCAGCCCGGCCACGTCACAGCCCCTCCCTGCCTCTCGGCTGGGCTGCTGTCTGATACCCCTCTTTTCTACCCCGAAGCCCGGTCCCGGCCGAGGCTGAGACCCCCTCCCTGTCCCATCGGCCCACTCTGCACAGCAGCGTGTCACCTGCCGTCTCTCCTGGCAGAGGGAGGGGGCTCCAGAACCCTCCCCGCCCTGTCAAGTGTCAGGACTCGGAGCTGCTCCCCGCCTGCAGCTTCCCGGGACCCACGGGCCCTCCTGAGGGGTGGCCCTGCTAGGGACGGCCTCCAGCACGCCTGCCCCAGCCCAGGTGGAGACGCGGGCTGGCCCGGGCCCCAGGGTCAGTGACGCCGTCCCCTGCCGCAGGCAGACTTGCGTGCTTCCTGCCTCCCCAGAGGGTCGCCCCGCGGGCCCCTCTTGGACCCCACCCGCTCCCAGCCACCTCCCACCTCCCGCAGCCATCCTGCTGCCTTCCGCCTGCCCAGCCGCCCCTCCTGGCAGCCCGGCGCCCCCGGCCCCGGCCCCCCGCAGCCCCTTTCCGATGGCCGTGGCTCCCCAGCTGGACCCTCAGCCCCTCTCTCATGCACCCCACAGTCCTGGGCCCTGGGGTCTCCCCGGCCGCTCACTGGGGCCTCCAGCCTGCTGCCGTCCGGTTGGAGTTCTTGGGCTGGGGGCTCAGGCCCAGGATGGGGGGAATCCCAGCAGGGGGCCGGGCGGCTGCCTCCTGCAGCTTCCGGGCGTTGAAGCGCGGCCGGCAAAGGAAGGGCAGGCGGCTCAGGCCGGCCGGGGTGCGCGCCCCGTCCCCGGGCCCCGCCTGGGCGCCCTGGGGCTCGGCCACCGACATGCGGTACAGGACCGCGTCCCACATTCTGGAGGCCCGGGAGGCGGGGGGCCGGGGCGCCGGGCTGGCGCGGGCCGTCACCCCCTGCTCCGTGGGTCCGGGGCTCTGACGCAGGGGCCCTGGGGGGCTCTGCTCCGGCCCCGGGAAGGGGGGCTCTTCCGCCCCCTCCAGCAGCTGCTTCTTGAGGCGTGTCCAGCCGCCCAGCTGGGGCTTGGGCACCACTCTGGGGACGGGGCGTGGGTGGGGGCCTGATGGTGGGGCAGGGGCCGAGGCCCCGTGGGGACTGGAGACCCGCTCGGCCTCAGCGGCAGGGCCAGCCACGGGGGGCTCTGCCAGGTGCCCCGCCTGGGGGGCCACAGAGGCCGACAAGTCCGGCGAGGGCCCTGGTGAGCGGTAGGTGGGGGCGACAGGCACCACTACCCGGGTGCTGGCCTCTCTGGGCACCGAGGCCTGGAAGCCAGGCGGCGGCCTGGGCACAGGGGGCGCCTCAGGGCAGGGACTGGCAGCCTGGGCCCCGGTGGGCAGTGGGCGGATGTGGGCCACCGGGATCAGGGGCTGAGCCTCAGAAGGGCACGGCGCAGGGTCTTGGTCCTGGCCGCCAGGCCCCCCAT
This sequence comes from Catagonus wagneri, assembly GCA_004024745.2. Taxonomy (NCBI): domain Eukaryota; kingdom Metazoa; phylum Chordata; class Mammalia; order Artiodactyla; family Tayassuidae; genus Catagonus; species Catagonus wagneri. Next base: position 19,646 of record PVHT020000057.1, read on the forward strand.
CCGGGGCCGTCTGGGGGAGCTCAGGGGTCTGGGCCTGCGGGGATGGGACCAGCCGGATGTGCGCCTGGCTGACGTGGGTGCCTCTCGCTGCGGGGGCCAGCACCTGGGTGAAGCCGCTGGGGGACCGGGTGGGTTCTGGGGCCGGGGCTGTGAGCTGGGGTCCCGCGATTTTGAAGTGAGAAGCCAGGCTCCTGCGCTCGGCGAGGCCGAAGGAGAAGGTGGACATCTGCAGGGGCGAGGCCACGTGATGGACGACGGGGGTGTGGGGGCGGCGGGCCGGGGCGGCCTCCGACTGCAGGGCCTGGGCGGGGCGTGGGGCCGGGCTCTCCTGGTCGCGGCTGGCCTCGCTCACGGGGGACAGGGAGGTGCGGAAGGCCCCGGGCGGGGCAGCGGGCCCAGCCCCGCTCGTCTTCTTCCGGGCCGCCTTCCTTAGGAGCTTCTGCAGACGCAGGTTGTCCTTCCCGGGCTTGGGCAGCAGGGGCGGGGGGGGCCCGGGGGGCCCCTGGGGGCCCCGGCCGTGCGTCTCAGGGGCCATGGAGGGGGCCGAGATGAGCATCACGGTGTCCTAGGGCGAGAGAGACGGCGTGAGCACAGCCCTCCCCCCAGGCCCGCTCCCCCTGGGGCACACGGCCCTCTTGGGGCGCAGTGATCCAAGGCCCAGAGGGGCCGCGGCCTCCCTCAGGGCTCCGGCCCCCGAGCGCTCGGCCCCTGCTAGGGGCGCTCTAGGCGCGAACGTCTGCATCCTCGACCCGGGGGCGGCTCCGCCGTCGCCCGGTTTAGAAACGAGCCACTGAGGCCTGAGGCGCCCGGTGGGTGACAGACCAGGGCTGGCACCCGGCTCCAGGCCCCGCTCGCGCGCCGAGCCGGGCCGGAGACCCCCGGGCCAGCGCCAAGTGGGAGGCACGTGCTGGGCCGGCCGCCCGCGAGGGCGGGAAGAGCGCCTGTCTGCGGACGCGGGGGCCGCCTGGCCGTCGCCGGCCTGACCACAGGCGCGTCCGCTGCGAGCCAGCGCGAGGTGGCGGCCAGGCGCTGGGGGGCTTGGGCCACATCACCAGAGGTAGACTGGGTGGGAGGCGGGAGCGGGCTTCGCCGAGCCCCGCCCGCTGGGAGGCTCCCACAGACATCCTGGCGGGGTGGTCCCGGCCAAGCCGCCCGCCCGGGTTTCTGGGCGCCACGTGCTTACAGGGACGTTGACAAATGGCGGCTGGGCCGAGCCAGGGCCGCGGGCTGGGGGAGGAGGGAGGCCCGGGGCTGCGGCCGTGGGGGCCGGCTCTGTCAGGCAGGGGCGCGTCCGCCTGGGGAGGGGCCCGAGGGGTCTGTGGGCCTCGCTCCGGGCGGCCGCCCACGCCTGGGGGGGCCGCGACCCCAGGAGGAGCAGGCACCCTGCGTGTAGCCTTAGGGGCCCGCCGGGCCAGCAGGCAAACTGGTGGTGGGTGTTGACTCTGCACCCCAAGTCCCCAGCAGGGCCCGGCACTGGGGCACCACGGCAGGGAGCGAGCTTCCAGGCTGGTGGCGGACCCGCAGAGAGGCCGCGGCCCCCCTCGGTCTGCAGCCTAACCCCCGCCCCCCACGCCTGTGTTCCAGCTTTCTGGAGACCGCAGGTGCCGCGGGCACGGGCCGGCGGCAGCGCCTCGCTCCGGATCCACGCGCCTAGGGGACAGGCTGGCCGGACGCCCCACGCCCGCTCTGCTGCTTCTCACAGCCTGCCCGGCCCACCCGCGCCCCCCGCCAGCGGCCGCCGCCACTGCCACCCGCTACTCCTGGATCCCCGGGCTCACCCTCTGACCGCCAGCCCTGCCTCTCACGGTGCAGCAAGTAAAGAAACTCTGACCGGCTGACGGACGGCCCCCAGCGAGGCCACCAGCCCCCAGGGGGGCCTCCGGGTCAAGAGCCACCAACGTCTGTGCTGCGCTGCCCCCGCCCCCGCTCGCGGCCCCTCCAGTCTGCACAGTAAACCTCCATGTGTCTCCACGTGCTGGCTCTGGGGTCACCTACAGGGGCCACCCCTCCGCAGTAGGGGGTCCAGGCCTCGTCCTGTCCGGTGGCCTTCGTGTGTGGGACTCTGGGATCCGAGGTGTGTGGTCGCGGGGCACGCGGTGGCGGGTTCCTGTGCTCCGCCGGGACGCCTGGGGCAGTTGCCCCCATGCCAGGCCCGTCACAGACCCTACAGAGCCCGGAAGAGTGTGCGCCTCTGATCGGGTGCTGGACTGTGCGCCCTCTGGGGACGAGCCCCGCCGTGGCGTCAGCCCCATCCTGCGCCAGCAGGTGCCCAGGGAGGTGGTCGGACGGTGGACGATGGGGGCGGGGGAAGAGGAGGTGGAGGATGGGTGCTGAGCCCGTGGGTGCTGGCGGGCGGGGGGACAGGAGCAGGAGGAAGGGATGAGAGGCGTGTGGGCAGAAGGCGGTTCTGTGGAGAGCAGACGGGAGGCGACACGGGGGGCGGTCCGGTCAAGGGGCACCAGCACGCGGTAGGCGGAGGGCTGGGGCACGGGCGGCTGGCGGGGAGCGGCGGGGCTGGGACTGCATGGGGAGCGCGGACGTGTGGCGGGCGGACGGGCCGCGTGTGGAGGGGGAGACGGGGGGCCGGCCTCCCCAGCCCGTCCAACTTTTCCCTCAGGGTTGGCAGCCCCCTTCCAAGAGCAGGCCCCCCGGACTTCTGGCGTTCTAGACCTGGTCCCGCTCAGAGCCTGCCTCCGGAAGGGGACAGCCAGCTGGGCAGCTTGTGTCCGCCGTGGCCCACCTTGGGGGTGCGTCCAGGGCCACTCCGCCGGCTGGGGCGTGTCTCGCCGGGGACAGGAGTTCTCACACTTCCACCCGGCTGGGTGGGACATTAGCCAAGGGCAGCAGGCAGAGGCAGCCACGCGGTCCCTGGCTGCGTGGTGAGCCACCACCAGGATGGACAGCCCTGGGGGGGCTAAGCTGTGGGTGCGGTGGTGCCAGTGACACAGCTCTGAGGCAGCCCAGCCCCTCTTGGGGTCCCTGGCTCCCACCCTAGCCTCGGGGACCAGGACCCAGGTTTTGTCTCCCCTGCTGCAGTGACATCCAGCCCCTGCCTTGCAGAACCTGGCGGTCAGGGCCCGGCCACTGCAGCAGTTGAGAGGCTCAGAGGGGCCTCTGCCGCCCGCCGGGCTGCCTGAGGGGCCCTGCCAGGGGCCCGCCTGCTCCCCTGCTCCGGGCACTGAGCGCCCGACCTGTACACAGCCGGCCAGTGATTGACCGGCCCTGCGGGGGCTTGTAGGACAAGTGCGGCGGCAGCCGCGTGGGGCTGGGAGAGGCTCGCCCACAAAGCGCTGCGCCAGCAGCTTCTATCTGGGGCCTGGCAAAGCCTGAGCCGTGGAGCTCAGGCTGGCACCAGCGCTGGTGCCCGGGTCAGCTCAGGGATACCAGGCGAGGCTCAAGGTCCCTGGGCCCTGCCACCCCTGGCCACGCACACTCGGATCGAGGGGCCTCTGTCCCCCCACCATCCTGGGGGTCACCTCGGCAGAAAGCTGGCGCCAAGACTCTGGGTGCCTGGTCCCCGTGGCCGCCTCCTTGCTCCGTGGCTCAGCTCAGCTCTGCAGACCTGAGAAGCGCACCCCACCCCCGGTCACTGGGAGGAGGCCCTGCCCACTCAGCCCTCGGACCCTCCCTGGGGTTGAGCTCAGTGCCCACCCTGACCCAGGCTGGGCCGCCTCCGGCCGCCGGGGAGGCTCCTGCCCTGACCCCTCCCCCACCCCAGCCTGGCCAGGCCAGGGGGACCAGGATATGGATTACCTGTTGCAGGCCTGCGGCAGCCGGTGGCCCGTCCTGCAGTGCCCGCTCGATGCTGTCCGGTCGCACCACGGGCCCGGTGCCCCGCGGGGGGAGGTCGCCGATGCCTGAAATAAAACCTGCCCCGTTCCTCTGACCTCAGCGCCCGCTCTCAGGCTCGGCCTGCTCCCAGGAGAGCGCCTGCCAGAGGCCGAGGCCTCCGAGCGGGCAGCCACCCTCCTCTGCTGGCCGAGCGGGGCCACTGCAGGGCCTCAGAGTGCCAGCCGTGCCGCGGCCCCCAAGAACGCTGCAGGCCTGGGCGAGGTGCGGCCGGCAGCCCCCAGGAGCGCGACATCCACAGGCAGCGGGCGGGGCACGCGCGGGGTCCCCAGACCGGAAGCTCCCTACTGGGTGTGGCCCACCTGTGCACCTGCGTCTGTGTGTTGCAGGGCCGGGGGCCGGGGGCCGAGGGGCGGGTGCAGTCCTCTGTCAACAGTGCGAGAGGAGTGATGGCCCAGGAGCTGCTCAGGGGCCCTTTTCAGAAGTGTCTCTACTTCCCACAGTTGCGGGTGGCCCCCCAGACCTGTCCCCACCGAGGCCCAGGACAGGAGAATGGATGCAGGAGGCAGAAACGGCCCAGAGCCCAGGCGTGTGGGCCGGGAGCTCAGTCCTGCCCGCTGGAGGCCCAGAGCCCTGCCTCCTCTGCTGTGTGACGGCAGGCACGCCCTGCCTACCTGGGGTTCTTGTGGCCTTATCTCTGACTTGTAGAAATTGGCCGAGGTGCCAGGGGAAACCTTCCAGAAGCTTCTGAGGGCCCAGAGCGGGCGCAGAGCCCGGGAAGGGGGAGCTGGGGGTGGGGGCAAGTCAGCCATTCCAAAAACCCGGGCCCTGAGCCGCCCGAGGGCAGGGCCCTCATCCTCGTCCCCAGAACCGACCCCTGTCCTGGGCCCCACCCACCAGCCTTGGCTCTGCGTCAGGCCGGCCCGTGGACCCACCATCCGCGTTCGGCCAGCCCCTCGCCCAGAACCCTCCAGGTCCAGGGGTGGTGTGGGCTGCTTGGTCCCCCTCACCCCAGGGGCAGGGCTGCAGAGGCTCCTGGCCTCCCTGGAAGCACGGGGACCTCGGGAGGCCCTGGTTGGACGGTGCCACCTGTAGTCCTATGGAAAGAAAGACTGAGCTCCCCGGCACGCAGTGGGCAGTGGGCAGCACTCTGACCCCGGCTGGGGTCAAGGGAGGTCAGCAGGTCTGGACCCCTGGCGTTGGAGGCAGCTCCACTGGGGAGAGGCCAGGCGCCTAGCAGTCAGACTTGGTTGTCATTTTTCTTGCTCGTTTATGCTCATGTCCCAACGTCATCACCCAGGAACCAGGTCTGGCCACTGGGTGGGACTCAGAGGGCCTGGCCAGGACTCGCAGGGTCCTCCGTTCCGTGGGGTCTCAGCGATCTTGGGCCTCACCCTGTGACGGGTGCCCGGGGCACCGGGACGCGGAGAACGCAGCCTGGCTGGGCAGACCCCGCAGAGGGCGGGGGGCAGCTGCCTCTGGGGACCCCACACCAGCTGGGCCCAAGGAGAGCCCTGGGCCGCCTCCCCAGGGCCCACCCAGCGCCTCCCCGCCCCCTCCCCAGCCCAGCAGGAATGTGCCCACTGTCGGGGGGGGGGGCGGGTAAAAATAGAAGCTGACACTTCGGAGGGAGGAGGGTGGCCTTCGCCCCGCCGAGACACCTCATCCCCATCCTGGCCTCCTTGGGCCTCCTTCTCGGCTATTCCTATACTTGGTAAGGGGCCGCATGGCACAGCCCCTTTCTGCCCTCCCCACGCGCCCAGCCACCCAGGCCCTGGCCAATGGGCTGCCGGCAAAGATCAAATGTCACTATAACATGAGGGCGTGTGGCCGAGCGGGCAGTGCCTGAGCTGGTCCTGTCCACAGGGAGCTCCTGCCTGTTTCTCCAGAGCCAGCCGCAGGTCAGTGTAGCTGCGGGCAGCCGCCGGGGCCGGCCGTGCGCGGGCTGGCCTGGGCGCGGCCCGGGACACCAGCAGGCCTCTCAACTCCAAGCACAGCGTCTTGGGCCCAGGAGGCCACCCCAGGTCCCCAGGGCCTGGGGTGCTGGCATCGCGGGGTGATGTTCTCTGAGCACGTGGAAGAAGCCGTCCCAGACCAGAGCGCAGGGCCGGGCCCACCCGGGGGAGGAGGGAGGGGTCCCTGGAAGGCGCAGCACGAGGAGCCCAGGCCCGAGGCAGACGGCTGGGGAGAGGCGAGGTGAGGAAGCCAGGCGGGGCACTGCCCAGGGCTTTGAGGGCACCTGCTGCAGGGGGCCCGCAGCCAGCTCGGCTTTTCCACAGGACTCGGGTAAATTGAGGGGCGCCTCGGTTAAGCTTCTCCCAGACGCCCGGGGCCCTCGGCCCATGGCCACTGCGTCCAAAGCCGGCATTTGTGAAGACCGGGGTGGGGCTGGTGCCCTTCCCCACAGGAGCGGGCCTGTGGGGAGGGGAGGCTGGGGCCCCAGAAGACGTGGGGTGGTGTCCAGAGGTCAAGGACAAGCGTGGACGGGCCTGGGCTGGGGGCAGGGCTGAAGGAGCAGCGGGCAACTGGCCGACCACCCTGCCTGCCCGGAAGGACGTGTCCCCCTCCGCCTGGGCACGACGAGCACGCGCTCCCAGGAGGCCCCAGCCGCCCCGCCCCAGCCCCGGATCAGCTCAGGGCCCTCCCGACGTCACAGGGCAGGGTTCCCTCCCGGGCCAGCTCCCACAGCTACCCTCCCCGGGTGCCCTCGACTGTTCTCGGAGGAGACGGGCAAGGAGCCACTGCCGGATGGGCTGGGGGCTGGGGTCAGGGAGCACAGGGCCCCAGGGCAAGTGAGTCCCTGGGCCTCCTGCCTCCTGTCCCCATCTCGTCACTTGGGAAGGAGGGAAGGAGGGGGTGTCCCCAAGGAGTGGTGGCCTCAGAGGCTGTTTCCATGACGGCCCCTCTGAGGGCAGAGCATTAAATGGACACCTGGTGGCCTTCTCAGCTGTCGAAATGCTACCTGCCCCCAAGCCCACCCCACCCGGGGCACCTCCCCGACGATGGATGGATGGAAGAGGGGAGGGCACTGGGGGCTTGGGGAGCAAGGGGGCCCGGACGGGCTTCAGATTCCCTTTGGGGGGGCACCTGCCTGGAGTGCAGGAGCCACCCGCGTGCCCCCTCGGGCTCTGGCCCAGAAGACGGAGCAAGACAGGGAAGCTCGGGGTGGGGTGGCTGAGACCTGAGCAGGCCACTGCCCGCCAGCCCCCCTCCCGCCGTCTTGAGTTTCTGGGCAGAGGTGTCTTGGCTAATTTTGGTACCTATTCCTGGGCTCCCCAGCTGCCGCTGCCTCCTTAAAAATAACCCAACCCTGGACTCAAGCCACGGCCACCCCCTCTCAAGGCGGCTGACAGGTGTCAGGCCTGCCAGGGTGAGAGGTGGGCCTGGCAGGGCGAGGCCAGTGGGAGTGGCCGGGGCAGGGGGGGGGGCCGGGCGTCCAGGGCAGGGGGACCCCAGCCATAGACCCCAGTTAAAGGAGGCTGTGACTTGAGGGGGAGGCAGAGGCCCAGGAAGAGATTTTAGGGTGGGAACGGGCCGCTCGGCTTCCCGGCGGGGTGAGCAGAGCTCCGTTGGTTAATTTTGCACGGAGCTTAAATTGCTCTGGGAAAATTAACATTCTTGACAGAGGCTTCGGAAAACTGTCCCCACCTTAGCGATGCGATGTCAGTGCATTTTTCGATGATGAATTTGTGCTTTTCTTATACAAAAAGCTCCCCGGAGGGGTCGTAACTACTGTCTTCAAGTAAGCTGTAGCCTGTTGTCATGTGCTCTGCTTTTCAAAACCCCGGGCCAACATTCTGATGCAGCTGCTCGGAGCGTTCCCAGGCCCCGGCCGCCTCAGGCGCGGTGGCCAGCTCACGCACAGACAGTCCCCAAGCGCGCTGGCCCGGCGTCAGCCGCACCTGGACACACACAGCCAGGCCCGGGCGTGGAGCTTCCCCGCCGACGCCAACAAATTCAGATCATCCACAGGGCCCAGATCGTGCAGTGCTCTGTGCCTCACGGGGCCCCGGAGGGCGGTGGCGGGGGGACCACGCAGAGAAACAGCCCAGACCCTCCCCCTGAGCCGGGGCTCCATCTGCTGTCCGACGGGTGGGGGGAGGGGGAGAATGGCTTGTGTGCGCTCGTGATTCTGGAAGAGGGGGCCGCTGGGCACCCCCGCGAGAGGACATGGGTCCTCACCGGGGCCCAGCGGTCAGAGGACGGAAGTGGGCTCACCCCCGAAGCCCGCATCGAGGCCCAGGGCAGAGACCACCGGGAGGGAGGTTTGGAGCAACGTCAGCAGGCCCCCTCCGCCGTCCAGGGCGGCCTGGACGGCCCCGTGCTTTCTGGACGACCCTCCTGGGGAACGTTCTAGAGAGGCTGGCTGCCCCGCCACGACCTTCCAGCTTCCCGGCCCGGATCCCAAGGCCCAGGCTGGAGCCAGGGCAGGAAGGGGGGCGGCGTGGGACCAGATCTGGGGTGGGGATGGCGGGGGGGGCTGGAGCCGTGGAGGAAACAAGGCGGCCTGGCGCGGCCCCGCGTGCGGCGGCGCCCGCCCAAGGCCCGAGTGGGCCCTCGGGCACGTGCGTGCCGGCCCGGCCCAGCCCAGCTCCCGGCACCCACCCCCCACCCAGCCCGGCGCCCCCGCCCCACCTCACCGGGCCCAGGCTGCTCCCGACTCTGTCCCCGTGTCCCCTCTCCCCGCAGAGACCACCCGCCACCATGTCGGACGAGGAAGTGTGAGTAGCCCCTGCCCTCGGCTGTGCCCGGAGGCCAGAGGAGCTGCTGCGAGCAGGCCCCTAACCCCCCCTCTCCCCCACAGCGAACACGTTGAACACGTCGAGGGTAAGTGTGAAGGCCCCTGAAGGTCTGTCTGCACCGGCCTCTGGGCAGAAAGCCCAGGTGGGAGGCCCTTTGGCCGCCGCCAGCGCCGCTGCTGGGGCGCCCGCCGGGAGCCGCGCCCCGACCGGCCCACCCGCCGACCCCCTCCGAGGACAGGTCCCCGAGCCCAGCCCCGTCCGCCCCGCGCTCCCCCACCCGGCCTGGCAGCAGGCCACGCCCGCGATGGGACCTGGGCATCTGCGGCCGGGCCCTCCCCGCCAGCCGGGTCCGGGCCCGGGATGGGGCGCCGCCCCCTCGGCCTCCGGGCCGGCCCCTGGGGCCTCTGACCGGCTCCCCGCCTCTGTTCTAACCCCTTGCAGGAGAGTACGAGGAGGAAGGTAACGGTGGCTGCGCCCGGAAGTGTCCCCCCAGGGCCCCCTCCACCTGCTCCGCAGGCCTCCAGCCCCGGGTCACCAATTAACTGTCCGCCCTCCTCACCATTAACCCGCTGCCATCACCCCTAACCCTCCACCTCTTTAGTCAATTAATAGAAAACACTCATTAATCCTGTATTAATCCCTGTGTATTATTATGTATTGTTTATACATAATAATCTCATCGCGTGTCCAGTGGCGTGTGGTTAGCGGGGGTTTGGATGTGAACTCTCACCTCACTAATGACAAGATGGGGCGTGGAGCCCTGCCTGTCCCTGTCTCTCTCTGTGTCTCTGTCTCTGCGTCTCTGCGTCTCTGTGTCTCTGT
>PVHT020000057.1:33825-107614 GCA_004024745.2 Catagonus wagneri
ACGGGTTAGGGATGGGTTAGGGACAGGCTGGGGACGGGTTAGGGATGGGCTGGGGACAGGCTGGGACAGGCTGGGAATAGGCTGGGGACAGACCTGGGACCGGCTTGGGACAGGCTGGGGACAGCTAAGGCCTGGAGTCTGGCTCAAGCGGACCAACAGACAGAGTACAGGCCGAGCACTTAGAGCCGGGGACAAGCTCCCAGCAGAGGATGGGGTCGCCAGCCTCGAGGCCAACTGCAGAGTCGAGCAGGGCCTGAGAGGGGTGCAGGCCTTGGGAGGTTGTGCTGGGGTCCGCTGGGACCCTCTGGATCCAGCAGGGTGGGGTGGGGAAGAGCAGAGGCAAGGAGGGCAGGTGGCCCCTGTCTCCGCCCCAGAAAGCAAGCGGGAGGGGAGGGAGAGGCAAGCGGGGTGAGGCCGAGTAAGGCTGAGACCCAGGTGGGGGCGTCAGGGACCTGGAACAGCTGGGGCCTTGGGTGCCCACGAGCGATCTGTGGGGTGCGGGCAGCCCACCCCCGCCCGGGCCGGAGCCAGCCACACCGGGGCGTGCAGAGCCCGCAGGGGGCCTGTCCTCCCCGCAGCGGGGCGGCGGTTCCGGGGAGCGAGCTGCAGGCTCGGGTCAGGGCCTCGCGTCCACACGGCTCCAGGGGTCGCAAGACTGGGCCGGAATGCGGAGCACGGCGCCCAAAGGGCCTCCCTTGCCTGACCTCTGCGAGGCCGCTTTTGTCTCGCCCAAAGGGACCTGCCGGGCCCGGGGGTGGACGCTGGGGACCAGGCCTCGCGGGAACCAGGGTCCAGGCCAGGGCTTTACAGGCTACAGGTCACCAGGTCGCCCCGAACCAGCCTTGAGGCCAGTAGACAGACAGACAGACAGACAGACAGACAGGGTGGGGCTGTCAGGCCACTGCCACTTGCCCGCTGCCTGCGGGAGCTTCACCGCATGGACCCGTGCCTGCAGCGCTGCCCCCGCTCTCCCCGGCACCCACTCCCGTAGCGCCCGTCCCTCAGTCTCCCGGGCTCGCCCGAACCCCGAGCGGCACCCGTGGGGGCTTTGCTCAGGAAGGAGGGGGACCCTTCAAGAGCCCGCCGCACCCCAGCGGCGTGGGCGAGCCCAGCGCAGGGGATGCACGTGGCCGTGGACAGCCCTGTCATCGCCCCCGCCGGGCCCCGCGTGGGCACTGAGGGAGGGGCGAGGCACTGCCCGGCCCGCGGCGGACCCTGGGCTGTGTCCGGGGGGCTAGGACGTCCCCAGGGCCCGGGAAGGCGGGGAGAGTCAGAGCGAGCGGCCCCCACGAGAGGGAGGCCTGCTCGGCCCGGCAGGCGGGGTCTCGGGTCTGAAGGCTGCGGCCCGGGCAGGCCGCCGGTCATACGGCCAGCCCTGTGAGGTGGCCTCGGGGGAGGCCAGGGGCAGGCTCCCTGGGGTGGGCTGGGCGTGAGGAGCCCCGCCCTCGGGCTGAGTGACCTTGGCTCCGGGGCCCTGCGCGGCTCGGCTTGAAGGCTCGCTCTGTCCCCTTGGGCTGGGCCTGGACCCGCGAGGCTTCTGCATGTCTGAGGCCCCAAAGACTCTGTCAGTCTCCTGGTTCCAGACTGCCCTGGCTGCGACCCAGCCACCAACCCAGGAGTCAGGTCCCCGGAAGGAGTCAGGCCTTGAAGAAGCCAGCCCCCAGCCCCCGTGGGACCTCCCGCCAGGGGTAGGGGGGGCTCTCCCAGGCCCTGCCGGTCCCGCAGCCCCTCCAGGCCCTCCCCAGACAGACGCTCTCTGGCCTTCGGCTGGGGTCCCCACCAGGCTCCCGGCCGCCACTCGGCCAGGGGGGCAGGGGCCCGGTGTGTCCCTGGGCTGGCGCCCACCACACAGCCCCACATCCGCGGCCCCGTGCCGCGCCCCCAGGGCCCCCCGCAGCCTCGCTGGCCTTTCTCTTGCATGTGCGCTTATGCCCCGAAGACGCGGAGGAGGAGGAGGAGGACGAGGCAGGTAAGGCCGGGCCCCGGGCCGCACGCGGCGCTCCAGGCCGCGTCCGGCCATCCTGAGATGAGAGGGCCGGCCTGCCCGGGGTTTGACTCGGGGCTCTCCTCCCTCTCCCTCCGCCCGTCCGCCCGTCCGCCCGTCCGCCCGTCCGTCTCTCCTCCTCGTCTCCCGCACGAGGCCTCCGAGGGCCGGGCCTGCCCGCTTGGCGCCGGGTCCGCCGTGGGGCTTGGCACCGCCCGCTCCCAGCTTCAGCCCGACGCCGAGGTGGGGGGTCGGTGGGCAGGGGACGCTCCCCCGCCCGGTCTCTGCCCCCTCCCTCCTCTCCTTCTCTCGGCCTCCCCTCTCCTGCCCCTTGGCCTTGAGGCTGTTGGACTTCTGGCCTCCATTTCTTCCCGGGCCCTGTCCCCACACGGGCCCAGAGTGCGGATGAGACCCCCCTGCTCCCGGCGGGTGGCGAGGGTGCGTGGTGGGCTCAGCTGGAGGGGCAGGCGGCCGTCCTGGCCGGAGCCCGGCAAGCCCCCAGCGAGGTGCCCCCAGGGGCCCGGGGCTGGGCCACGCTTCTCACCTGGCTTCTCTGCCTTCTCCCTTCCCCACGCCGGCGCCGTGCTGCCCAGAGGAGAAGCCGAGACCCAGGTAGGTATGGCGGCTGGATGCCCGGTAGGCAGGCGGGCGCCGGGCGGGAGGGCGAGGCCTGGAGCCCACGCCTGGAGACTCCGAGTGGGCAGGCTCGATGGGTGGGGCCACTGGGGAGCCGCTCCCCCAGGGGGACAGCGTGTTGGCCCCCAGGGACCCAGACCCCTGCAGGACAGCAGCCGTCTGTCCCTCCTCAGTGTGGCGTTCAGGCCTCCAGCTTTCTGATGACGCACGTGGTGGACTGGGGTGACGGGCAGCCGGGGCGTTCCCCGCGGGCGGGGTCAGAGTCCCTGTTGCTTCACCCGGGGCTGGGCAGAGAGCCTCTGGGGTCCAGTCAGGCGTGGCTCTGCCCCAGGCCACCCAGGGCAGGCCAGGAGGGCTTCCTGCAGGAGGAGGCGAGGGTGGAGGGAGGAAGGGGTGCGGGAAGTTGGGGGGACAGGGTGGAGAGAAGCAGGCCCGGGGAGCGTGCTGTCCCACATCTGCCAGGGGCCCGCAATGTGAACCAGGCGGGAAAGTGGGGCCGCGGGAGGGGTTCTCGCCCCGAAACCCACTGACGAACAGAACCTTGCCCGGAGCCCCCATCGTTCCCGGCGCCAGGGCCTCTGTCGCCCCTGGGAGCTGTCGTCCTTGTCCCGAAGGGCTCCTTTGCCCGGTCCGACCCGCTCAGGAGCAGTTGAGGAATCTTTTTTTTTTGCCTTTTTCTGACCGTCCCGGCTTTTCTGTTACTGATAAGTGCCGGCACGTGGGTCACCCCTCACCGGGGGCGCTGGTGCAGCCTTGGCTCCACACGTCACGGCTTCGCCCCAGTGGGGACGCGCTAGGGGTTTTCAGAAGAAGCCTGGGAACAGCCGAAGGAGGGGTCCACCAGCCCCTTCCACCCCTTGGACTTGATTTTTCCGCGATTTTAAAGAAAGCTGCCGGGTCACAAGACATTTTCTAGTTTAAAAAAAAAAAATGTTTGTGTTTTCGTTATGAAAATAAAACACCTCATTAAAGAAAATTTGGAAAATACGTAAAAGTCCAATGAAAAAAAAGAAAAAAGAAAAAAATCATCTATAACTCTCCCACCCCGCCAGCCAGACTGCGGAAAAGAGCAGAGAGAAATCAAAAGGCTTATTTCTTCCTACTCTTTTTCCACGCGTAGGGCTCGGAAAAAAAGATTGAAATGCTGAGCTGTTTTTCAAACATCGTCTTGTCTACACGGCCTTGAATTCCGCTGTTTTGAAATGCAGCGCTGTTCCTAAGTATTTTTCCATGTTTTTACATAGTCTTCTTAAATATTTTGAATGGCCACATAATATTCCATCAATTGGACAGACCCTAATTTTCCTGACCATTCCTCTAGTGCAGGATATTAAGGCTTTCCCCAATATTTTACTATCATAAATAATGCTCGGTGGAAAGCATTTTCTGTCTTTCGGCTTATTTCCTTAGGCCACATTCCCAGAACTGGAATTACTGGGTCAGAGAGAAGGAGCATTCTTAAGGCTTTTGACGTCCCCTGCCAAACGGCTTCCACGAGGGCCGCCAGCGCGGTCTCCACGCCGCATGGCCGGGGACCGCGACGTGCCTGCACGTTGCGGCCACTGACGGAGGGATGAGAAATGGCCTTGCCGGGTTGTTTTCCTTCGCATTCTTTTGATGGCTTGGGAGCCTTTCCTGCGTGTGTTGACTGCTGGTCTTTCTTCTTGGGGAGCTGCTAGTTTATGCCTTTCGCCCATTTATCTAACGGCGGAGGCGTCTCTATGTTTTCTTAATCATTGGTTTGCATAAGGATATAAGTCTTCTCTGTATTTGCTGAAAATATTTTTCTAGTCTGGTTTCTCCCCCCCCTTCAAGTTGTGCCTTTTTCCACATACATAAGTTTTTCATTTGCGTGGAGTCATCTGGCCACATCTTTCCTTGATCGGACCTTCAGAGCTTAGAAAACCTTTGCCCGTGCCAGCATCCTGGTCCACATTCGACTCCGCTTTCTTCTTGTTCTAAGAAATTGTTGTTGTTGATTTAACTCTTTGCTCCATCGGGGGCGCCCTGGGGGAGGGCACGGGACCGCGGCTGTGACAGTCCGCCCGGCTGGTGGTGGCGGTGGTGGTGGGTGGCGGGGTCTCATTTCTTCTTCACTTTGCTCTCTGCCCAGGCCCCTTCCTCTGGGTCAGAGCAGAGCCAGGGGAACGCAAGTGTCCTCCGAGGTGGCTGTTCCTGTCCCCAGTGGCCAAAAGCCCCAGGGGCCTGCGGCCACCTTCCGGTCTGACCTGGCCACATGCGATTATTTGCTGGAGGAACCTTCCGGTCTGACCTGGCCACATGCGATTATTTGCTGGAGGAACCTTCCGGTCTGACCTGGCCACATGCGATTATTTGCTGGAGGAACCTTCCGGTCTGACCTGGCCACATGCGATTATTTGCTGGAGGAAAAGGTCAAGGCTACTGTCCCTGGAGAGATGGCGGGCAACGGCCCTCACCAGGTCCAGAAGCTGCAAAACAGAGGGGTGCTCAGAGCTTGACACCTTCTCCTGGGGTCAAGCCACTCTGGGGACCGGGGGCCATGCATCTGACAAGAATAAAGGTCAGGCCGTGTGCCCTCAGGCTGGTGCCAGGGCCAGAGGGCTGGAGGCCCAGCCCGGGGCCAGGCCAGGTGGGGTCAGGCCAGCCTTCCTGGTGGGAAAACCACGTGCCCCCACTCACGAGCCTCCCCCTCCTCTTCTTCAGACTCACTGCTCCCAAGATCCCGGAAGGGGAGAAGGTCGACTTCGATGTAAGTTTACAGGACTCCGATCTAGGCAGTCTCCCCCCAGCCCCCAGCTTCAGCCCCGGGCTAAGCCTGAGACCGCCTTCCCCTCTAGCGCAGTCCAAGCTGGGGCTTCCTGGTTCCGGGCTCTTCTGCTTTCGTTCATTCCTGGACCACAGGGGGCTCCTCCAGGAAGGACATCTGTCTTCCCTCCTCCGCCACTCATTCCACCTGCCCGGCCACCCCTCCGCCAGATACTCACCCACATGTCTGTGCACCCACCGTCTGTCCTTTCCTCTATCCATCCATCCATCCATCCTCCATCCATCCGTCTGTCCGTCCATCCATCCATCCATCCACCCATCCATCCACCCATCCATCCACCCATCCATCCATCCATCCTCCATCCATCCATCCTCCATCCATCCATCCTCCATCCATCCATCCTCCATCCACCCATCCATCCATCCATCCATCCTTTTCTCCATCCATCATCCCTTCCTTTTTTCTCCCTGCCTGTCTCCACTCACCCACTCATCCATGTACCCAAGATGCTGTCTCGCCCCCCAGTTTCTTCTCTGCCCGGCCCATGCAAGGCTTCTCTGAGCACCACAAGTCCAAGTCAGGGCCCATCTATTCCAGGGGTGCTGATGACGGACCTCAAGGCTGTGCACGGCCTGGACCCACTCCGGGCAGGGGGCCAGGGGGCCATTCCTACTCTTCTGCTGAGGAACCAGGCAGCGCCCCCTCTCCCCGGCCCCAGAAGGGCAGCAGCTTATCGGAGGGCTCCCTGCTCGTGCACAGACGGGCCAGCAGTCCGAGGGGGTGGGCTCAGGAGGACGGGCGGGCCTGACGGTCCCGGCCCCCGCCCCCCAGGACATCCAGAAGAAGCGGCAGAACAAGGACCTTATGGAGCTGCAGGCCCTCATCGACAGCCACTTCGAGGCTCGGAAGAAGGAGGAAGAGGAGCTGGTTGCCCTCAAGGAGAGAATCGTGCGTCCCGCAGTCCCGCGAGGGGGGCGGCCGGGCTTGGCGGGCCCGGCCGACCCACTCGCCTGCTCCGCAGGAGAAGCGCCGAGCCGAGAGGGCCGAGCAGCAGAGGATCCGGGCCGAGAAGGAGAGGGAGCGCCAGAACCGGCTGGCGGTGAGCCGACCCCCCTCCCGCCCTGCCGCCCCGAGGGCCCCGCCTCCCTTCTCCTGGCTGTCCCTTGACCTTGGCCGGGCCCCAGGGCCGCAGGCCAGAGGGCAGACCCAGCCAGGACTTGGCCCTTCCAGAAGGTTCCAAGCCCAGGTGGGTCCTGAAGTGGACGGGGCAGCCCTGAGGCCTCGGGTGGGGTCTCCGCAGGAGGAGAAAGCCCGGCGGGAGGAGGAGGAGGCCAAGAGGAGGGCGGAGGACGACCTGAAGAAGAAGAAGGCCCTGTCCTCCATGGGCGCCAACTACAGCAGCTACCTGGCCAAGGTGAGCGCGGCCGCGGGCCGGCACCCCGCCCCCCACAGCCCCGGGCTGGCGGCGCGACCCCTCCACTGTGTCCCCGCAGGCCGACCAGAAGCGAGGCAAGAAGCAGACGGCCCGGGAGATGAAGAAGAAGGTGCTGGCCGAGCGCAGGAAGCCGCTCAACATCGACCACCTCAGCGAGGACAAGCTGAGGTGAGGACCCCGCCCGGGGAGGGCGCTCCCTGCGCCCAGGCCTGTCCCCAACCGCCCCTGTGCCCCCAGGGACAAGGCCAAGGAACTCTGGGACGCCCTGTACCAGCTGGAGATCGACAAGTTCGAGTACGGGGAGAAGCTGAAGCGCCAGAAATACGACGTGAGTGAAGCGCCTCCCGCCTCACCCGCCAGCCGGGTCCCCCCACCCCAGACCCCGGGACCCCCGCTGCCTGCCAGGGACAGGCCGGGGCAGTGTCCTGCGGGCCGGAGAAGGCCTGCGCGGGTCCCCAGCCCGCCCGGCGGCCCTGAGTTCCTCCCCGGAGCCTGCTGTGCCCCCGCCCCGGCCATGCCCGCTCTGGGGTGGGTGCCGGGTGGCCGGGAGCCCTGGGCCGGCGCTGCCCCTGGGGGTCCTGGCCGGCCTGGGCCGGGGGGCGCCGGGCCTGGGGACTCATCGGCCTCCCCCTCCCGCCTCACCCACCACAAGGGCCTGGTGCCCGCGCCGCGCGCTGCTCCAGGGTCCCTGGGGAGGGACCGTCTGCTCCCAGGGCGCCTCCCCCAGCTCCCCCTACGGCCGCCGAGATGGAGGGTGCCCTCGAGCAGTGCGACAGCCGGGCGAATCCCGACACCTCCTCAGGGGCCCCGTGCTCTTGGGGAAGTCACCTGGTCCTTCTGCACCTCGATTTCCTGAACTGAGGCAGGAGCAGCTGCCCGCAGGGGCACCCGCAGGGCCACGCAGCTGGCAGGACTGCTGTCTGCCCATGGCCCCTGGGAGGGCGGGCCCCTAAACGGCCTGACAGTGTAGAGCCCGGACTGGCCCGTCGCGTCCGTGAGCTGAGCCCAGGGCGCGCTGCCTCCCGACATACCCGTGCCGGCCCCCCGCAGTCCCCGGGAGCTAGGGGACCCAGCAGGGCCCCGGCTCAGGCCAGCCCAGGGCGTCTGAGCCTCAGCCCCACCCACCAGCCCCATAACCGTCTCGGTCTTTCTAGATCATGAATGTCCGGGCCAGAGTGGAGATGCTGGCCAAGTTGTAAGTAGCCCCCGCCCACCGTGGCCCGGGCTCGAGTGTTCACGCACGGTGGGCCTCTCGCATGGCGCAAACCTGGGTCGCTGCGGGTGTTGGCGGCCGGGGGCACGGAGCCCACGGAGGCCTCCCTCCCCCCCTGCCCGCCTCCTCCCTCCTGCCTGCCGCTGGGGGCCTCTGAGGCTGACCTGCCGTCCTTGCGGGCAGCGAGGGTCGGGCCTGGCCTTCCCTGGCCTTCCTGGCAGGCGGCAGGGGGGAGCAGCTGGGTCCGGGAGCCAGAGGCTGCGGGGCTCCGAGCTCAGGGGCCACCGGAGGCAGGGGCTCTGTTTGCTGAGGCTCCCCTCCGCCCGTGCCCCCCGCCCCACGCCCCGCGCAGGCAGGAAGGTAAGTAGCCAGCTCCAGGGCTGCTGCGTGTCATGGCCCAGGTCGCAGGCTCAGGCCACCACGAGTAAGTCAGAGCACGAGCCCGAAGGAGCCAGGACACAGTAAGAGCGCCGAGCCCACCAAGGCGGCCGAGGGGCCTGCGGTGCAGGAGGCCGCCCGCCACCTGGCCTGGTCGGTCCTGTGCAGACGCGGCAGGTAAGTCGCCTGTGTCATTTGCAGATCACCAACCTCAGAAGCCGCATCGACCAGGCCCAGAAGCAGTGAGTAACCCCGGGTCCTTCGCTCTGCGCAGGGCGCACGGCCCCGCGGGGTCGACCGCCACCACCCCGCCAGGGACCCGGCGACATTAGCCTGTGCCGGTGGCAGCCGGCCCTCAGCAGAGCAGTAACCAGACTAACGGGCCGGCCACTGGGGCCAGCGTGTCAGGGGCCCTGCAGCCCCGGACCCGCAGCCTCCTCTCTCCCCAGCCCGGAGCCCAGGAGGACGGCAGGTTTTCAGGAAAAGGGGGTCGTGGCAGGAAGGGGCCCGAGCAGCCTTCAGAGTGGCCTGGCAAGGCCGGCCTGGGCTCCTGGACGTCGCAGCAGTAGGTCCCCTCAAAGGGGACCAGGGACAGGAGTCAGGAGGCCCGGGCTTTGTCCCCAGCCCCTTTGTGACCCTGCGTGAAATCACTGACCCTCAGGGCAGTGAAGCCGCTGCTGTAAGGCCGCCCCCGAGGCCCGCGGGTCCCACCGCAGCAGCTGCGGGAAGAGACCCGAAGAGCCTGCACCCAGGGGCCGCCGCTCTGGGATTTTGTCTCCGAGCCTGGTGGCTGGGCTGGCACGCCCTCCGCGGAGGGGAGTCGGGGCTGGCGAAGGGGACACCCT
Organism: Catagonus wagneri; assembly: GCA_004024745.2. Lineage (NCBI taxonomy): Eukaryota > Metazoa > Chordata > Mammalia > Artiodactyla > Tayassuidae > Catagonus > Catagonus wagneri. Next base: position 43,066 of record PVHT020000057.1, read on the forward strand.
CCTCCTGGGCTCCACTGTGCAGCACAGGCGTTTCCGCAGCCCGTTTGGGGGCAGGCCATTCGGCCAGCTGTGTGTATGTGCATGCGCGTGTGCGTGTGTGCATGCGTGTGTGCGTGGCTGGAAGGGTCCTCAGCTGGCTTCTGCTGAGGGACATAGGCCACGGCCCCCTTGCCAGGCCTGGTGAGCTGCAGGGCCCACTCTAGTCCAAAAGAGCTCTGACCCCCCCACCCTAACTCCGCACCCAGCTCTCACTTGGCTCACTGGCCTGCAAAGGGCCTCAGAGGCGGGCAGGCTCCCGAAGCCACCACCGCTTAGGGTCCAGTTCTAACCGGCAGCCGAGGGGCTGAGACTCCAGAGCAGGACGGAGGCCTCCCGGGTCCCGGGTCTGTCGGGCCAAGACTGCTGACCCGGACTAAAGGACCAGAACAGCCCCCTGCCTACCCGCTCCTGCAGGAGGCATGAGCCAAAGTAGCTGGGAAGTCGGCCACCTTCAGGGACAGTTTTCTGGCCGGCTGGCAGGCTCGGGTCCTGCGGTCTCACCGCCACCTGTGCCCGGAGCCTCGCTGGCGGGAAAGGGTGGGGGGACCAGGCCCTCAGCAGCCCCTCCTTAACCTCACTAACCGCCTCGGCACTAGGCCGCCCGGGCCCGGCCGGGCAGGTACAGGTGAGTCGCGGCCGCTGGACTGGAGCTGGGCGTGCCTGGCCTCTGCCCTCCCCGCGTCCGGCTCAGGCTCAGAGGCCGCCGGGGCCAGGGTCCCGGACAGCCCCAGGCTCAAGACCAACTCTCCTCCCACTTACAGCAGCAAGAAGGCCGGGACCACTGCCAAGGGCAAGGTTGGCGGGAGGTGGAAGTAACGCGGCTGAGGAGCTTCCCAGAGGCAGAGACCCACACGGCGGCATCCGGCCCCCGGCGCCCCCCGCGTCTCTGTCCCCCCTCCCCCACCTTCTGGGGTCTGTGAATAAAGCTACCAGACTCCCCTCCACCAGGCGTTTGCTGGCTCATGGGGGGCGGGGGTCTGACGGCTGCGGGGGGGCAGAAGTCGCGGTGGCTCCTCTCCGGCCTGGGGGCCTGGGGGGTGCTGGGTACCCACCCAGGGTCAGGTCCAGAGACTCAGACTGCGGCTCCACTGTGCCGTGGGTGCTGGGCCCTGGACCCCCACCGGCTCTGCGTGCAGCCTCCACTTCCGTCGCTGGGCTTGCACCCCTCGAACCCTTTCCTGCCCCCATTCGACAAGCCCACATGCCGCTCAGCTCCCCACCTTGGCCGGGGTCTAGGCTCCCAGGAGAAGCCCCCCGCCCCTGGGTCAGCTCTGAAGCTGGTTTGGGGCAGAAGAGCTTGGCCTTCGCAGGGGCCCGGGGAGGAGAGCCCGGGCACAGTAGACACTTTACAGGCTTCCCCCCGAAACGGGGCCGGGGCAGGAGGGGGGCCGCAGCCCCGGGAAAGGGCGGAAAAGCACGTTTCAGAGAGCAGGCCCAGCACACAGACCGTTCTTTCTATATTATACGAGAACACAGTGCTCGCTCTGTAGTAAGTCCGCAAGTCCTGACCAAATAGAATTACGGAAAATATAAATCACAAAAATTGGATCAAGACATAGAGCCTCGCACAGCCAAGTATTCACGGAGGAAGCCGCCCGAGTCTGGGGCCGCCCCCCGGGAGGGCTCCGCAGAGCCGGGGGGAGGTAGGGGCCATCCCCATTTGGTGTGCCACTGTGGGGGGGGACCCCGACAACAAGCCCACTCACCCAGATGGTACGTGCACACACGCGGTGGGCACCCCAAGCCACAGGGGCCCGTACCTGTTCACGCACCCCCACCCCGCATACGTCCATGAAGGTGCATGCGCCCCCGCCCCTGAGACACGCACAGCTGTTTGCGGGTGCTGTAAATACACGGAGCCCAGCCAACGCGCCTTTCCTGCGGGGGTTCCAGGATGCACCCCTCACGTAACAGACGGCAGGGTCCCTCCGCACAGAATGGACGGGCCGGAAGCCGCCCCGGGGAGAGGCGGCGAGCGCACACGGGCGGGTGTCCTCTCACCAGGACGGGGCGGAGGCGGCACACGGTGAGCTGACTCCCGAATGGGGGAGACACGGGGAACGAGCAGGCCTGGGAGGTGTGTGAGCCCGGATCCGTCAGGAAAGACGAAGGCGACGGGGCGGACGTGCGGGACTCGGAGCCAGGCCGACGGCGGGCACGGACCGAGCGCTGTGCCCCCAAACGGGAGGGTGCGTGGGAAGCATCTCAGACGAGGCCACATCGAGATGAGGACTCAGAGCAAGATTCAAACTCTCATAGGACTGTCCCGGCCCACAGTCAGCCCTCTGCCGCCCCGCTGGGACCTGAGGCAGGGAGCCTATTAGCGTGGGGCGGCTGAGGGGTCACGGAGGACACTGGGATGGAAGCTGGGGGCACGGCTCAGTGATGACGCGCCGTCGCGGAGCAGAGCTCGGGACCCAAGACCTCAGGGAAACGCCGGGGCCCGAACCTTACATCCGAAAGGGGAAGGGGGCAAGCGGATAGCAAGTCAGCAGCAAATTCAAGAAGTGAGAGGAGTTCCTTGATGGCTGGTGGTTAAGATCCGCTGTTGCCACTGCTGTGGTGCGGGTCCCAGGTTGGATCCCTGGCCCCAGGAACTTCTGCAGGCCATGGCACAGCCAAAAAGAAAAAAGAAAAGAAGAAGAAGTTAGAAAAAGAACAAAAACCTAACACAGAGGGAAAGAGAAGCATGGGTGTACTTGGGAAAAGGAAGCCACGAGTAACAGGGGAGAGGAACAAAGTAAAAAAACGGATTTTTCGAAAGGACGATGAAACAGTCCAACACCGGGCGTGAAAATCAGCGAGAAAAGGGAGGAGGCGCTAGCTGCCTTGAAATGGAAAAAGAACCCTCAACAGTCGCAGAGCTGGGATCTGCAGTAAGGGCGCAGCCCAGACAACGCCACAGCAATCTGCCTGGAAACTAGATAAGACGTCCTGTGTCCAGGAGAAGTGGGCTCTCTGCACTGAAGTACGAAACTTGAATAGACTGAGCTCATTCGCAGGCGTTGGACCAGCCCCTGAACACCTCCCCACCACAAAATGCTAAGATTTTTAAGTGCGCCCCTCAGGACAGTTGTGGAGGCGTTCTCTCCAGGGCAAAGTAGTTTCACATCAGAAAACCGAGTGAAGCGGTGATTCATGACACACACACAGTTTAAAGCTGGTGGCGGGGGACTGGATGACACAGAACATTGTCCGTGAATTCTTAGCCAGCAGAGAATGGAAGGCATGTCCCTCACCTGAGAAAGGCATCTTTCAAAAATCGTCCAGCAAGCGGCACCCTAACAGGGAAAGGTTAGAAAGTTATCTTTCAGATCAAGAGCAAAAGGCTTGTCAGCTGCCCGGTCTCTTGCCCACTAGCCCCTTAAAAGGAACTGCCATTATTCCCAACCAAATAGTTGTCTGTAAGGAAAGCCAGGAAAATCTGCAGTTCTCAGTTTTTAGAATTAAGAAGAGGGAGGATGGGTGCATGTGAGCACAAGAAAGAAAGCGAGGCGACGACGCTCAAAGATGCCATTTACAGCAGAAAATAAAAAAAAACCTACGATAAGAACAAATCTAACGAGAGATGGGCCAGATAATTAGAGAGATGATAAAATCCTCTTCATGAGCGCTGTTGCAGAAGATCTATGTACGTCACTGGAGAGGTGATTGTGCCCCACAAGAGAACGTGCAATCACTTTAAAATGTGTACTATCCCTAAGCTAAACTATGAATTCAGGCAACTCACCCGCATTCTAATATGGATTCACATGCGAACTGACGGATTCTAAATTTCCTAGGGAAGGAAAAGCGGCCTGAACATTGGAAGAGAGACAGATGTTGGGGACCTGTCCTACCAGCCACCCTCCCCGCGTGAGCCAGTTTCCAAGCCCCTGGGATGTGAGCTCCCAGATGGACACGGAAAAGAGAGTGGAATCCCCCACACAGGGGAACTTGATGTAGGGGATAGACATGGTGCCAGGAACAACAGGTGAAAGGGTGGGCTATGTAGGCTGACATAAAAATGCGCAGCCCGAGAGTTGTGAGTTTCAGTTTTATTGGGGGGTCTTACTAAGGACTATGGCCTGGGAGATAGCCTCTCAGACTGGTCCAGGGAACTGCTCCAAAGAGGTGTGTGTGGGGGGGGTCAGTATGCACATGATTTTGGTGAAGGGGAACGTGTAATCAAGCCCACATCTCAGTGGAAAGTTGCTGCCGGTCACGAGGAACGGGTACCTCAGTTAATAATTTTAGTGCTTTTCTAAGTACGGGAAGATGCAAGAATCTAGGTTCATAAATTTTCTCCTGAAAATATCTACCTATCTGAGGGCCTGTTCTGCCTGTTTTCCCAGAACACAGAGGGCCTCATTCCTGATCTTTGTGCTGAATTCCTTTCAGGGTGTGTTGAAGATAGAACTTGTGCAACATTCTTTTACAGCTGAAACAGCTGCATATCAACTGAGGATAAAATATAATCAAAGTGCTTTCTTCCTTCACACCATCCACCAAATCAATCCACGGTCATTTAAAGACCTAAATCTGAAAACGAAGATACTTAGAATTTTAGGGAAAAAAAAAAAAACTAGAAAAGGAATTAGAAAGCTCTTCTATCATGGAAAATTTCTTAGACCAGGCATAAACACCACCCATCATAAAAGAAAAGATTGATAAAATTCAACAGGAATAAAATTTTTAAAAAAATTAAACTTCTCTGCATCAAAAGCAAAAATGCAAGGCATCTCTCGGGAGGATATATGTGTAAGACACATCACTGATGAAGCATTAGTATTCAGTGTATACAGCTGGCCCTCCACACACAAGCATTCAACCAACCTTGGATTGAAAATACTTGAAAAAAATTCCAAGAGGTTCTCAAAAGCAAAACTTGCATTTGCTGCATGCCAGCTACATTTATGTAAAACTGACATTGCATTTACAATGGCTTACACAGCATTTACATTGTGTAGGTATTACAAAAACTACAGAGATTATTTGAAATGTGCAGAGGCATGTGCATAAATTATATGCAAACCCTTGACTGTTTTATATAAGGGACTTAAGCAACGCTGGATTTTGGTGTCTATAGGGTCCTGGAACCAATCCCTCTTAGACCCAAGGACAGCTTTAGAAGACCATTAGGAAAGCAATCAATTGAGCAGGAAAGTGGGCTGACTTGGGAGTAATCAGTTCACAAAGAAGAGAACCTGAGAGATCACGATCACAGCAAGTGGGGAAGCAAATTTAAACCACCACAGATGGCAGTTTGGACCAATTACAGGAACAGGTTACAGATGTCAGTGGGGGGAAGGAAGGAAAGTTTGTCTTCACAGAAGAATGCAGCCAGGAGAAGAATGCAGAGGGAGGGGTGGAAGAAGAAAAGGACCATGAGTGATCCTTGACCAGGGCAGTGGGCATCGCTGGTTGCTGATGTGACTGGACTGGAGGTTCATGGACACAGAACACCCCGTCTCTAAGGAACACCTGATCAATTATTACATTGGCAGAAATACACAATCTACAATAGGAAGAGAGAAAGAGTTTTATCTGAGCCAAACTAAGTGCGCTAGTCCAGAAGACAGCCTCTCAGATGACTCTGAAGATCTGCTACTGAGAAGTATGATTTTCAGAATGCTTTGTTTTTCAGAACAAAGACCATCAAACAAGTCAGGGAGACATTCCTTCAAGGTTTTAAGAAAACACAGATGAGCACGTCCACAGTGAGTCAGGATGGCCTTGGCATCTGGGAAGGGAGTCTTATCATCAAAGGAGGACCAGCTTGGGCGCCCCAAGAAAGCAGGCATTGACCTTATTTTTAACATGGACATTCTTTCCTTCTGGTCAATACGCCCTTTTCTTTAATGATTAAAGCAGATGTGCAATATCTGTTTGGGAGGCCACAGACAGGCTGCTTTTCTTAGCATAAAATGCAAGTTAGTCATGTATAAGCCAGAATGATTTTCCCATACCTGTATATGTGAAAGTTTCTGCCTTCATTTCTCCCCTTTAGTTGTAGGGAAATAACTCAATAGAAAGCATTGATCAAACTATGTGTCCCTTGATGCCAAGGTTGCTGCTCTCTGCCCTGGGTCCATCTTGTCCCTCTGTGCTAGGCCCTCTGTTTGTTTGTTTGTTTGTTTACACAGGTACAGAGATTTGCTTAGTTATCCAGGTTGGGTGGAAACTAATCAGACATCATGAACAAGCCCAGAGGTATGCTAATGGGAAAATACCTTACAGGTTTTACATTCGATCAGTTATACAGAATTCACACAAGCATTGTGCGTGTGCTTGTAGCAGCAGACATAAAGCAAGCAGTAATGCATGTCAAGGGAAGACTGATAGCTAGGAAAAGAGTGATAAACACATGCTCTGAGAAAAATAATCATCCGTTAAAGCAGAGTGAAAAAAATTGCTTTTTCCTGAAGAGTGCAACTAAACAGGTCATTTAAAGGGTGGGTTTTTCTTACATTTCATAACCAACTTGCCTTTTGGGCGATTCTTTCTAGACGAGGCTTGACTCCTCCAGAGGTAAGTGCAATGGGTAGTGTGAGCAACAGCACAAATGCCTCCCCATTTAGCTGGCAGGAAATCTAGGGCAAGCCTGCTATCTCCTACTACATGGGCTGAGTTTAGTGATGTCTGCTCTTTGCAGACTCCTCAGCTGTTTGGCCAACAGTGGCTGACAGATCTCTGAGCACCTATCCGTTTGCATCTATGCCTGCGCTGGGAAGTAAGTTTCCTGAGAGAGTCTGTCACCAGGTATGCTGGCATCCTGCTGACATGGGCCTCTCCACTCTGTCATGGGGAGAGAAAGGAGATCTGTCTCTTTCCTTGTGTTCTGACGGTGGGATAACGTAAAGACGCGAGAAGCATAAACCCATGGGCCAGGTGCGAAAACTTTTATGTGCCCGTCCTCGGGGAGGCAGATCAGTTCCGACACCACACGTGAAGGCAGAACCTGGGAGAGCACAGGCTTCCCTCCCAGAGCGTCCTCATTGTTGGCCTCACTAATCGGAAGTTTGGTTAAGAGGTATTATGCCATGGGTCGTTTCTCCTGCAGGCTTCCCAAAAGCCACGTGTGTGTTACTCGACACGAGGGAATAGCTGGGATAATTTACTTGCACTTTTCTCTTAAAGACGTTTGTTAATTAAGTAAAGGGCAGAGTTGGGGTGTGGGGGAGTCCTAGGATAAGATGTGCTTGGGCAGAGAATAATAGCAGAGGGTAGATGGGCACAGTCCTGCGCTGAAGAATGGGAACCTGAAAGGCTACGCTAGGTGAGTGGTAACATTAGGAACATCTGAAAAGTCAGTGACAGGTTTTCGGAGGGGCCTAAATCAGTCTGGTGTTGACCGAGGGATTTGATGACAGGGCCAACGGTTGGTGAGATTGTCCCCAGTTTCTGTATTTTGTGGCTTAACTTTACTAAAGAGTTCTCTTTCCAACCTGAACAATGGGGCAAAATTACAGCAAAAGCAGTACCTTTCCACTTGGACAGGGGGACAGACATTTGGTAGACAGTACACTTGCTGGAGGGTCTGAAGAGCCCGGCCTGGATTCTTGGGTCAGCTCTCTCCACTGCTGCCTTCTCATCCAGGAGTGATGGTTGTTTCTAGTTGAGTTTGAGGTCAGCAGTCCTCACTATAGACCCAGCCAATGCAGAGCCCCTTTTTAAACTGGGAATTCAGGAGTCAATTCCTTTCATTCTCACTGCACAGGGGCCAGTGAGGATTGCCAGGTAAGGGTCCTGCCCTCTGGGTCACAGAGGCTCCTTTAAATGATGCCCCCTCCAGTCGGCACTGTCTCCTGGGTGCAGGTCACGGCATCTGATCTTCACCCAGAGGTAGACTGTCATGGTTAGCTTCAGAAACGAGCTTAGAATATCATTTTCATAACTCAAAATTCAACTAAAGATCCCACTGTACAGCACAGGTAACCCTATCCAATCACTTATGACACAACGTGATAGAAGATAACGTCAGATTAATAATGTATATATACGCAGGTACGCATACATGTGTGTTTGACCGGGTCAATTTGCTGGAAAGCAGACTTTGACAGAACATGGTAAATCAACTACAATTTTTTAAAAAAATCAGTGTTGTAGGAAAAATACATAAAATGACCCAACTAAACTTTGAAATAGTGTAACATGGTAACCGGGAGCCCTCTAGGAAGTGAATGTTAGGAAGAAAATGCCAAACCTCAAAGACAATAACACTAGAACTTAATATTCACAAAGATCTATTGTTGAAAAATAATTTTTCCTTCTAAAATTATCCTTATTTCTAACAAATATGGTCAAATTAAGACTGTTGCAAGACAAGTCTGATTTCAAAAGCGTGACATTGTCATTTATGTAAGTGTATTGACCATATAGGTTCTTTTATTTGTTTTTTATTGAGGTAGAGTTGATTTACAGTATTAGTTTCGGGTATACAACACCGTGATTCAATGTTTTTATAGATTATACTTCATCTACCATTATCACAAAACAGTGACTGTGTTTCCCTGGGCGTTACAGTCTGTCGTGGATGCCTGTCTGTCTTACGCATAGCCATTTGTATCTTAATTCCTTGCCCTTCCCACTGGCGGCCACCAGTTTTTTTCTTTGCATCTGTGAGTCCGTCTCTTTTTCGTTACAGTCATTTGTTTTATGGTTAGATTGTGCATATAACTGATAACAGAGTATTTGTCCTTCTTTGACTTATTTCACTAAACACCGTCCTCTCTAGATCCATCCACATTGCTGCAAATGGCAGAATTTCATTTTTATGGTTGAGTAGTATTCCACTGTGTGTGTCTATACACACACACACAGACAAACTCACACACACACACACACACACACACACACACACACTTACCTTCTTTACCCATTCATCCATCGTAAATACTTGGGTTGCTTCCATATCTTGGACGTTGTAAATAACGCTGCTAGAACCTTGGGGCACGTGCATCTTTTCAAACTCGTTGTTTCCAGATTCTTTGTATATATACCCATGAGTGGAATTTGGGGATTATACGGCAATTCTGTTTTTAATTCTTTGAGGAACCCCTGTACTGTTTTCCACAATGGCCGCACCCATTTACACTCCCACCCACAGAGCACAGGGTCCCTTTTCCTCCATCCTCACCAGCGTTTGTTATTTGCGGTTTTTTTGACGATGGGTTGTATCTCAGTGGAGGCGACGTCTCGTGGTTTGGATTTGCTTTTCTCTGACGCCGAGTGATGATGGTGATGCTGAGCATCTTTCCACGTACCTGTGGCCCACCTGTGTGTCCTCTTTGCAGCTGCAGGTTCTTTTAAGTCTGTCTGTGCTGGAACGATTTATGAAGAATCTCAGCTTGAACTTTTATTTTATTTTTTGCTTTTTTAGGGCCTCACCCGCGGCATATGGAAGTTCCCCGCCCAGGGGTCGAATAGGAGCTACAGCTGCAGGCCTGCACCACAGCCACAGCCATGCAGGATCCGAGCCGCGTCTGCGACCTACACCACAGCTCACGGCAACGCTGTATCCTTAACCCACTGAGCAAGGCCAGGGATCGAACCTGCGACCTCATGGTTCCTAGTCGGATTCGTTTCCGCTGAGCCACAACGGGAAATCCTCTCAACTGGAACTTTTAAAGGGCTTCTCACGGCCGGGAAAGCCGAGCCAAGGACTGTTCGACCGATTCTGCGCGACGCCTAAAGATTTAGGCGGACTCCTCTCTTCACAGCCTCTAAAATACCTTGGGGTTCCTGCACCTGCCGGGAAGTGCTCTTCCGTACCCACTTTGAAAGGCTGCCAGGGAGTTCCCGTAGTGACTCAGTGGTTAACGAACCCGACTAGAATCCTTGAGGTTGTGGGTTCGATCCCTGGCCTCGCTCAGTGGGTTAAGGATCCGGCGTTGCCGTGAGCTGTGGCGTAGGTCGCAGACGCGGCTCGGATCCCAGGTTGCAGTGGCTGTGGTGAAGGCCGGCGGCTACAGCTCCAATTTGACCCCTAGTCTGGGAACCTCCATAGGCTGTAAGTTTGGCCCTAAAAAAAGATCAAAAAAAGGAAAAAAAAAGAAAAAACAGGCTGCTGAGAATTTCCAGATTCTCTCGGGATCAGATAGAGAGAAAAGATAAATGTTTCCGTTCTGTTTACAAAAGTATAATTTACTAAATTTCTATAAGTCATAATTACCTTAAGGGGAAATGTTCCCTTATATCTGAAAAACAAAGATTGAAAGCCAGTAACATTTCAGACAAAAAGTCATAAAAAATATAATCATACTTGATCAGTTCCTCTAATGCCACGTAGTGAGTTTTCGTTTTGTTTGAGTTTAGGATTTCCATTAGTTTTGTTGACCTTGCCTGATCGAGAGTGACAGTGATAATTCAAAGAAATTTGTGAGGTTTTTTGTTTTGTTTTGTTTTTGCCTTTTCGGGGCTATACCTGCGGCATATGGAGGTTCCCATTCTAGGGGTCGAATCGGAGCTGCAACAGCCGGCCTACACCACAGCCACAGCAACACCAGACTGAGCCAGGTCTGCGACCTACACCGCAGCTCACGGCAACATCTGAGCCTTAACCCACTGCCCGAGGCCAGGGATTGAACCTGATCCTCACGGATGCTAGACAGATTCGTTTCTGCTGCGCCACGACAGGAACTCCCTGGAGACACTATTTTGAAGTAGACATATCGTAAAATGTAATTATTCTTGAACAGTTCACCTAAGAACTTTTATCTCATTTATCTCTATTTCATCACTTATGAAAATATCACCAGACCAAGTCAGATACCTTGTTGAAAATTTTTGTAACAGATAAAAATTTTGTAACATGAGCTGACTGGCTTTTAGTAAATCTTGGTACAATCAAAGTATTTATTAGATTAATGTTGATGACCCTAAAGACATGTTATGTGTTAATGAAGCCAGCAAGTTAAACTTATTTTCATTCACTAAAGATTAATCACAGATCACACGATTCCTTTAAAAATTGGGTTAGTTTTTGTTATATTTTAGAAATATTTGATTTGTAAGAGCTTACTTATAACGCAACTAGAGCTTTTTACAAATTAATTTTGATAATATTACCCACAGGTAGAAACAGATCATCTTTATTTATTATTAATGATTTTTATTTTTTTCCATTACAGCTGGTTTACAGTGTTCTGTCAGTTTTCTACAGTACAGCAAAGTGACCCAGTCACACAAACACACGTATTTTTTTTCTCACATTACCCTCCATCACGCTCCATCACAAGTGACTAGATATAGTTCCCTGTGCTATAGAGCAAGCTCACATTGCTTATCCACTCCAATGGCAATAGTTTGCATCTATACACCCCAGGCTCCCAGTCCATCCCACTCCCTCCCCCACCCCTTTGGCAACTACAAGTCTGTTCTCCAAGTCCATGAATTTCTTTTCTGTGAAAAGTTTCCTTTGTGTCGTATATTATATTCCAGATACGTGGTATCATACGGTATCTGTCTTTCTCTTTATGACTTACTTCACTTGGTGTGAGAGTCTCTAGTTCCAGCCATGTTGCTGCCGATGACATTATTTTGTTCTTTTTTATGGCTGAATAGTATTCCGTTGTGTATATATACCACATCTTCTTAATCCATTCATCGAAACAGACCATATTTAGAATTACACAACGGCTTACGTACATCCAGGGAGACAAAGACAAAGATCTCATAGTTTTCGTGCTTGAATTTTCAGGTTAACCTTTTTCGCTTTTTTTAATTTTAGTTTCTACTAACTAAGCCAAGGCCATGGTCTCAGGCAAGGCGGAGTGTGTCTGCATTTCGACAAGACTCACAGCACTAAGCTTTCTCCTGGGAGACCTCTGTTCTCTCAGGGGCAGAATTTTGGAATGAGGTTTTATTTATTTATTTATTTATTTTTGCTTTTGGGGGGGGGCGCATCCGTGGCATATGGACATTTCTAGGCTAAGAGTTGAATCAGAGCTACGTCTGCCAGCCTGCACCACAGCCACAGCAACGAGGGATCCTTGGCCCACCGAGCAGGCCAGGGATCGAACCCACACCCGCATGGATACTAGGTGGATACGTTACCACTGAGCCACAGCGGGGACTCTGGAAGGATGTTTTATCAAGCTAGCTTTCTTTACCTGCATGTGCAAAAAATCAGTTTGGGAATATGGCAAAAGTCTCATCCAGGCCATTTTAGGGCTAGCTAAGCCCTTGTCTGCCCTTCCAGGTGGTGGCTGCCCGCCTGGGAGCCTCAAGGCTTTAGAAACACAATTTCTCACTTTATTTTTCATTTCATTTTACTATAAAGTACAAAACAAATCTTTCTAATTTTAAGCCACATTAAGAGAAAAAGAAAAGAAGAGGTCAGCCAAGCCGGTTCACCCCAAAGTTCCTTTCCAGGCCTTTCCTACCTAGAAACCCCCCAGGTCCCCTTCACCCCGGAGTTGATCTGGCACCTCCTTAAGACTCCAAGTCTTAGGGCACCAGCTCGAGTAAAAGTGATGGACTGTCATTTGGTTCAAGAAAGCAGCGCGCACCCGCTGGCGCGGAGAGAAACTGGGGGGCTTAGGGGAGGGGCAGGGGCCTCGAGGGCCGGGGCTTTTTGGTCCCCAGTGCTGGCTGGTCCCAAGCAGAGGCCACCGATCTTAGGTGGGGTTTCTAATATCCCGCCCACGACCCCAAGCAGCAACAAGAGAAACCATCAATAAACCATCTACAGACGACAAGTGTTTTCTTCTGGGCCAAACGGAGGGCAGAGCTCAGAAAACAGCCTCTCAGATGACTCCAGGAAAGCATGGTTCAGCTTTACGTCTTGTCAGAACCCAGACCATCACACGAGTCAGGGAGACACTCCTTCGAGGCTTCTGGAAAGCGGGACTGTGCGTGAGCAGCGAGTCAGCGCCGTCGGGCACCCGGGAAGCGAGCTGCATCCTGCGGGCAGGCATTACTCGTTTTTAACGTGGACACTCAAAAACGGCCGTTTTGGTCAATGCGTCCTTTTCTGTAATGATTAAAGCAGACGTGCAACGTATGTCTGAGAGGCCCCAAACAGGCTGTTTTTCTGAGTGCGAAATTCAGGTTCAATCAGGATGAGTTCCCCACACCTCAATCTGGGAACAGCTCTTCCACTGTTTACACAGTGAAAAGGGGAGCTAGACACCCGGAGCGAACACCGCTTTGTAAGTCGCCTGCACTCCAATAACTTCTTTTTAAGGGTACCTTGAAAATGGGGGAAACTGGTGGGCCCCGCTTTAAGCTGATGATCAATGTTTGCATTGCCAACAGCGAGACCAACAGGCACGTGGCGCCAGGCCGTGAGGTGGCACCCTAAATTCTGGCCCTAAATTCATCCCGGGTCTGATCATGAATAAACTGCAAAAAATTGGATGGCAGGCACCTCTTCCAGACCACTGGCCTGGACTGACGCAGCTGTCCGTGACCAGGGAGTTCCCGTAGTGGCTCAGTGGTAACAAAGCTGACTGATATCCATGAGGATGCAGGTTTGATCCCTGGCTTCACTCAGTGGGTTGAGGATCAGGTGTTGCCATGAGCTGTGGTATAGGCTGAAGACGCAGCTCAGATCCCACGTTGCTGCCGCTGGGCTGGAGGCCGGCAGCTGCAGCTCCGATTCGATCCTTAGCCTGGGAAATTCCATATGCCATGGGTGCGGCCCTAAAAAGCAAAAAGTAAAAATTAAAAAAAATTCCACATGTAAGTGAGATCATATATTTTCTTTGTGTGACTTGCTTCACTTAGTGTTTTAATCTCTAGGTCCACCCACATTGCTGCAAGTGACACTATTTCTTTCTTGTTTATGGCTCAGTGGTATTCCATTACATATATCACGTCTTTATCCACCCCTCTGTTGATGGATATTTAGGTTGCTTCCAAGTCTTGGCTATTGTAATTAGTGCTACAGTGAACAATGGGGTGTGTGTACGTTTTTGAACTACAGTTTTGTATGGATATCTGCCCAGGAGTGGGGTTTTTGGATGATCCAGTAGCTCCATTTTTCGTTTTCTGTGGGATCAGAATACTGTTTTCCACAGCAGCTGCACTAATCTACACTCCCACCCGCAGTGCAGGAGGGTTCCCTTTTCCCCACACCCTCTGCAGCATTTATTGTTTGCAGACTTTTTGATGGTGGCCGTCCTGACTGGTATGAGGCGGTACCTCACTGTGGTTTTCATTTGCATTTCTCTAATAATTAGTTGATGCTGAGCATCTTTTTTACCTGCTCTTTGGCCATCTGTCTGTCTTCTTTGGAGAAATGTCTGTTTAGATCTTTGGCCCATTTTTGACTGGGTTTTTAAAATATGCATATATAATATATATACCATATATTTTTTATTATATTATATATGTAAAGTTGCATGAGATGCGTGTATATTTTGGAGATTAACCTCTTATCAGTTGCTCCCTTTGCAAAGATTTTCTCCCATTCTATAGGTTGTCTTTCCAGATTTTGGGGTTTTGTTTGTTTGTTTGTTTGTTTTGGTTTCCTTTTCTGTAGGAAAGCTTTAAGCCATTTGGAAGAGGCGTAAGGGTTCCTGCAGAGTGTGGCTCCCTGATGGCGATGAGAGAAATTCAGAGCGGCTCCCAGGCCACCCCTATAGAGGAGGCGAACGAAGTGGGTTTGCGGGTGGGGTGGACACAGGTCAGTGACCTGCAGCTCCAAGCGTTCCCTGGCAAAGCGGGAGCCCGAGGAAGTCCCCCACGGAAGGAAGACAACGTGACAGCGAGGTTCAATACATGGAATCGAGTTACACAGCCAAGGGCTCCCCCGGGCGGGGGAGGGTCCCCAGAGCACTGGCGTCGGTCCTCCTGTCCTGCGGCTTAAGCCAAGCCAAGCAGTGGGTCAGCAGAGGCGGGCCACTCCTATTCTGATTTATGTTTCTGGCGGGTCTTAAAGAGTTCACCGCGGCTAAACCTTGGGGGAAGGTCATTGGCTGAAATCAATCCTTATTTCTCCGAACCAAACAAAAGCTCAATAAACTGTAGGAAATGATATATGAGTGTTCCCATTACCTCTCCTTGATGGTGGAACCCAGAGGCATTTGCAGCCCAAGACAGGAACCGAATGGGCCTGCTTTTCCCATTACTGTTCAGCCCTGAGCTATAAACCGAAGACAATGCAAAAGAGGTGAAACGGAAATGAGAGGTAGGGCTTCTGGGGAGGAGGAGAGGAAAGCCGCGCACTCCTGGGAGCCCGGAGGAGCCGGCC
The DNA here is from genome assembly GCA_004024745.2 of Catagonus wagneri. Classification (NCBI taxonomy): domain Eukaryota; kingdom Metazoa; phylum Chordata; class Mammalia; order Artiodactyla; family Tayassuidae; genus Catagonus; species Catagonus wagneri. The sequence goes on from PVHT020000057.1 coordinate 58,283, forward strand.
ACGGGCCTTCGGGGCGGGCGAGAGAATTCAGGACAGCAGCCAGATGCAAAACACGTAACCGAAATCAGTGTTTTTACGATGTTCTAGCAAGCACCGGGGAGAAGATAAAGTAGAATTTTTTAAAATTTCATTCTCAACCAGAAGGAAGAAACGACGGCAAGGAACATAAGAATACCTGGCCCAAACCCTCTGCAGAAATGTTCAGGCTCGGTAGGAAGAAAAAGATGGACTTTAATGAGAAATGTAACGATGAAATTTGAAAAAGAAGGAAGACAGACCAAAAAACCCCACACGTGTCCTTGGGTAGGAAGTTGACACACTTAGATCTTCCCCGATTAATGGAGAGTTTTGCCAGATTTTTAACTGAAATTCTGATAGGATTTACTTGGGGGTGAGAGGGGATCCGGGGGCGGGGAGGTCACTGGCAAGATGAATCTAAAATTCACATACGAGGAGAAACAGGCAGGAACAGCCAAGAAAGTTCTGCAAATCAAGAGCAGGTTTCAAAAGTGAAGGCAACGTGGTTGATGTGTGTGGCGTGGTCCCTGCAGACCAGCCGTCAGGCCAGGCGACTCTGCCTCGGTCTCCTGCAATCTTCGCAGTAACCCCAGGAGGAAAACAATCTCACGCTTGCATTTTCCAGAGGAGAAAACTGAAGTTCAGAGTGTCACACATCTTCTAAGCAGTGGACTCAGCAGTAAATATACCATCGTCCATAACCCATATCACATCCATAACCCATATCACGTCACTTCTCCAGCGTTTGTTAGCATGACCCTGTGAAAATGTGAGAAGCTGGAAGCATCTCCTTTGAAGGCGGACAGTGGCAGGATATTTAAGGAAACGGGTTGAGAAAATCAGAAACGTAAAAGGGTGGAGGAAAAGGCAATGATTTTTTTTCTTTAGGGCCGCACCCGTGGCATATGGAGGTTCCCAGGCTAGGGGTCAAATCAGAGCTACAGCTGCCAGCCTACACCACAGCCACAGCAACGCAGGATCTTACACCACCGTTCACGGCAACACCAGATCCTTAACCCCCTGAGCGAGGCCGGGGATCAAACCCGCAACCTCATGGTTCCTAGTCGGATTCGTTTCTGCTGCGCCATGACAGGAACGCCCACAATGGGATTTTTCAGTTCTTGCCAAATATCAAAATAAATGCCAGGAGAATTAGAGTGTTTAACATGTTAGAAAAAAATAAAAAAGCTGTTGAAAGCAAAACTAGAGAGGAATGTAGGTACCTATTTCTCTGCTTTTGTGCAGAGGAAGTGTTTTCTAAGCTTACAACGAAAGCATCATAGAAGAAAAGGAAAAATCTCAGTAAATTTCGTTACTTAAAATGTTTCAGCTTCTGTAGGTCAAAAAATATGCATCAAAGTTAAAAGGCAGACATTTGCTTCTGGCCGAGATGGAGAAGCAGGGACTGCCCGAAACAACCCCCAAACCGAAACACAGCCACAGAAGCTCATGCGATGCACGGAATGGCGTTTTATTGAAGACAGTCGGGATCAAGACGGCAGAGGGAGAAACGCGGTGCTCACCTCCTCCCACAGACACCTTGGGGAGAAAAACCAAACCCATCTCCATGTCGAAGCATCCGCCTGAGCTCTGGCAAAAGCCCTCAGACCTCCAGAAAGCACAAGACGGGAGCCACGGTCCCCAGGAGACGAGAACCAACCAAGCTGAGTCACATCCTCTCCCACCTCGCTTCCTTGAGAGGATTTCCAGTCCTCGGTGCAGGAAGGCGGAAGTGAGGGGGAGCCCGACAGAATCCCCGAGTGGATGAGACGGAGCTGAGGGTCTGGGGAGACCGCAAAGCAGGTGCATAAGGCGGCGAGCCAGAGAGCAGGGCGGGAAGAAAGAGAGAGCTCTGCAGGCGGCAGAGGGGCCCATCAGGCACGGAAAGAGCGGCACGAGCCCGGAGGGAAAAAATTCAAGGCTCAGGAGAGACCTGCGTGCCAGGGGAACTGGAGGGAGGGACCGTTGCCCACGGACCCGCAACTTATAGGAGCCGTTGTCTCCAGTCAGACTAGCGAAATGGATACTTCGGGGGCCTTGGGTACTTGGTCCTGGGAACGACTAGCCGTGAGTGGAGCACTGGGCCAACCCACCTTACAGATCAGAAAAAAAACGGACCAGAAAGGATCAAGCCATGTCCAGGTAACAAAACTGCATCCCAGAACACAGCTCCAGACTATGTGTGGAAGTATAAAGCCACCCTGCGTTGGCAAAGGGGAAAAACTCAAGACGTCCGGCACGTGATCCAAAATTATCAAACTGGCAAAGAAGCAGGAAAAAGCGAGCCATTAAAAGGGACAAAAAAGTCAATCAATCAAATCCAGCTGTGAAAAGATAACTCTGTAAACTAAAACCCCTTAAGCACCCACCAAAATAACAAAGCAAAAAAGATAAAATGGAACACACAAAACCCTTGGTTAATGTGGAAGGAGACAGAAGAAGCGGAAAGAGGGAGGAGGAAACACGTGACCGAGAGGAGGCAGGTGGCAGATGACGGACTCACACCCGGATAAACGTACTGAGTGTCAATAGTCTAAACATCTCGGTTAAGAGGCAGCGAGGCTCAGACCGGGTTTAAAAAGCAAGAGCCAACCAAGTGCTGCCTACGGGAGACGCACTTTAAATACAGAGAGACACGTGCCTTAAAAGGGGTAACAGTGAGTTCCCGTCACGGCTCAGTGGAAGCGAATCTGACTGGTATCCCTGAGGACCTAGGTTCGATCCCTGGCCTCACTCAGTGCATTAAGGATTAAGGCTGTGGTGTAGGTTGCCGATGGGGCTCAGATCTGGCGTTGCTGTGGCTGCGGTGTAGGCCGGCAGCTGTAGCTCCGATTGGACCCCTAGCCTGGGAACCTCCATATGCTGCAGGTGTGGCCCTAAAAAAAAAGACAAAAGCCAACAAAGAAAAAAAGGAATAATAGACCTTTGAAATATGCACTAAGCCAAACATGATATGACTGAAAGGAGAAACAGACAAACCCACAACTGAAGTCAGAGCTTTCCACATCCCCTCTCAATAATTAACGGGACAAGCAGGTGGAACGTGAGCAAGAGGGTAGGATGCTTGAGCAGTACCGCCAACCAACTTGATTGACAGTGACAGAACATCCAAGGGCACAGGTAACCTTCTACAATACAGACCCTGTTCCGGGCCGTGAAACAAGACTTATTAAGTCACCAAGAATTCACGTTCCATAAATTATATTCTTTAGCTACAATGGAATTAAATTTTAAATCAATACCAGAAAAGTCCTTGGGAAAATCTCAGATACTTGGAATTTAAATAACACACTTCCAAACAATCCTTGAGTCAGGGAAAATCAGAAAATAAATGAGGAAGTATTCTCAAAAGAATGGAAACAAAAACACAACACATGGGGACAGATGCAAAGCTGCTAGAAAAGAACTCGGGGTGACATTTCTAGGGCTCAGGTGGCTTCAGAGGCTTGGGTTCAACTCCTGCCAGGTGCAGTGGGTTTGAGGATCCAGTGTCACTGCAGCTGTTGAGTAGGTCGTGTACTGGAGAATAAGAAAAAGCCCAAACTCAGTGATCTCCGCTTCCAGCCTAAGAAAAAGAAACAAAGAAATACAATTAAGCACAAAGTAAGCAGAAGAAAGGAAATAATAAAGATCAAGTAAAAGTCGATGAAACAGAAAACAGAAAAGCAACTGAAGAAAACAGGGACATCGATCCAAAACTTAGTTCGTTGAAAATATCAAGAAAAATTGAGAAACCGCTCACCAGTCTGACCAGGAAAGAGGAAGAGAGGGAATCAAAGTCACCAACGGCAGGTAGGAGGAAGGTGACATCACCACAGATCGTACAGCAATTAAAAGAACAACAAGGGAATGTTACATACCACTTCATAACAATAAATTTGACAGTTCAGATGACATGGACAAGGTTCTTTTTTGGTTTGTTGACTGGTTTTTTAATGCCTGCACCCTCAGCCTACGGAAGTTCCTGGGCCAGGAACTGAATCTGAGCCGCAGCTGTGACCTACTGCCCAGCAACACCGGATCCTTTAACCCTCTTCACCTGGTGGGAACTGAACCCAAGCCTCTGAAGCCACTTGAGCTGCTAAAGTCAGATTCTTAACCCAGTGGGCCACCACAGGAACTCCCTGGGCAAGTTTCTTTAAAAACACAATATGCAAAAGACCACGCAATGCAAAACAATCAAACAGCCCTCTATCTATTTAAGAATCGAAAGTGTAGTTTAAAATCTTCCCACAAAGAAAGCTCCGGGCCAAGAGCGCTCCACTGGTGAACTTTACCAAACAGCTAAAGAAGAAATAATAACACTCATACAAAAATTGCACCCCAAAATTGACTCATTCTCTGAGGCCAGCGTCACCAGGACACCAAGACCAACAACAGTACAGAAAAGAAAACCGCAGAGCCCTATTCCTCATAAACAGACACAAAAATCCCGAACAAAAGTCTGCAAAGAGAATCCAACAATATAGAATATGGATAGTACATCATGACCAAGAAGTTTCTACCGCGGGGTCACGGGGCCGGCACGGCACGGGGGAACCACGCAGAGTAAGGCACCGTGTTAGCAAACGAAAAACGAAAAACGGCCTGATCACCTGGAAAGGTGCAGTAAAACCATGTGACAAAATTCAGCACTCACCCCTGACTTGATTTAAAGCCACCAGCCGACTGGGAACGAGGGGAAACTCTCTCAGCCCAATACGAGTCAGCGAGGACTGAGTGCTTCTCGCTTCAGTCAGCAACAAGACAAGGTGTCTGCTTTTCACCCCTTCCACCCAACACCGTGCTGGAGGTCCTTGCTAGTGCAACGAGGCAAGAAAAAGCCACACGGATTGGAGAGAAAGAAGGAAAATTGCTTTATTATTATTATTATTATTTTGGTCTTTTTAGGGCCACACCCATGGCATATGGAGGTTCCCAGGCTAGGGAGCAAATTGGAGCTGCAGTTGCTGGCTTACGCCACAGTCATGGCAACGCGGGATCCGAGCCATATCTTCAACCTACACCACAGCTCACAGCATCGCCGGCTCCTTAACCCACTGACGGAGGCCAAGGATCGAAACCGCATCCTCATGGATACCAGTCTGGTTCGTTAGCACTGCTTTCTTTGTAGACAACCTGATCATACAGAGGCACAGAGGCAGTTCAGTGTAGACTTGACAGCCTTCCCAATAAATCACGCTGCAACAAAACATCCGCGGGCCAGACAAGAAGCAGGGGAGGGGGAGGAGGAGGAGGAAAACTTGGATTTCATCTCACGTTGCAACAAAAAATTAACTCAAAGTGGGTCATAGACCTAAATGTAATGCCAGAACTGCGAAGACACGCAGGGACGTCTCTGTGGGTTTGCACAAGGCCAAGACCTCCTGCCTGTAATACCATGATCCCCGAAGAAGTAAAGTGGTGAATCAAAATGCGTTCTTCAACAGACACTGTAAAGGGAAGGAAAAGAGAAGCCACTGACTGGGAGGAAATCTTTGCAAAGCGTACCTTTCTTAAAGGGCCGATCCAGAATATGTAAGGAACTCTCAAAACTCAATAACGCGAAAAACAAACAACTGGATTTTTGAAAACGGGTAAAAGATCAGAGCAGACCTTTCACTAGACGAGATAAATGGATGACAAATCGGCCTGGGAAAAGACACACGGTCCCTCCAGAAGTTACCGGGAAATGCAAAATGCAAGCCAGCTGCCACTCCATAGGAACAGGTAAAACTGAAAGGACTCGCCATCCCCAGATGGCCAGGGCGGGGAGGAACCCCACATCTCTGGTGGAAATGTAAACTGACCCAGTTTGGCAGCATCATTTTTGCTTTAAAAATTGGGGCGAAGGGATGGTCTGGGGTCCAGGACTGGCATCTGCGCACGGAGGCCCGTGGGGCGACTGGCCGGTGGGGACCTGCCGTGGAGCACAGGGGCTCTTCCCGGTCTTCTGTGATCATCTGCGTGGAAAAAGAATCTGGAAGAGAATGGCTGTGCGCGCACGCGTCCGCGAACCCCTTCGCCGCGCGGCGGACACGAGCGCAGCCCTGTAGGTCACCTCTACCCCAATAAAACCTAAAACAGAGTCAAGCACGCGCCTCCCCTGTGATCCCGTAATTCTGCTCGAGGCATTTCCCCACGAGAAAAGGAGATGTTTGTCCTTACAAAGACTTTCACATGAACGTAAATAGCAGCTATATTTTTAATTGACAAAAACTGGAAACAAGTCAAATGTCCGTCAAGATGAATGGATAAGCCAGTCCTTGTGTATCCGAGCTGCAGCAGTCCGGAGGAGGGGCCCCTGGCGCACGCAAAGGCGCGGATGAACCCCAGAACAGTGAAGCCGAGAGGAAGAGGCCAGACCGAAAAAAAGAATGCATGCGATGTTCTTCCATCACAGAAAACGCTGGAAAATGCAAGCTAGTTATCTGGGTTGCTTGAGCACGCGGCGGCAGGGTACGGCAGGGAGGGGCGGCGCTTTGGGACCCTTTGGGGGGTGCTGGACGCGCTCGCCAGGCTGATGGCGGCTTCATGGTGTCCACACGGGTCAGAACCTGTCACGTTGCGTGCTTTAGAGCCCGCGGTGTATCCTGAGTCAACTCCTCGTAAATCAATAGAGCCGATGCGAAAAAATTCAGAGCAACTGCCCGAGCTGGGGAAGTATGTTGAGTCAAACAGGACAGACAAGCGGGTAGCATAACTAATACACTAAATGCATTTGGAAATCCATCAGGAAAACCGCAACACCCTAATCAGCTTGCTGGAGGACGGAAACAAAGGCCCACGGCCCGGGCGGCTGAATACAGCAGACAGCCATTGTCTCTGGCCCTGGAGGCCGGAGACTGAGCCCCAGGGGAGGGCAGGCTGGTCCCTCCCCAGGCCTCTCCCCTGGGCTGTGGATGGCCGTCTGCGCCCCGTGTCCTCGCAGGGCCGTCCCTCCGCGCGTGTCTGTGTCCTGGCCTCCTCTTCCTCTAAGGGCCCCAGTCGCTTTGGCCAAGGACCCACTCTGGTGACCTCGCTTTATCTTAATCGCCTCTTTAAAGACCCCATCTGAGGTTCTGGGGGTCAAGGCTTCACTATGAGAATTTGGGGACACAATTCCGCCCATAACACGAGCTCACGGGGGGAAAAAAAAGTGAGCAAAAGTCATAAACGGACAAGTTACAGGTTCAGAAATCCAAACGACCAATAAACGCACCAAAGAGCCGTGTCATCAAGGTATAAATGCCAATAAATCAGATGCCAAGTCCCCCCCCCGCCCCCTCCAGCTCCGGTTTGCAAAGGTCGTAGCAGTGCTGAGACCCCGGCTCGAGGTGACCCCTCTGTCTGCCAGGAAACCGGACAAAGGTGCCGGGAGCCCCTGGGGAGAGACCACGGGGCTCAGAGGGCACGCTCCGGTCGGGCCGAGGCGGGGCCAGAACCCGCGGCACTCGGTCTGGATGTGGACGGAAGGGACCCGAGGAAAGATTCCCACGGCCAAAGGCAAGGCCAGAAAAATTCAACCTGAGATGTTCTCTTCTCTGCCCCCGGCCTCCCCGGCCGCCCAGTGGGCATTGCGCGTGAACCAGACCGCCCCAACAAAGAAATACCTGCGCGGTCATAAAAATCTATTTTTCTTCTTTTGACGTCAGCCGCGCAGCCCTTTGGAAAACCGCATTCCTTTCTCGGTCCCGCGACTGGTCCCGACGACCCAGCCCCGGCCTCGTACGTGCAGGCGTCTTGGGTGGACTTTACGAGCAAGGACACAATATATCATTTCCCTTCAAGATAGAGCCGCTGGGACAAAAACAGAGCGGCCAGATGACCTGGGGCGATACCGGGGCCCGGCTCATGGAAGGTCTTAGCTGAAATACTTACCCGTGACCTTATTCATGTCACCAGCTCTGTGACTTCTGTTTTACGAGGTTATTGTTGCTGGCGTGCTACCAAGCGTGGGCCGGAGCCAGACGAAAAGCAATGTTGATGAGGTGACCTGAAACCATTGATCAAGGACTTTGGGCCCTGAGAACAGGGATAGAAATAGTGTGAGCGGGGATGTTGGGGAGAAGCCAGGGGAGGGGACCGTAGTAGGCGAGGAGGACAGGTGTCCCGGAGGCTCGGGGCGGCTGTTAAAGGGCCCGGGAAGCGGGCCCTGCGTAGGCCGTCAACCAAATCCTCGCCTGACTTGGGGACCAGCGCTCCCGGCGCCCCGAGACAGACCGCTCACCGAGCGCCTGCCAGAGCTCTGCCGAGATGAAGGCGGGAAGGGAAGGGACTGTAAAACAAAGAATGTGGCTTTTACCACCCAGTTCCAAAGAATTCAGTCATTAGCCACCGCGGCCGCCGACCCGCGGTCCACCCTGCCAGGAGCTCGGGACAAAGATCAGGACGCGGCACTCGGGCAAACTGGCGGGGCTGGCCGTCCGACGCTGCTCCAGGAGAAAACTTTATGAACCCAGTTTCCTGCATCTCCTCCTACTTAGAGAAGCACTAAAAACATCTACCAAGATGTGTGCTTGGCTGCACGTAATCTTTTATCAGAATCACATATTCACTGCCGCCTTCCCCAGTGGCTTCAGCACAGTCCCCAGAGCCTTCTGGAAGGGCTAGAATCCGCAGGGGGACTGGAATGCACTTTTCCATTTCTTTTGTGGATTGACCTACTGATCAGTTTTTTGTTAACACGACGCTTTCGAGTGCCGGGCCACTTCACACTCTGCTGCGCTGGCCAGGTCACTTTGCTCTGCCCGGAGTCTCAAAGCCGGGACGGGGGCCCAGTACGGTGCTGGGGAGGGCCGAGCCTCGGCTGTCCGGCCGTTGCTGGTGACCGGTCCGGCCACAGCCGTGTGTGGGGTGTGCCTGACATTCATTTATCGAGGCTTTGACTCAGAAGGAGGCGCTCCACCTACACTTGAGGCCTGAGGCGGGACCAGCAACACTCAGGGGCACGGGGACCCCTGGGCCTCTTGGGACAAGCAACCCAGGGCACCCCCATCAGGAGGGGCCACCTGTCCGAGAAAGAACAGATGGAGGCAGCTGGGCCAGCGGAGTCAGGAAGAAAGGTTGGGGGGGACACGGGGTGGACTCTGGGGGGGGGCAGCGGTGGGCAGAGGCAACCCTGCAGTGAGGAGCAGGAGGCCGGGGTCAGGGGCGGGCGGGAGAAGGGCTGCCTGGGAGAGACAGGGCGTTTCCCATGCTGCAGAAACAGGCCCGGGGACTGAGGCACATGAGAAGTAGACACCTGGGCATTCCCGCCGTGGCGCAGCAGAAACGAGTCCGACTAGGAACCACGAGGTTGCAGGTTCGATCCCTGGCCTCGCTCAGTGGGTCAAAGATCTGGCGTTGCCGTGAGCTGTGGTGTAGGTCACAGACGCGGCTCAGATCTGGCCAGTGCTGTGGCTGTGGTGTCGGCCGGTGGCTACAGCTCCGATTAGACCCCTAGCCTGGGAACCTCCATATGCTGCGGGTGTGGCCCTAAAAAGACAAAAAACAAAACCAAACAAAAAAGAGAAGTAGACACCTGTTCTTCGTCCCCAGTCCGGCTCCCAGTGTCCTCTAAGACCTTGAAATTCCCTGAGGGTGAGAGCAATGGGGGCCCCTTTTGTTATAATATTTGGTGCTTTGACCTCGGTTCCTGAAGCCACCCCAGAGCCATGACTGAAAACAGTGTCCTGTTAATCACATTCATAGCAAGTCCCTTTTCAGCACCGCTGGGCTTATGTCAAGGAGGAGGCTTTAGGAGACACCTAAGCATGGGAGCTGATGGTCCAGAGAGCCAACCCTGAGTTGGGGGGCTTCCAGCACCCCCACCCCCACGAGGAGGGGAGACGGGCTAGAGTTTGACAGAGTGATCAATGGCCTATGATTTCATCAGCTGGGTCTTGCAATGAAGCCTTCCCAAGCCCCAGAAGGATGGGGTTCAGACGGCTTCTGGGTCGTGAACTTGAGGAGGTGCTGTGGGCGTGACGCTCTGAGAGCCCCCCGCTCCCCAGCCCTCCCCTGACCCCACCCATGCAGGGCTCCGATCTGGCAGCTGGTCAGTCTTTTTAGGATAAACCTTCTATAATAAATAAGGAAAATGTTTCTCTGAGTTCAATGAGTCACTCTAGCAGATTAAGGGAACCCAGGGAGGGGGCGGCGGGAACGTCTCGGGTCAGGTGACAGCCTGGACTGTGACTGGGGTCTGAAGTTGGAACAGACTCATGGGACCGAGCCTGGAACCCGCCCACCCCCCTCTCCACCTCCCGGGAGGCCAGGAGTCCTGGCGGGGCCCCTGGGAAAATGTTTGTAAAATAAAAGTGTCCCTGCCTGCCGCCTAGAAAGGCCCAAACCCCGGACCCCAACGCCACCAAACACGGGTGGGGATTCAGGGCGACAGGGCTGCCCCCGCTGCCGGTGCGGGTGCAGGGGGGCGGCCACTTCGGGAGAGAGCTTGGAGGTTTCTTACAAAACTAAACAGACTTTCGCCTTACGATCCAGCGAGGCTCCTTGCCCAGAGGAGTCGCAAACAGGTCCACATGAAAACTCGTGCACGGCGGTGGCGAGCAGCTTATTCGTAACCGCCGGAGTGCGGACGTGCCAGGTGCCCTGCAGCGGGCGGGCGAGCAGACACCTCCCTGCGCTCCGTCCGGACGACGGAGCGTTATTCGGTGCTCAGGAGAAATGCGCCATGGGGTCATGAAAAGACACAGCGGAAACTGAATGCAGGTGACGAAGGGACAGAAGCCGGTCTGAAAGGGCCACGCACTGTAGGACATTCTGGAAAAGGCAAAACCATGGAGGCAGCAAAAAGACTCTCGGCTGCCAGGGGGCGGAGGGGTCAGCAAGCCGAGCAGACGAGTCGGGGGGCGGGGCAGTGGAGCTACTCGGCGTGTCGCTGTGATGGCGGACACGCGTCCTCGCGCCTCTGTCAAAACCCACAGAAGGCACATGGAGACTGAACCTTAAGGCCAACTACGGACTTTAGCTTATAATAAGGTATCGGTATTGTAACAAGTTGCAACATCGACTCTAGGTATTGTAACAAGTTGTAACATCGACTCTAGGTAATGTAACAAGTTGTAACATCGACTCTAACAAATGCGTCCTGCCACCGCAGGTGTGAACAACGCCCGCCAGAGACTGGGCAGCTGGAGGGAGGGAGTGGATGGAAATTCTTTGTACTTTCTGAGCCATTTTTCTGTAAACCTAAAATCACTCTAAAAAGAGTTATTAAAAACCAAACCAACAAAAGTTGTTTTATTGGAGCTGCATAGGTAACTGGGCAGCCTCTACTGTATTCGGCAAACGGCGCAGTGAAGCCGCGCTGGTGAGCTCAGAAACAGGGCACCCAAGGCAGGGACGGGATGCAAGCCATGACACACAAGTGAGAAGGGCCACACTCGGGTTCCCCAGGCTGTGGGAGTTAAGACCCACCTTACCCTCGGAGGCCCCCAGGGGGAGGGATTCCGTCAGTAGATAATCAGAGAAGCAGGTCTTGGTGCTGCGGCTTCTGCACAATTGAGAGCCCATCCCTCGCTGAGGAGGACCTGGGCTCCGTCAGCCTCGCCGGTCAGAGCTTCACCCACCAAAATGCAGCACAGCGCCCACCCCCTGCCCTCCCGTCAGCCACCCACGGCTCTGAGCCCAAGTTCCAGCCACATCTCTGAGCGACATCAGAACCTTGGGACTGGAATACGGCCGCTCAGTCAGAACTTTACAAAAAGAAGAAAGCCCTTGGCCTGCAGGTCCCGGACCCTCCTGCCCAGGCCCTGGCAGCCTCGGACCGTCCCCAGCTTCCTGGGGTCCCCTCTCCCTGCAGCTTGCTGAATGCCCCCCTGCTCCGGAGAGCACTTGGGGTGCTGTGGGAGAGGCTGGAAGCCAAGCCAGGAGCAGAGGGGACCAGGGCAAGAGCGGGGGCTGGGGACCAGGAGGAAGGAGGGCGCCGCCCTCTCCTGTCCCTGCAGCCTGCTTGTGTGTGGGGGTGGGGAGTGGGCCTCAGATTCTGCCCTTTGGGGGGGTCCCCGGTGAGGGCTGTCTGGGAGGCCGGAAGTGGGGTGGGCTGGCAGCAAGGCCTGGACAGGCCTGCACATGCCGGTGGCCTCCTGGGGAGGCAGGGCTGGGGGCACCTGCGGTGCTCTCAGGTGCGGAGACAGGGGCCCAGGGACCCCAGCTGGGCTTGCAGAAGGGCTGAGTGGGGGGAGAAGTGGGGATCCAGACTAGGGAGAGAGGGGCCTCCAACCCACCCCCTTCCCCATTCTCCCAGTCTCCCACCTTGGCCAGCAGCCAGAAGGCTGGCAGGCTCTGAGTGGGCACGACCTAAGGCTGTTTTGGGCACAGGGGCCAGGCGTGTGGGCACACAAGCGGGGCGAGAGGGGCAAGGAGTGCCTGGTGTGTGTGTGTGGTGTGTGTGTGTGTGTGTGTGTGTGTGTGTGTGTGTGTGTGTGTGTACGCGCGCGCGCGCGCGCTGGGCAGAGCGCGGCTCAGGTGCGGCCCGGGTGCGCGCGCGGGGCGGCGGGCGGCAGGTGCGGCCCGGGTGCGCGGGCGGCGGCGCGCGTCCTCCCGGGCGCCAGGGGGCGCTGCGGCGGGGGTGGGGCCCGCGCCGTGCGCGCCGTTCCTTCCGCCCGCGGCCCCGGAAGCCGGCGATGGCGCGGAACGTGCTGTGAGTGGGGGTCCCGTGGCGCGGGGTGGGGGGCGTGGCCGCGCCCGGGACTTTGCCGCGCGGGCGGCAGCACCCCGCCCCGCTCCCCGCGTCTGAGACGGGAGCGCGCGCCCGCGGCGAGCACGAGCCGGGCCGGGGGCGCCGGGCGGGGGTCTGGCCCGAGCCTCAGCCCCGCGCGAACGTGTGATGTCCCCGCGGCCGCGGAGGCGGGGCGTGGGGGCGCCGCGCGCGCGCGCCGCCCTGGGGCGCGGGCCCGACGCTCAGCGAGGGGGCGGGAGGGTGTGCGGGCGGCCGGCGGCCTCGGCCCTCCCACTCCCGCAGCTCCCCGGGCACCGAGGCTCCCCCTGCAGTGCCCGCCGCCGGTCACCAGGGGGAATATGCGAGCCCCTCGGGCGGCTCGCTGTCTGCACCCCCGCGGGGGTAGAAGGAGGCAGGTCCGGGCGGCCCCGCACTTACAGAACCCGTCCTTCCCAGCCTCGCGGGCACCCACCCCGCGGGGATGCCGTGCCACGTGGGACTGGGTCGCCAGGAGACCCCTGTAGGCATTGGTAGACGTTACGGAGCCACCGCGCCCAGCACTGCGCGGCAGCAGGTGCCCTGGGCTAGGGTGCCCCACCAGGTCCTGTGGGCCCGACCCTCCCAGGCTCCCCAGACGTGAGACCAAGGGACAGCTAGGGATCGTGCTTCCTTCAGCCCCTTCCGTAGTGTGGCGTGCCCCGCAAGATTTGGGTATGGGGCTGTGCTGCACATTGGTCACCAGGGGTGTGCTGGGACCCTTGGTGGCTTGCTCTGCCCCTGCGCCCACCTTCCAAGACCCGGCCCTTGGGCTCCTTGCAGACCCCACGGACCTCGGGCCCCAGCCTCACTCCAGCCCCAAGGCCCAGATGGGTCCGTTTGGCACTGTGGCCTCTGTAGCCCACCAGACCCACAGGGGGCATGGGTCCAGTTGGCAGGGTGGGTGGGTAGGGGCCGCAGGGGGTGGCCACCTGCACCTTTCCATAAGCCCCCGCTCCCTTTGGGGATCTGGGGCATTGGGGCGGCAGGCGGTCACCTTTTAGCAGCGAACTACAAACTACACAGGCCGCTGCCTCCTATCTTTTGATCTTCCCTCTTGTCAAGGATGAGCTGGCGCCCTGGGAGCGCGGGGCGGCCTCAGCCCTGTCCCCTCCGCGGGGGTTGAGCCAGGGCCGAGCAAAGCCGGTTCTGACCGGTTCCACCTCACCTGAGTGGGAGGGACTGGTGGGCGAGGCCATTCCTGGGGGCCCATTCCTGGGGGGTGACAGCCACGCAGGGGCCGCGTGCCTGCGGGACCAGCACTTTGAACAAACGTGTGTCTCTGGGCCTGTTTACCAGGAGGGGTGGGCGTGCTCCCTGCTGGCCTCTGTTTATGAATCATTCACTGGTCCTTCCCAAAGGCCAGCCATGGGGGTCAACAGCCCACACTGCCCGGGGGCTGGAAAACGGCCTCCCGCCTCGGGTGATCGAGGGGGCTGGCCTGCGGGAGCTGCCCCCTTGCTCCCTGGCCCTGTGGGCGTGGTGACCTGTGGACCCTGCTGGGGCCTCGTGCTCTGAGGCTTTGACACGACCCCCTTCCCGCCCCCTGCCCTTGCAGGTACCCTCTGTACCAGCTGGGCAACCCCCAGCTCCGGATCTTCCGCACCAACTTCTTCATCCAGCTGGTGCGGCCTGGCACGGCCCAGCCTGAGGACACGGTGCAGTTCCGGATCCCCATGGAGTAAGGCCCACCCTGGGGCTCACAGGCACCCCCCCCCCCATGAAGGTTCTGCAGGCAGAGCCCAGGCTCCGGGGCCTGGTGTGTGCAGCTGAGGGTGCCCCGGGCTCCCTGCCTCTGCAGAGGAAGCACAGCCCAGGACCCCACTTCTTTTTCTTGCATCAGGCCTGGCGGCTCTTCCCGGGACTCCTGCCCCCGCTCAGCATGGCTTCCAGAGCTTCGTCCTTGGGTGGGCCCTTCACAGGCCCCAGTTATGGAAGGAACACAGCCTTTCTGCCTCCCACGCTGAAGTCTGACGTTGTGACCGCTCAGGCCGGGGGCCCCGGGGCTTGCCTCGAGCTTCTGTGTGCGCTGCGGGTCGTGCTGCCAGCCTTCAGAGGTGGGGGGCCATGGAAGGCGAAAAGAGAATGGCCCTTAGCCTACTGTCCCCTCGAGTGTCACTTCTGGGAGGTGCCTGCTGCTCAGATGGTGCTGTGGGCAGCGGCTGCAGCGCGGGCCACTGGGGCACTTGTGGACTGGCCCCTGCCTTCGGGGTGCGCTGCCTGGCAGCTCGAGCCCCCAGTGAGCAGGACCAGCAAGAGGGTAGATGGCCCTCCACCCCCCCGACCCCAGCTCCTCCCCGATGCAGGGTTGAGGCTGTGCCCCCAGACCCCAAAAACGCGTGGCTGCTTCATGCTCCCTCGGTTCATGCTCCCTCTCTCTCCTCGGCCCCAGGATGACCAGAGTGGACCTCAGGAATTATCTCGAGCGCATTTACAACGTGCCCGTGGCCGCCGTGCGGACGAGGGTGCAGTACGGTGGGTGCCCGAGGCGGGCGGCCCTTCCCCTGAGCCGGCGTGGGCCGCGTCCTCCTTGGGCCCCTCGGCGTGTGGAGAAACTGAGCCTCGGGGCTGGGGTGGTGTCCCGGGGCTGGAACCCGGGGGGCCTCGACCCCCCCCCGCCCGCTTCCCCATCCGCCTCCAAGGTCGTTGAGCAAAGCGCTTTTTGTTCCCCGGCCCTTCCGCGTTCCTTCCTGCTGACCCCCGTCCCACCCCCAGCTGCCCAGTTGTAAATATGACGACCCCCGGGTCAGGCAGCAAGCGCCTTTGTGCCGACAGGAGAAATCCGGTTCTTGAGTTATTTTAGACACGTGGGGGTGGGGGTTTTCGCCGAGGGGAGGCTGGCGGTGGCGCCTGCCGCTGCGGGCCTGGCCTGGCGGTCTGGGCATGCCGGCCTGCACTCTGCAGACCGGAGAGTCCTGCCTGTTTGCCTCTTTCTAGAAAGGGGGTTCCTGGATTAGTGGGACTCAAAAGTCCGTGCTGGGAGTGAGGTTCGGTCGCCCCCCCCACCCCCACCCCCGCCAACAGGTTCCAACAGAAGGAGGGATTTCAGGAACACCAGGATAAAAACGCCAGACTACAAGGTGGCCTATGTGCAGCTGGTGAGTTTGTTTCTCACCTTGGCCGTGACCCGGGGGCGGCGCGGGATCCCAGGGCCCCGGGCTGGCACTTAGTCCTGACCCACACGAAGCCCCGGAGGGGCTGGCGTTCAGACCACGGTCTGGCCGTGGGAGGAGGTGAGGGGCCTTCTCGGGGCCGCCGTGCCAGGAACGCGCTGTGGGCGAAGGTGGGCCTGCTGGTGGTCCTGGGTGGGACTGGGGGTTCGGACGGAAATCGGAGCCGGCGGGCCAGGGCCGCGGTGTCCTGGGGTCCTGGCTGGCCGCTCTCCCCTGGACTGCCGTGTGGCGCACTCGGCCAGCTTCTTCCCGCGGCCCCTGCCTGGCGGGGCCTCCGGGAAGGGGGTCCGAAACCCAGAGCTGGCCACCATGACACACACCTTCGCGGCCCCTTCCAGGCCCCCCTTCCCTCTCAGGTGCGCTCCTGCCCTCGAACCGACAGCCTGGGCCGCTCGCGCCAAGGCCCGTGGGCTCCAGGCAGGGCCCCTCTCTTATGGGCAGCCGACCTTGGACCTGCCGGGCGGCAGTTAACTGCCTGCCGTTTGGAACCCCGGGTCGGGCGGGGGTTCGGCCTCCACTTTGCCGAGTTGGGTGTGAACGGCTGGAGCCGGAGCCCGAGGGGCCTCGGCCACTAGGTGGCAGTCGCGCTATTGTGAAGACAGCCCGCGGCCCCGGAGGCAGTTTGTTGACAGACCAGGTTAGCCTGGCAGCTTTTCTGAAAAACAGCCACAGTTGTTCTAAACAGAGCCCCCGCCCCCCAGTTACTTGGCCTAATATTTGTTGTGCATAAGATCAGCCAGTCCGGGCAGAGAGAGCGGCCGTCGGCCCTATAGAGACGCCGTGTCCTCCGCGTCCAGGCGGCCGTCCGTCTCTGTCACGGCACGCCGCTCGACACCCCATATGCCGCCTTCGCCGCGAGGCACTTCAGCGGAGCGATAGTTACAAGTGGCGTTTGGGTCGCCCGAGCCCGGGCGTTTCCCGGGCCCCACCTCGCCCTGGAAGCTGAGCCCAGCGGCCCGGGGTCTGGGGTCCGCAGCTGCCACTTGGCTGCCTTTCTCCACTGTGACGCCGGCGGCACAGCTGGGGACACAGGCTGCCCCGCCAGCTCGCTTCCCACCCTTCTAAAACCAGGAAGCTGGCGGGGACCGTGGGCCCTTGCCCCCCTGAGGGGGTCCCTTCTCTGTCCCCGTGTGCTGAGACGCGCTCCGTGTGTCCCTCGGGGCCTTCCCCCCCCCCCGGGGGGGCTTCTGGTCTCAGCTGACTGTGAAGCCACGGAGGGCCCATCAGACAAGTTCAGTCCCCGCGGCCGTCTGGGGTTGGCTGCTTCGGGAAAGCTTGTCCCACGTGGGCTGGGTCCCGGGTTCCCCTCACAGCCTGGGAAACATTTCTGTGGCCCGGAGTCCAGAGCTAGTAAGTCACCCCCCAGCAAGGAGCCCCGGCCTCCAGGCCCAGGCCGCAGCCACCCCGGCTGGCCTGCGCCTTCACTTTTCACTGAGACACTTTCTTCCCTTCCTGTTCTTTTCTGCTCATCGGCTCTGGAAGGCAGGAGGGTTTGCTTCTGAAAGTCCAGGGTGAACTGGCCCAGGCTGGCAGGGGACCCCTCCCTGCGCCCCCCCACGCTCGGCCCTCGGCTCAGCAAGAACGAGGAATTTCTCTGAGCGGCAACCTCCGCTTTTTCCCAAGCTCGTGCAGATTGCCATCCACGTATTTATATTTTAAAATGTCGTTTTGGGTTTCCCCCACCTCAGAAAACTAGCAGAATCACCTCGGTATATTAAACAGAAACCCCCGTTCTGGGCAGTCAGCCCTGCGTGTAAACTATTGCCCTTTGATATTTGAAAGCAAAGGAGAGCGCCTGTTCCAGTGGGCGAGCGAAGCCCCCACCCCGCGGCTGGCCGCTGAGCCGACCCGCTCTCCCCCCCGGGGCCTGCCCTCCGCGCCACGTGAGCGGCCTCTGAACCTTCCGCTGGGGCGGGGGACGCGGGCTGTTTCGGATCACGCCTGGCCGCCTGCCCAACTCCAAATTTCTTGACAAAGCAAGGGTCTCCAAGAACCAAGCACACCTCACTGATTTCACTGATTAAACTGTTCCAGAAGCGGGCGCCGTCCCCGTCTGTCCCTGGGAGCAGCGGCCGTGTCCCCCGCCTCCAGAGCCGCTCCTCGTGTGGGGCCCGGGGAAGTGGCCCCCGCCCTCCACCCTGCACCCTGACAGGCCAGCACAGTGCCCGTCGCGGGGCTGGGGTCCGGGCTGGGCTCGGCCGACACGCACACGTACACCCGCGTGCACCGAACTTTTGGTAAAAGATGTGAACCGGTCCGTTTGCAGAGCCGACCCGGTTCAGAGCCTGCGGGGTGCGTGCGGTCCGTGCGTCTGTTGGCCAGCTCTGAGCCGGAGCAGGGCTGGTCTTTAATGCGGGCCCTCTGAGTGGACGCGGTGGCAGCGAGGCACCAGCTGCTGTTTGTGCCGGTGCCCCCGGCCGAGTCCCACCAGCACTGGGTGCTCTGCGGGCCCCGGGCAGTGCTGACCTCGAGGACGGGGGACCAGGCCACAGAGCAGGGCTCTCCGACGCTGGGGCGCGGCCTCGCTCCTGGCCGCTGGCCTTTCCCCCTCGCGCAGAGCGGCGCTGCAGGCTGAGCCCGTCTTCCCGCCCCAGGCGCACGGGCAGACCTTCACCTTCCCGGACCTGTTTCCTGAGAAGAAGGGCGCTGCAGGCACCTCTGTGGACGTGGACGTGCGAGACCAGGTCCTGGAGGACCAGCGGCGGAGGCACAGCCCTGACCCCCGGCACGGGGGTGTCCCTGCCTGGTTCGGCCCGTGATGTGCGGCCGTGACAGCGTGAATAAAAGTGCTGCCTGTGGACACCGGCCCGGCCTCTGTGCCCTCTGTCCCCCACCCCCGGGAGCAGGGCCCGGCCTGCGGGAGCGAGAGCCCGCAGCGGGAGGGGGCGAGCGCCTGCTGGGGGGGCCGCGGGGGTGCCGGCTCCAGGACGGATCCTGTCCAGGCCGCTGGTCTTGGGGGAGGGTCCAAGGAGGGCTGTTTAGGGCGCTGACCCAGAGTGAGGGCCGGAGGCAGGAAACAGGCCAGATCTGGAGAGATTGAAGATAGGAAATGGAGCAGAGCCAGCACCTGGGGGCGGCTGGTGGGAAGAGGGGGCGCCCGTGGCGGGTGGGGCTGGAGGTGGCCTGGTTCCTGCTTCTCGGGACCTTGGGGTCTGCCTGCAGCTCGATTTCTCGAGTCACGCTCTGCATTCAGCCTTACCGAGCACCCCCAGAAGCCAGCCCCCGCTGGCCGAGTGCACGGAGCAGGGCCCCGCGAGTGCGTGGGCCGGGCCTGGAGGCCTGGGGAGCGGGCAGGAAGGCGCTGCGCGGAGAATCGGCCAGGTCGGCCCTGGCGGGGCTCAGGACCAGTGTCCTCTGTGGCCTCCTGGTCCCTGAACCCGCCCCTGCCCTTCCCCCTGCGGGGGGCCACCTCGGGGTTGGGGGGGGCCTGCAGGGGGAGGGGAAGTGGAGAGCTGGCTGGGCCGTCCCCCTCCACCCCAGGGGACACCGGAGTCGCGTCCCATGGGCCTTTGAAGCTCCCCTCCGCCTGGAGGGTGCAGGTTTTAGGCAAACTCCGCTCTTCGGCATTGATTTAAAGTGATGTGGGGGGGCGGAGGACGGAGTCAGAGGTATTTTCCTTAGAGAATAATCCACGGCCCTGAGGACCCTGACTCGAGGCTGGGAGAGGAATCCGACCTCCATCTGTCCTTCCAGAACTGGCCGCCCGCACGCCCCTGACGTGGGTCCTGTCCTCCACCAGCCTCGGCCCCCGGCCCCCTCCCCTGCCACCTAGTGGCCCTCTGTGGCCCTTTCCGGGCCCCCAGGGCCCCCAGGCCTGGCATCTGCCAGTCACAGCCCCCGGGGAGGAGGAGCGGCCGGGGTAGTGGCCTCAGTCTCCCGTGCACCCACCCGGGAGGCAGAGCCTAGCGGACACTCAGGGACAGGAAGTCGGCTTCCGCTGGGGGGCTCCTCGCCCCCACCGCCCCAGCACAGAGTGTTGAGGGGGCTACTTGACACCACTCCCGGGTTGCAGGCTGGAGCCCGTGCCTCGGGTGCCTCTGGCCCAGACCTCCCGTCCCAGCAACTCTGCCCCCTGCTCCCCCGCACGTGGGGCCCCTAGGCTGGGCGTCAAGCCCCCTCCCTTACCCCCAAGAGGCCCGTCCCCGGCTGCAGAGGGAGCTCCTGTGGGCCTTCCTGTGCTGGACAGCCTCCCAGGGGTAGGGGGCTGGGGGGTCCCCATCCCACGGGGACAGTCCTGCTGGGAGTACCCCAGGCCAGCGTCCACTGGCCCGCCCCCCATCTGGATGGCCACGTGTCACCCTGGGTGGGGGGCGCGAGCCCCACGGTGCAGCATGTGAAGGGGGGCTGGGGGCTGCGCCAGCCCTGCTCAGAGCCGCGGGCCTGTGCCAATGAGTTACAGCTGCAGCGGGCCCGGCCCAGGGCCCACGGGGAGGCCTCCCGGACCCCCAGCAGCGCCAGGTGAGGCCCCACCGCCGGGGCCGCGGGGAGGGAGCGGAAACCCGTCTGGCCACAGCCCCTCCATCGGCGTCTGGTTTTCGTCTTCGAGGGTCAGAAAGTCTCCCCGGGGCTGCATCACGCTGTCATCCCAGCTCCGAGCGCATGGCTTCAGGAACCGACCGCAGGTGACCTGCCGCCTGGCTGGGCCCCGCCGCTGGGGAGGCCCTCTGCTGGGACCGCAGTTGAGTGGGAGGTCACCTGCCTGCTGGGGCTCCGTCTTCTGGGCCCGGGCGGCGGACCCAGGCCCAGGGAGCCGGCAGTTCCCGTCTGCCCCTCCCACCTCCCAGGTTGTAGAACAGACGAAACTAAATAAGTCGGACCCTTGGAGGGAGGGCCGAGGGGCTCCTCTCCCAGTCCCGCAGACACGCGGCTCACGGCCCCGCTGGAGGACGAGTGGACAAGCACGTGCCCAGATTCAGCACGTCCGCTCGGCCCCGCAGGAGAGCCGGGCCAGCATGCGCCAGGAGCCTGAGAGGTGGGCCTGGCCTGGGGTGGGGACCGGGTGGGCCGTGGGCCCGGCCCAGGCACCTCTGCCAGCGGCCGCCGTCTGTGCCGGAGCCGACTTCCAGCCGCAGGGTGCGCTCACCTCCGTCGCACCCGGAAGGCGGGAGAGCTGGTCCAGGCGTGTTCCTTTCTGTTTTCAAACAGCTTTATTGAGATACGGTTCACACAACTCCCACCCGCGAAAGTCTGTCGTTTGATGCCTCGTACTCATGGGCTTGCGTGTCGTCGACCACTCTGGTCAATTCTGAAACACGCGGTCCACGCTCGCTGACTCCGTGGCCCAGCCTGGCCCCTGCCAGCCACGTGTCTGCTTTCCGTCTCAGCCGACTGGCCTGCTCTGGACATTTCGTGGAAACGGAGTCCTGCAGTGCGTGATGGCCTGTGTCTGGCTTCTGTCACCCCACGTCACGCCCTCCAGGTCCACCCAGGCTGTTGCCGAATCAGGCTGTGCTTCCTTTTTAAGATTGGGTAATACTCCGTGTGCCGCGCCCAGGACGCGGTGCGAATCTGTTTGTCTGTGGACGGCCTGGAGTGTGTTATCATCGCTCAGGGGCTCGGTGCTGAGCCCGGAATGTTTCACGGGAGGCTGGTGCTCATCGGTCCCTCAAAGTCCCTGCAGGCTGTGGACCGATGGGCCGGTCGCTGCAGACCGTCCTGCCACCGAGGCCTGTGGGGACGCCTTCCGCAGCCTGCCTTTGTGTGGCTCCGGAGCTCGGCCAAAGCCGGGGGCTTCCGCTTCAGCGAGGCTGGCACGGGGAGGGGGCTTCCAGCCCCGGGACCCCCATCCCGTGCCACTCTCCTGCCACTCGGCCCTGGCCCTCGGAAACCCTCCAGGGCCCAGGCGTGGGGGCCGGCGAACACGGGCACTGCGCCTGTCGCCGTGCGTACGGGTGCTGTCCCGTCTTTATGACCGCTTCCAAGTCCCCTTGAGACAAAATTTTCTGCCTCCCGGAGCCAAGTGCCGCAGGGCAGCCCCCCGTTTCTGCCGGCGCCCCACTCCAGCTTCCCCCAGCCCACCCCAGCGCTTGGCTTCCTTGTCGCAGACGCGGTCTCCCTCCCAGGTTCCCAGCCACCCACCTGTGGGGGCAGCTGCCTGCAGGGCTCGGGCCACACCCCGCGGGGCCAACACGGGGACACCAGGACAGCGGCGGGGGAAGCCCCGGCCAGGACGGCTGCCCGCGTGGCCCGCGAGGCCGACCCTTTCCCTCTGTTACCCTCTGAGATCGCCCCCAGCGCCAGCCCCCCCAAATCACCTCATTATTTCTCTGTACATAGGGGTTTTCCTAGTCAAAATAATCAGCATTTTTTTTTTTTTTCCCTTGCAGCTCCCACATCTGGCTTTGATCGGCCCCAGGCTCCTCGGGTGGACCGGGAGCCTGCAAGACCGGCCAGCCCGCCTTCCTCCCACGCCTGCCTGGCCGGGGACCCTGTCCTCTCCCCGCACGTCCGGGCCGTCTCCACAGGGGCCCCCCGGTTCCCTCTGCAGAGCTGGGGCCTGGCGCCCCTGTGGCCGCCCCGCTCGCCTGGGTGACCCGTCATTAAGTCTTGCCGGCCGGGTCCCCAAGCCGGGTCCCGCACCCACCCTCCCGACAGGGGGCGCAGCTGCTGCCGAGGGGTGACGCTGCTGCCGGGACAAACAGAAAGGCCCCCAGCATCCTCGGAGTCAGCACCCAAGGTGCCCAGGAGCTCGCACCAGCTCCTGGTGGGCACCTCCGCCGGCAACGGAGGGCAGCCTGCAGGACGCAGAGCCGGGGCCCCGGGCTGTCCCTCCTCCCGCCCCAGGGCGTTCTGCAGGCCTCCGGGCCCACCGGCCACAGACCCTGGGTGACCAGCCTCTGGGCAGGGGACGCAGGGACAGTGGGTTGGGCCTGACGCAGGGCAGGGCCGCGGGCCGGCCTGACGCACCTCCCCTCAGGGGGCGCTTGCAGTTCCGAAGGCCCAAAGAGCTGAGGCCCTCCCTGGAACTTCACGGCAGCCAGGGCCCTAAATTATTCTTATAAAAACCATGTCAGCCCCAAACTGTGTGATATCTGATTTGTAGCCCTAATAAAACCCCATGCCTGCTGCTGGGTGGGGATGGGGAGGCGGGGGTGTGAGCCCGGCGCCAGAGGCCTCACGTCCCACTGGCGTGCACACACAGGCAACAGGGACGGAGGGGTGGCCCGGGGGGCCGGGCTCCTGCAGCCGTGGGGGCCCCCGTCTCGCTCCGTGGCTCACCAGCCCCGCAGCGCACCCCCCCACCCGCCCACCCCCACTTTGTTAACTAGCGCCGGAGCTGCAGGAGTCACAGGCCTCGGTGGCGGCTGTCCCCCACGCGGACATTGCAGCCTCTCCCGCCGGACAGCCTTGGGGAGGGACTTGGAGGCTGGGGGACCAGGTGCCGCTGCCGGTGTGACCAAGGCCAGGGGGCTGAAGGGGGCTGAGCCCGGCCTCACTCGGCGTCCTGCTCCCCACTGGTCAGGCAGGGTCCTCGGAGCGGGGGCCGCACCTCGTCCTCCGAGCAGCCCCGCGACAAGCTTCCAGTGTCAGGCCTGGGAGGCGCCCAGGTGACCCCAGGTCACCCCGGAGTGTCTTCCTGCCCCCCACCCTGAGGGGGACTGAGGGCTCACAGCACCCAACGCAGCCCCTCTGGGGGTGCCAGGCGGGGCCAGCCATTGACACGCTCCCAAGGGGCCTGGTCGCTAAAGGCCAGACCAAAGGCCCTGGAAACTCACTCACTAGGAAGTCTGGCCGGAGAAGGGCACACTCCGGCCACCAGTCCCCAGTGGGGCCCAGGACATGGGGGACAAGCGGGCAGTGTGGCCTGAGTGTCAGAGGACAGCAGGTCACGGGGACCTCGGACGTGAGGGGCCCATCTGACGGGGCGGGGCTTCCGCCACCTGGCTCCTGGTGGCCAGCGGACAGGGCTGCCTGGACAAAACAAGCTGTAGGGCAGTGTGGGCTCTGCAGAGGCTTCCAGAAGGGAGGCGGTGCTGTGGGGCCTCAAGGGCCAGGCCTACCCTTCACTCTGAACTGCTGGCCTTGCAGTCACAGGGGCCTAGGCCACCTCCTCTTTCGGGGCCGGTCACTTCAGCAGGGCTCTCACCAGGACCCTGTCCCTTGACGCCCGGCGCCCCGCCCCACCCAGGTGTGTGCCCTGGCGTCATGCAAGGCCTGGGGAGCCCTCTGCCCAGCCCAGGCCTCTGTCCCCACGGCTGTCCCCGCTGGGTCTGGCCCCTGCTGGGGTGAGCTCCCTTACGCGGTCACGGTGAGGCAGGGCGGGCAAGGCAGAAGCAGCGGTCAGCCACGCTGTGGGGCGTCCACCCTCTGAGACTGTCCAGGCCTGGCGGGCGGGGGGGCCGAAGTGGGCACTTTGTCACTGCCCAGTATGGCAGCCCCAAATCAGGCCATGCACTTGGAAGTGCCACCTGTCCTGCTGGGCTTGGACAGAAACCACCCTTCATGCTGGCCCCGACCGCAGGCGGGAGGGTGGAGAGGGGGGCCGGCTGGGCCCGAGCTGCTAGTCTGTCCAGGGCCGGCAGTTGCAGACACTGGGCAAAGTCGCCCTTCTAAAGAGTGTCCTCACGTGCGCCACCAGCCCCACGAACCGCCTCCCCTGCCTGGCTGGCCCCTAGATTCTGTGGCTTTGGGGCACCGTGGTCCCCGGCCGGTTCTCAGGGGTCAGCCAGCTGCAGGATCTCTGGCCGTTCCTGGTAAGAAGGCCTCTGTCCCTGGGACCTAGCTCTCGTGACCCTCAGCCCTGGAGCCAGGCTGGCGGGCACTCGGGCTGTGCCCCTCAGATCTGGGCTGGCGAGTTCCTCCTCCTTCTGGGCCACCAGGCGGCCCGCCCGGCCTGGAGGACCTTCGGGAGCGGCCCCCGTCCCACGCCTGCTGGGGTGCAGAGCTCCAGCCGCGTGGTTCTGGTCGCCAGAGACCACGACCCGGGAGCCCCCTGCCCGGGTGTCTCCTGGGCCCCGGGACAGCCTGGTGCGTGACTGCGCGGGGCTGGTCCTGGGTCCCCGAGAACTGGCAGTGCAAGTTCCAGAGGCTGTCTCCCAAAGACACAGACCGGGCCCGTCCGGGGGCAGCCGGGGGCATCAGGACCAGCTGCCGCGTCCGTCCTGGCCCGTCCTCACCGCCCAGAACATCGCCTGCACGCCCGGCCCCGGCCTCGCCCCGGCTAAGCCCGCCCTGGCCCCGTGGCCGGTACAGAACAGGGAAACTGTGTGTCCCGAGCCTCCTCTGGGGCTTAGAGCGTAAGGGGGGCCGGCAGCTGCCCGAGGGGTTGATGAGTGACACCCTTTATCTGAAAAGATCCCACGGCCCGCGTGCCAGCCCTCCCGACTCCTGCGAAAACCGAAATAGCTTCGGGAAGTGGGACGCAGCTGTCCGCATCAGTCAAGATGAGACCCCAGCCGGAGCGGCGGGTCCGAAAGCCCCTGACCTTGGCTTTTCCAGGTGCTGCGGACCGGGGCTCTGCGGACCCCGGGCCGGCGAGCTGCAAGCCCCCTCCCTCGGCTCCCGGCGGAGGGACGGAAAGTGGCCGCGGGGGCTGTTCTAAAGCCCTGGCCGTGCCCCCTGCCTGTTCCTAACTTTGGCCTGTCTCCCGCTGGCCTGTCCTCCCCCCCGGGGACCCTCTGCCGGCTGGGGTCTGAGCCGGCGCCTGGGGCAGAGCTGGGGGGAGCGCTGCAGAGTGTGGGTGCCTTGCGGGGCAGGCGGGCCCGGGGGGGGGAGGTGTCACCAAGAGCCAGTTTGCAGGGGCGGCGGGAAGCGGGGAGAACAGGAAGTCCCCTGCACCAGGAAGACCTAAGAGCGGCGAGGAAGAGGCTCCAGACGGGCAGGGTGGCCGCGGCCGGAAGGCTCCAGGCCGGGCGGTGACCCCGGGGCAGGAGGGGGACAGGCGCCGGCCGGGCGTGCTCAGCCTGGCACGCTGGGCCACATGCTTGCCCATGGGGCTCATGGAACATTCTTGCGGGGGGCCGGGGCCGGGGCCCGAGGTGTGTGTGTGCGTGTGTGTGTGTGTGTGTGTCCCCGGGGGGGCGGGTGTCGGGCGCTATAACGGGCGACACACAGCACACTTAGTCACCTCTGAGGTATGGCTCCCCGGCCTCGCCCGTGTCATTGCCACAGCAACGCCGGGAGGGGCCCGCAAACAGCCCAAAACAGAGTGGCCCCCTGACTCCTGATGGTCCCCTCGAGAGTGGGACACTGAGAGACACTGCCAAGTTTGGAAGCAGGAGCTCGCAGGCTGGCCCCGTGCCAGCCCTGCCCGGGACGCGTGAGCCCCTGGCCCACCCCTGCCCCTCCTGGCCCGGGCCAGGGTGCCACGCAGGGGCCTGGGCACCGAGGTGGGGTCTGGGGCGAGGTGTCCAGGCCCCCTGGTTCAGGGTCCCCCAGAGTGCGCAGGTTATTGAAAGGGGGCTGGCAGTGCTTGGGACCCATGTTGGGGGGCTATCAGCTCACGGAAGGCACCCCCTCCCACCATGCCCCTTCTTCTTCCCTAAAAACAGGGACCCACCCAGCCCGCGGCAGCTCCTCTTGGCCATCAGGTGGCCGGGGTCCCAGGCTGTTCAGAGCAGGGCTGGGGGAGGTGACCACCGGTGGGCGGCCGCCTGGTGGGGGCAGTAGTGTCACACAGTGACAGGGCTTCTGCAGCCCAGGCTGGGGGGAGGGCCTGCCCCCAGGAAACGAAGCGTCTCACCGCCCCCTCCCCAGGAATGCGGCCCCAGAATTCGGCTAGGGTCTGGCACCCACGCCCCCAAAAGGCACCCAGCCATGTTTCTGGGCACCGGGCTGGTGAGGCCTTGGCCTGGGGGTCTGGGCACTGGCTGGGGTCCGGGGGGCAGGGACCACCCAGAGAAGTTTTGAGGGCAAACCGAGTCAAGCACTCTCCGGCCCGCGACCGGGCTACCTCCTGGGCTGAGTGGAGCCGTCCAGAGCCCCCAGAGACTCCAGCCCCCGGGGCCGACGGCTGGTGCGGACCCAGCGCCAGGACCTGGGCCTGGAAGCACAACTGTGCACACACCGCGTCCCCCAAGGGCGGCGCTGCTGGCCACCGGGGAGCTTAGGGAGGTCGTGCGCGGTGACGTGCAAAGCTGTGCCCGCTCAGCTGCCGGCAGCCTGAACCCTCCCCGCCGGCCGGGAGTCTTGGGGCCTGAATCAGGGTCTGAGGGAGCGGCTATGGCGTTGCAGGGCCGTCTGAACCGCCGCGGCAGCAGCAACGCCCGGGCCCGGTGCCGGAGGGGCCTGTCCAACCAGAGGGTGGCTGGTGACGGGCATCCAGGGAAGGCTCCAGGGTGCCCACCCTGCGGACGCCCGGCCCGGAAGGATCCAGCGCAGCCCCCTCCCGGCCTAAGTAGCCACGCAGCCCCCGCCTTCTGGCCCTGGGCCGCGGGTTCTGTTCCCCTGCCCCGCGGGGCTGCATCTCATCTCTCGGAAAGAGAATACGGGGTTTCCGATGTTAAATTTTCAGGCTGGAGTTTTCAGTAAGGACTCTGGACAGTATTTTCTTCCAAATAACACCTGGACAGAGAAGAAAGGTGTCAAGTCTTCTCACACAAGGCTGTGCGCCTGCGAGTGGGAGGGACTCGCTCTCCGCCCAGCGTCGCCCCCACCCCCCCCAACGCCAAGGCCAGCACCTCCCCCTCCCCAAACGTGAGTTCTGGATTCTGGCCACGCCAACCTCTTCCTTGGGCCCGGCCGTGGCCAGACCCCCTCCAGCGGGCCAGGTTCTGCTGCCTGCACGGCCCCTCGACCTCGCGGCCGATGTGGAGAGCGGGCGGGAGGTCACCACGCTTAGCACCCTGTCACACATTGTTCTTTGTCTCGCACGCCGGCCCCAGGCCACGCTCTCACAGCTGCGGGAGCGGGCGGCCAGCTGTCCTACCCCCGCCCCTGGAGGAGGAGAGCCAACGGGCCGTGCTGCGACCCTCCCCGCCCCGGCCGGTGGGTCCTGGGGACCCGGCTGCACTCTTGCCTGCGGGAGCAGGAATCGAAAGGGGACCTGTCCACGTGTGTCTCTTGGTGCCTGAGGGCCCCCTTGGGAAATCTGGTCTCAAGCTCGCCTGTTGGGTCACTTTGATTGGGGGATTTCCAAACATCGGGGCCACGAGAGGTCGCCCCACCGACCCGGGCCGGCCTCATTATGGCGCAGCCCCGTTGCTGCGACACCTGATGGAATCCAGAAGGCCCGCACGGGGGGTGCAGGCCAGAGGTGGGGGCGGGGCGCCGGCAGGGGTCAGGGCAGAGGCCGCTCAATCCCGCCGGCCCCACGCTCCGGGCAAACGGCCCCCCGTCCCCGCCGCAGCCGCGCGGCCAGCCTGGGCTCCCAGACCTGCTGACTGTGCTCATTAACGCCGGGCAGGCCCACGCGTCCTCGCCCTCCCGGGCCTGATTCTGCGCCGGCTGCCTTTCCTGCTGCTCCCTGACTCCTCGCACGTGGCCTCGTCCTGCGTCCCCTCCCGGCCGCCCTTCTCTCATGGGGAGTGGCGGTGAGGGGCGAGCGGGCCCTGCCACCTTCCCTGCCCCCGACCTGGCCGGACAGAGCGGGTCCGGTGCTGCCGGCTCTGGCCCTGCCGCTGTGGCCCCCGTCCTCCCCGCCTCCACGGCTGGGTCCCCGTCTGCCTCCCGTCGCATCTTCCCCGGGTGCGGGGTTGTTAGGCCAGGCCCTAGGCCCCCTTCCCGTCCCCTCCCCGGGGCCCCGAATGCGGCCACCCTGCGGTCCGGCTCTCGACCCCACACCAGATCTGGGACCGATCCTGCCTCGCCACCCCCCCCCCCCGCCGGGTCCCTGGCAGACCCTTCTGCTCCCGTGGTGGCCGGGCCCTGTGGTTCTGGGTCTTTCTGCACTGCCCACCCCAGCATTGCCCACCCACACCCTCCACTGTGGCCCGCGTGGAGGGACGGCGCGGCCAGAGGAGCCAGCCGTGGTGGCCCCCCCCAGGCCTCCTCCTTCTGGAAGAGCCGGGGGGCTGCCTCCGGGCTGCTCTCCTGCGTCTCAGGCCCAGAGCAGGCGGGAGCCAGCGAGCCCGGAGGTCACCTCCCTCCGTCAGGACTGGGGCCGTGAGAACCGGGGGCGGAGGACACGGGGAGGGCAGGCGCACGTGGGAAGGTGCTCTCAGGGGCTGCGGGGTCACTGGTTCCATCCGCTTTCTTCCTCCTCCTTCTTCTCCCAGGGGAAAGGTGGGCCGACCGGGGTCTCAGAGGAGGAACGAGGGGGTGGAAGCAAGGAACCTGCTGAGGATGTTGAGCCGGGGGGAGCGGGGGGAGCTGTTTAACCGGGGAAGGCTGAGAGCCCGGCCTTGAGTGACCAGGCGAGCCGGTCCCTGGGCACGGAGCCGCCCTGGAAATGGGAGATGGGTCAGCAGTGCCCAAGGCTGGGCAGCAACGTCCTTCCTGTCCCCTCGGAGTCCAGCCTGTGGGCTCAGCAGCTCAGCACTTTCCGCAAAGCCCACACGCAGCAAACTTCCCAGCCAGGCGGTCAGCGGCTCGCCTCCCGCGGGACGGGCAGCCAGGCCCGGCTGTGAGCCCGGGGCGCGGCCATCTCCCCGGGTCACCTCCCCACCACGCTGCCTCCTCCAGGGTCTCTGTCGCTCCCGGTCCCTCTGGCCCAGCCCGAGACCCTCCTCAACTCCCAGGGGGAGCAAGGTGGCCGGGGCGCCCTCTTCTCCCCACCCGCTGGCCGCGTTCCTCTTCCTGCTGCAGAGAGAGGCGGGTGAGCCCTCGGAGAGGGCCCCCCAGAACTGCCTGGAGCCCGGTGGGCGGCCCGCCCCGGAGGCTGGATCCGGACGGCTGGCCAGAGTCTCCCGGGGCGGGCAGCCCTGCTCGAGTAAGGCCTTGGCCACCTTGGCCTGGTTGTTGGCTTGTTTCTGGACCCCCGCCTCCCTGCACTTCTGTGGGCTCTGAGTCCAGTCCCACTGGGGTTCTGCGAGGCCTGGTGGGGCCCTAGTGTTCCCTGAGGGCCACGCAGGGAGCCCAGGGTCACACCGTAAGGGGAGCAGCAATGGGTGCTCAGCCAGTGTTGTCACCTAGGGGACCCCAGGCTGAGCCGTGCGTAGTCCCCACACAACCTGCGCCCAGCCGCTCCGTCTCAGACCAGGACGCTCGTCCCCTTGGGGGGACTCCTCACTTGCCCGGGCCAGACCTCCCCCAGGCCCAGGGCGGGTTCTAGCTGCCCCCTGGATGCGGCTCTTCCTCCGGCAGTTCAGAGACACCCTCACCCGCCTCCCTCGGCCCACCGCACCCCGGCCTGCAGGCACCGCTTCCCTAACAAGCGGGCAGCAACATCCCCGGGCAGGCCGTCTCCGCGGGCCCAGGACCCCCGAGCCCGTTCTCACCTGCTGACCCTCTTGCTGCCGTGGGAAGCAGACCAGGCAGGCAGCGGAAGCTGGCGGGGGGACGGGCAGGAGGAGGTGGCTGGGAAGATGGAGCGAGAGCTTGTATGGCGCGCACACGCGCACGAGGACGGGGGAAGGGTCTTCTGTGGACAGGTGGGCGTTTGGAGAAAGAGCAAGGGTTGGGGGGAGACAGCAAGGAGGATGGACAGGGTGGGGCCCCGGGGAAGAGGTCAGGACACGAGACCGGAAGGTGGATGGGGCTGGGGCGGAGGGAGCCCGTGGCCGGAGGGGAGGGCGTGCTGATGGCCACGCTGGGGGGAGACCGGGAGGCTGGGGGTGGGACAGGGGGGAGCGGGGTCCGTCCGGAGAGCAGCAGCTGCCATCTCTGGGGGAAGCTGGGCGGGCACCGCTTTGTGCCGCGGTGTGTCCCCGTGGGGGGGGCAGGACGCAGGACCAGAGCGACGTGCCCGCATCTTGGAGGTGGTCGGGCCGGGGTGGGGGGGCATAGGTGGGGCCGGGGGGCCTGGGCCACATTCTGCCTCCTGGCAGCCCCCTCGGAGGCTGGGGCGTCTGGGGACGACACGGGGAGCAGGCACGGAGAAGGGACTCTGGAGGGCCCTGTCTCCAGAGCTGGCCGCGCCATCACCAGGCTGAGGGCAGGTGCTGGGGACAAGGGTTCAGGGGCCGTGCCCCCCTGGACGAAGGGGACCTTGTCCCACGGGGTCAAGAGGAATCCCTGCCAGGCCCAGGGGTGCTGAGTGACTCAGCAGAAGAGGTATGGAAGAACCTTCCAGAGACCCAGACGTTTGGTCATGCCCTTCCTTTCTCAGGACCCGGCACTTGACCCAGGTGGCGCCTGCCCTCCGCTCGGGGCCAGCAGGGCAGGCCCCTGCCGCCCACCGTAGACCCCAACTCTTCTCTGGATTTTGTTCTCTTGCTTGTTGGGGTAACAGCCCTGTCACTCCATCTCCATGGGGTCACGGCTGGAGGGCGTCTGGAGAAAGCCTCCCCCACTCCCCGCCCAGGTGCGAAGTGCATGTGGGGTTCAAGGCCCAGGCCGGGGGAGGGCAGGGTAAAAGTGCCGGGTGGGGTTTCCGGCGCGTTTGTTGAGCTGGCAGCCCAGTGGGGCTGGGGTCAGGGGCACAAGGGCCTTCTCCTGACCAGGTTTGCTTCTCCCAAGGGCCCACTGGGCTGCAGGCAGGAGCGGACCTGTCCGGCGGGCGCTGGCCTGAGAGAGCCCATCTGCTCAGAGGGCGCCATTCTGGGCACGGGAGCCTCCGGAGGGGCCGGTTCAGCACCACCTCTCCTGGGGGGCTGGGATGGGAGGAAAAGGGCTGAAGTCACGGGCTCGGGGCCCCCTGATTCACGGGGGTGGGGTGAACTTCTCCCTGGGGTCGTGGCTGGACGCGGGCACCAGGGTCCCGGCTCGGGGCTGGTGGAAGGGGCAGCCTTCCCCAGGTGGGACTCTGGGCACCTGTGGCCCTCGCGCTGGGCTCTGGGGACCGCCTTCAGTGACCGGGCCCCGAAGGGCAGCATCACCCCTCCAGGGCCGGCACCCGGCTGGCCCCTGGTTGCATCCTTAGAGCCACAGGGTCTCTCACCTGGCCCTCCTGTGCCGGGCTGGACCCTAAGGCTCTTCGAGGACCAGCTCCAGCCTGGACGTCTGGGAACTGACCTGTCCCAAGCCGGACGACCGAGACGCGACGGTGGCCGCGCTGGGCTCCGGCCGAGGGTGGGCTCCGGGTTGGTGCTGGGGGCTTGGGGGGAGGGCTGCTTTCCGTGGTTTGGCCGAGGGGACAGCCAGGATGTCCTGCGCCGCGGCCTGCACGCCTCCCTCACCCACGGACCTGGCCGCACACCGAGGGTTCCTCCTTGACCACCTCACCGAGACTGGGGGACCTGCGCGGCTGCTCCCCCTCTGGCCGGCTGGGAGGTGGCCCACGATGCAGGGCGCAGCCTGGGTGGCCCGGGATTGGTCACTGCCCGGATGTCCCCGGAGGGAGGCCCGTGTGCCCTTGGGCAGGCTTCCCCTCGGACGGGCTGTCCAGGCTGGGAAACCCTAAGCCAGAGGGATTAAGCACCAGGACAGGGTCGGCCGTTCTTTGGCTGTGCTCGCTTGAGCTTCGTTTAGCGTCTCTGCTCAGGGGGTAGAAACAGGGCCCGTCTCCCAGGGCCGCCTGTGCCGGGGCCGCCCCCCCATCCCCTGCCCGCCTCCCGGCCGCCACCTTGCACATTTCTGTGGTCAGCCAGGAGGCCTCTGGGACAAGGGACGGGGGCATCGCGGGACCCCCAGCGTGGATGCCCGAGCTGGTTCCTGGGGCTCTGGGCCCCTGACTCCGTCACCTGCTGCCGGCTGCCTGGGGGGCAGGGAGGGTCCTTTCCAGGGTGAGGCTGGTGGGAAAAGCGCTCTGCCCGCTTCCACCTGTCGGAAGAGGGGCCTTGATAGCGGCTTTAGCTACAAATACTCCAGATCACCTCCGGCGTGGGGTGGCAGAGGGACCCCAGGTGACAGGGAGGGACCAGGGTCCGATCCTCGCCCACGCCCGCTCCCTTTCTTCTGGTCCAGTCCCAGGCTGGGCTCAGCCTCCCACTCGCCTCCCTCTGGGCGCTGGGGCGGGTCCAGTTCAGTTCCGCCCTGCGGCAAATCCCGCAGGGTGCTGGCTCGGAGGGGTGGGGGCAGGCCAGGCCGTCCCCCCTCCCCCGCACCCCCCGGGCACTCTCAGAACCGACCACTTAAGAGTAATGAGGCCCAGGCGGCCCCGCGCGAGCCCGGACCCTCACTGGCCGCAGCGCCCACCTCCCGTCCGGGAGCCGCTAATGACAACCAGAGGCTGGGAGGTGAGAGCCCCCGCCACTGTCAGGGCCGCAGCCGGCAGGTGGGCAGCGGGGCCCCAGCCTCCTCTGCCCGGCCGGGGCCGCCGGCTGCCGCGACACACCGCTGGGCCTCGGGAGACCAGCGGATGTTTCTGCGTCTCAGGAGGCGCCCCGAGGAGGTGACAGCCCTCCACCTGCCCCCAGGACTGAGGGCCGACGAGGACGATGAGCCAAGGGGCGGCCGATCGATGGGGAAGGTGGGGTGCTCTGGGGTGGTGCCGGCTGCCCTGCACCAGGAAAGTGTGCGATGCTGCCGCCGTGTCCCCCAGCCGGGGGGTCCGACGGCAGTTTCTATGTCCCGTGTGCTTACCCCAATAAAGCAGACTGCTTGAGAGCCTGTGAAAAGGATGAGCTCGACTGTCTTGCCGTCTCATCCTGGCGGGCGGCGTCCCCTGGCTGAGACCCAGGGCGGCAAGGTGGCACCCGCGTCCCTGGCTGTGGGGACGCCCCACCTGCTGGCCCATCCTCGTCCCCACCAGGAGACTGCCTCCTCTCCCGCTGGCCTGTACCCTCCCTCCTCCAGGCCTGTGCAGAACTCCCGGCCTTGGCCCGGGCCCGCTGTGGCCACTGGAGGGTGAGACGCGGGGACGGACGCGCCCTGCGGGAAGGCACCTGGGGTCCGGGCACCGCCAGCAGGCGCCCTGGGAAACGCCGGGTCCGTCCTCCAGCAAAGCGGCCCTGGGCACCGGCCGGGCTTGCAGCGTGGACGGTGAGAGGAGTCAGGGCGTTTAGAGACTGAAAATTTCAGGAAGGCGGCAGGCCAGGCCCCTGCAAGCGATCGCGGGCTGTGCCTTTTCATGCGGCCAGGCCCAGGTGGGAGCCACCGCAGGGCCGCCGTCAGCCCAGCCGGACACCGGGCCACGCTGCCTGGGGACCCTGTCAGGGGGAAGGAGACGGAACTTTGGTGTTTTTATTACAGGAAGGGGACAGGAAAATGGCTGCCGAAGGGGGTCGAGTCGGAGCTGCGAGGAGGAGGGCCCGGAGCAGAGCGAGGGCGGGCCTGCCAGCCCGAGGGGAGGCCCAGGGTCAAGGCCTGCGGAGGGCCGGCTGGCCGCGGCCCTGGGCCCTGAGTGGCGGCGCAGCCCACCCCGGGCCACCGTCCAGCGGGAAAGTGCTGGCTCTGCAACTCTGGACGACAGAGACCATTGTGCAACCTTGGGCGGCCTGAGACCAGGGTGGCCTGGGAAACGTGCGAGAGAGGGCCCGGGGTCCACAGTCAGGCCCCCGCCGCCCCCCAGGGCTCGGAGAAAGCCCCAGTCATCAGCAGGGCGCCTGCCTCTGTCTGCTGCTGTAGGGTGTGATGGGGTGGCTGGCCCATCCGCTGTCCCCGAGAGCAGGCGTCAGGGCCTGACGAGCTGGTACCCACGCCCTGAGCCAGGTAACCCAGCCCACGCAGATGGCCATTCCTGGCAGGGCCTGGGGCCAGTAGGACACAGCCGTCCCTTCCCTCCAGGGGCCACTCGGAGGCCAGAAATGCGGAGAGGGAGCAAGGCGGGAGGGGCTCCGGGCAGCATTCCCTCCCGGCTTTCCCATGACGCCCCTAATCTGGGCCCTTCTCCCTGGCACCCCCGCACCTCACAGCTGCCGGCCCGACCAGCTGCTCCTCCCCCCGCCCGCCCGAGACAGCAAGTGTCCGGGCCTCGCGGCCCTTTCCCACGGCGGGATGGGCGCGGGGGGGTGGCGGGCGGGGGCCAGGAATTTGAGAAGGAAGCAGCAGTGGCCCGAGAATTCGGGAAATGCGGGGGGATTAGGAGGGAGGGAGGGTGGACGCACAGTCCTGGGTGGGCCATGACGGATGGGGCAGCCGGGGGCTCGGGCAGGAGAGGGGAGCCCTGTCCAGGCTGGCGCGGCGGGGAGCAGCTGTCGCCATCCGTCAGGCCGCCTCCTCCCTCCCTCGGCCCCAGGCTGGTGGGGGGCCAGGTGGCAGGCCTGGGCTGCACCCACAGGCTGCACGGGAGCCAGTGGGGGCTCAGGGCGTGGGGTTCCTGGGGAGCCAGAGGCTGGAACCCTCCGACCGCCTCTCCCACTGGCTCTGTCTTCTCTCTCGCCCCGGCCTCTGGGGCCCGAGTGCCTTTGGCCCGGGCCCTTCTTGGGGGCGCCCCTTGGGGAAGGGGGGCGCAGAGGCCGCTGTCTGGTGGGTCTGGCCCCTGGGAACCCTCCGGAACAGCAGCTGTCCCTGCCCTTGGAGCCGGCTGACAGGTTGCCCGGCCTCCTGGGCTCGGCCCTCCGTGATGGATTATACGGTGGTTTCTCACACCGGGGGGCGAGCCGCTGAGCCCAGCAGCTGCTCGGAGGGGCCGAGGGGGGCTTGGGGCGCCTCCCCGCTCCCTGCCTGCTGGTGTTGGCTTCACCCGGCTTGGCTGGGAAGGCTCCATCCTCCTCCGGGGTCTCAAGGGAGGGGCCCCCCCAAAGTGGACCGACCAGGCACGGCGGCCCGGGCTTCGGTGACCTTGGAAGAACCAGGTCGTCCTTGGCCGGCCGAGGCACGACTGGGGATGAGGAGGTGACAGCTGCCCCCGCCGCCCCCTCCTCCACCAGGTCCCAGTCGATCTGCAGCCCCAGAGAAGCAGAAAACCATGCCGCCCGCGCAGGGGAGGGCTCTGCTCCTAGCGGAGGGGTGCCCGCCGTCGCAGGGGAGGGCTCTGCTCCTAGCGGAGGGGTGCCGCCCGCGCAGGGGAGGGCTCTGCTCCTAGCGGAGGGGTGCCCGCCTGCGCAGGGGAGGGCTCTGCTCCTAGCGGAGGGGTGCCCGCCGTCGCAGGGGAGGGCTCTGCTCCTAGCGGAGGGGTGCCCGCCCGCGCAGGGGAGGGCTCTGCTCCTAGTGGAGGGGTGCCCGCCGTCGCAGGGGTGCCAACACCAGCGGCGGGTGTGGACAGAGGTGCTGGGACCCCTGGGCCTCTGAACATCAGTCCCAAAGGGGGCGGATCAGTAGCTGGATTTTGACCTGGAAAACAGGCTTTTTCCAGCAAGGGGGAAGGGGCGGCGGGGGCCCCGCCAGGCCCGTCTCCCTGACCCTTGGCTCCAGCGTTTGCTCAGCCAACTTTGCAAAGACCCGGCAGGATAATCCCTGGGTCACTGACTCCAGGCCGCTCCAGCCTCCTCGCCGCCCCCCCAGCCCGCGCCTCACTCCCTCTGGGAACCTCCGGTGGCGCCCCCGCCCCCGCCCCGGGCATCGTGGCGCCCACTCAGCCGAGGAGGGGAGCAGGAGGGGTCCGCCTGGCAGCCTGGGGCCCCCCACAGCTGCATTCACCCCTCTGCTCCCCTAGATGCAAAGGGGTGTCCCCACCTAGTGAGATCCTGGGGACCGAGGGCCCTGGGGGGCTGGTGTCCCTGCTCGGTTCCCCCGGCCCCTGAGGGCTGGGCGCAGCTGCTGCCCACTACGCTCATGCCAGGCTGGGAAAGTCAACGTGGGGAGATCCTGCAGGCCAGCCTGGGCCCCGAGGGTGCCCACCTGGCAGGCAGAGGAGGCTTAGAGCCTGGGCGGCCCCTGAGCCCGTCCTTGGCCCACTCTCATGGGGGCGCAAAGTGGGGTCCACCTTATGGGGCTTCTTCACGCCAGCCTGCGCCTCCCACAGGGGCCAGGGGCCCTCGGGAGGGGGGAGCTGGTTCCGGAGGGGACCCTGTCCCCGGAGCCCTCCCCGAGGAGCAACAGCGGTAATTGTGGGAAATGCAAGCCACATGCCTCAGGCTCGTTTACACTTGATTCAATACAGTGAGCTTTCCCGGCCTTTGATGTCCCAGGACCTGCAGGCCTTTAGTGCTCTATGGGCTGCGACAGGAAGCCGAGGGGTTGAGGGGTTGACCGGGCACCTCCTCGCCTCTGCAACCTGGGGGAGGGAACCTGGTTCCCCAGGCACAGGCCGGGCCCCTCCCGGACCATGGGCAAGGGTGGGCATCCTCCAGGAAGAGCTGGGCACCCCCAGGCGGGTTGACCCAGCCGCCCCAGGCCACCTCCCTGACCCCCTGCCACCCGGTAGGCCTCCTGGCTGCCCCCTGGGATGTGGGTGGGGGTCGTGCCAAGGGGTCAAAAGTCAGTGGGTGCAGCTGGGGACGGGCTCCCGGAAACCGTCTAGGCAGGGCCATGGAGCCAGATGCTCCCCAGCGGGCCCACCGGCCCAGCCTCCGCCGAGGGCTTGTGAAGAACTCCGGACCCTAGCAGCAGGCAGGGTGGGCCTGGGGGCCTGCCAGCTGCGCACCGGGAGCAGGCCCTCCTGAGCTCTGCTGGAGGGCTTCCTGGAGGCGGGGGCTCGGAGGAGAGCCTGGCAGTTCAGGCGGCTGCCGGCCTTGCGGACGCAGGCTGGGAGCCCAGCAGGAACAGAAGCGCAGGGCTGCCCCGGGGAGTGGCGTGTGCACACAGGAGCAGGAGCTGATCTCCCAGAACTCCAGGCCTGGGGTGACGGGGCTGGCGGCCCGGCCAAGACAAGCCGGGCCCGCTGGGTCTGCTGGGAAGTCGGGCCCTGACCGCGTGCGGCCTGGTCCCAGGGGTGCCCCTGGCCTCTCCCCCACCCGGAGGGCCATGCAGGCTCTGGGGAGGGGCAGCTGTCTGTCTCTGCACATTCCAGACTCAGGGCCAAGCATTTGGGTGAGGCTGTTTTTCTTAAAAAGTGTCATTTGAAAATAAACAGTGTCGCTGGAGCTTCTCTGATGGCCCTGGATCCCTAGGGAGCTGCAGCAGGCAGCCTCTGGGGATCCAGGTGGCTGGGGGGCTCTGAGTGTCCTCTCACCCCCGCCCCGCCCCAAAAGGCCTTGCCACTTAGGAGACCCCCTGGGGCGAGGTCTCCCACCCCAGGGGCTCTGGGGGCCAGGCAGCATCGCGGTACCCAGAGCTGGGACCTGCCGGAAGACTGACCCCCCCAGCTGGGCTCACGGCCCAAAGCCTTTGCGGGCTGCCTGGGGCGGCTGGGGTGACCCCGCCGGGCCCCTCGCTCTTCCTCCCTGGGCTCTGGGCTGAGACCCCCACCCCACCTCTGCACTTTGCTTTGTCGTCAAGCGGGCAGGGGCCCCCTCCTGCCCTGAGCCCCGGAACCCGAAGGCTCTGGGGTTGCCTGGGGCCTTCCCGCCGTGCTCAGCCCCGCTAAGGCAACTGGCCCTGTCTCCCCTGGGAACAGAACCCAGCCCCCACCTTCCCAGAGGTCACCCGAGCTTGGGCGCAACCATGACCTCTGGGGGACCGTACCGAGAGCCCCTTCTCTCTGACCCCTGCCCACAGGCAGCCGTGAGCCAGGCCTGGGCTGTTCGTCTAGACCGCCCCAGCCCGGGGGCTGCGGCCCCCGCAGGATCTAGAAGCCGGGATGCCCTCGCCCTGCCCCCCGCCTGCTTCTCACGCCCCGGACGGGCGGGCAGGGGGAGGGAGCGGGCTTCGGGGCAGGTGTGGTCCCAGGTCAGCCCCCTGAGGAGCATCCCTGGGGCAGCACCTTTCTGGGGCCCGCAAGGCCTCCGCTGCTGTGCCACCGCACGGGGACTAGACCTGCAGGGCCAGGAGTCCGGGTCAGAGACACCCCCACTCCCCAGCAGGAAACCGGGGGCCCTCGGGAGGCGTCTGTGAGCGGGGCAGCCTCAGAGAGAAGCGGGCCCTTGGGGCGGCCTGCCCCGTCCCCGCTCAGAACACGCGCACCCTGAGGTGCAGTGAGGGTGCCCTGTGCTGGGGTGCAGGTCACAGGAGGCCCCGACCCCATCCAAGGTGACCCGCGGGCTTCGCTCGGCCCCAGGGGCCGTCGGGGGTGCCAGGGGCTGCCTGCACCCCGCCCCCGGCAAGCATCACGCCACCCTCTCCCCCACTCCGGGCAGTGACCCTGACCGCAGCCCTTGGTG
This sequence comes from Catagonus wagneri, assembly GCA_004024745.2. Taxonomy (NCBI): domain Eukaryota; kingdom Metazoa; phylum Chordata; class Mammalia; order Artiodactyla; family Tayassuidae; genus Catagonus; species Catagonus wagneri. Next base: position 97,126 of record PVHT020000057.1, read on the forward strand.
GGCCCAGCCCCGCCGGCCTGTTTGGGCTCTGAGGTCGGTGCCCCGGGACTTCGGCCGGGGGGAGCACCCCAGAGCCCACGCTCTCCACACCCCTCCGTCCTGCCCCCTCTGCGGGGCTGGGGAGTGGGCGGTGGGCAGTGGGGTGACTTAGAGACCCGCCTTCCTCTGCCAGCCCAGCCGCGGAAGCCTTTCAGCTTCCGGAAGCTTCCCCCTGCTCCTTTGTCCCTGACCCGTGGCCCCAGCCATCTTCTTGCCGGGGTCGGGGGGGAGGTCCCTACACGGAGCGGGGGGTCCCTCTGCCCTCGGGGACCTCAGCTCACCCCAACCCACATGTGCCCACAAAGCCAGAGAGCAGTGTAGACGTGGGGTCCCCGCCGGCTGCCTGCACCCGTGAGCCGGCTGGGCCCCGTAGCGGCTGTCGGCTCTCTGTGGAGTTCAGGGTAGCGGCCCTGTCGGCACAGACACATCTTCCCGAGGGCCGCTCGCGGCGCTGGCGGAGGGGACCCTGGCCGGAGCACGCCCCCCCGGCAGCTGGAGGCCAGAGCTCCTATGTGGGACCTTGAGCCCCCACTTCCAGGGGCCCCCAGGACCGCCAGGCTGCGCCTTCACCCAGGGAGGGGGGCAAGGGGCAGCCCGGGCTGGCCGGGGCGCTCCCGTGGGGCTGGCGGGGGGCAGCAGTCGCTGGGGCTCAGGCCGCACAAGCTGTCGTGTTCAAATGTTCAGAGGAAAAGGGGGAGAGCGTGTGGAGGCCCAAGGGGGTCGGGTGGACGGCGGCACCGGGGGCTGCGGCAGGCGGCCTCCGTCGCCCGGGGCCGAGGGTCGGCAGAGCGCTCTGGCCTTTCCAAGGAAAGCGGTCCCTCAGGGCCTTTGCCCGAGGGCCCCAGGCCCCCCTCCTTCATCCTTGCCCCTTCCTCGCTGCCTCCTGCCGGGGACCAGCCCCTGCCCTCTGTGGGCTCACCTGCCTCGGGGGAGCGGAGCTGAAGGCCTCCCTTCCAGGCGCAGCCCGGCCTGGCGCCCAGTGGCTCCTCAGAGACCCCGGGCAGGCCGCCTTGCCTCGGGCCAAGGAGCATGGCTTATCTGTGGGCACCGCTGTCTGAGACAGCCAGTGAGCACAAACGGGCCTTGGGGGAGGCCGGGGAGCCCACAGCCGGCTTGCGTCTTTGCGGAAAAGCCAGAACAGACCCTCGCAGGCCTGCGTGCCCGCTAAGCGCGTGGCCACAGGCCCAGGGAGGAAGGGGCACCGCGGCGGCGCGGGCTGCAGGACCGGGGCCCCCGGGTGGCGGCGGGGCGTTTGCAGACCGAGGGCGTGCGTGGGCGTGGGGGGCTGGGGGCGCCTGGAGCCTGCTCGGGGCCTCAGCCGGAGGAAAAACACGTCTGGAGCACGTTCCTGGGTGACAGCTCCGTGACGGATGGCCGGGGAGCGGGGACGTCTGGGGCGCGTCCTGACCCGTGGGCCCCCTCCAGCCCGAGCGGCCGCGGCCCTCCGGTCGGCCTCTTCCTTCCGACCCCGGGCTCCCCGGGGAGGGCTGAGCGCGGCTTCAAGCCCGCCTGGCTGGGCCCAGCACCCAGCTCGGGATGGGAAAGCCGGGTGACTTCTCGGGGGGCCCCCCGCCCCCGGCAATGCTGGGCAATGGGTGTGGGGGGGAGTCTGTTTCCAGGCCCGAGGGCTTCTTGCTGCTCCGGGAGGCTCCAAGGCCGGGGGGCCCTGAGTCCCATTTCCCCCGGCCCCGCCCGCGGTCCCTCCCAGCCAGCCCCCACCGTCCCTCCTCCGTAAGCATTTATCCGTGACAGGCGCAGCGTGTCAACCCTTGAAGTGTCCCAGCCTCCCTCCTGCTGTCTGCGCGCCTCCCGCCCCCACGCCCCCGTCTTGGGTTTCCAGCGCCTCCGTGCAGGGGCCGTGCCCACCCAAATCCAGGACCCATGAAATCCGGCCTGAGTTAAGTTGCCGCATGACAGGATCCCACACGTGGGGGGCTAACACTCTGGGACCCTCTGGCCGCCTGCGGGGCGGGGGGTGTCCTGGGAACAAGAGAGGGCTGCGCCCCCCGAGGGGGGGGGAGGGGCGCCGGGCCCGGTCCCAGTCCCACAGTGGCAGTGGTGGCGGTGGCGGTGGCAGTGGCGCTTGCTTGCGGGCGGGCGGGAGGGGGGCTGCTGCGTAACCGGCCCCCTCCCTCCGCGCGGAAGGGAGCCCGAGGCAGCGGCCCGGCCTTGACTGAGGCTGCCCCTCGCCCCCCGCTGGCTCTGAGCCCGCTGGGAAAACAGCCGCTTTATCTCGGCCGCCTCCAGAACTGCAAACAGCCACGTGTCCCCGGGGCTCACTCCTGGCGCCTGCCCTCTGCTCCACGTCCCGCGCGAGGTCGTTCACCCTCGGACGGCCAACGGGGAGTGGAGGCCCCAGGCCCGTGGCCCCCAGGAGGCCGGCAGCGGGACAAAGGGACAGTGGGGTGGGCGGGGGTGCGCAGCCTGGCCATGGGGTCTGTCCCGGGAGGGTGGGGCCGGGGGACGCAGGCGTCTCCGTGGAGCTGGGTCTGGCGGGTGAGAGGGACGGGACCCTCCTGGCGACCAGGGGCTGTCCCCTCCTTCATCACCCCTCCCTGTGACAGAGCGCAGGAAGCCCTGGGCCCTCCCACACTCTCTGACCCCCTCTGACGCCCACCCCCCACCTGACCACCGTGCACGGGCCGGGGGCAGCACACGGCGCCCCGCGAAGGTCCCTCCGGCACCCCAGCCTGACGTGCGCACGGCCGGGCGGGCTCATCCGACCCAGGCCCCAGAAACCTCTCGGAAGCGGATGGTGACCACGGGGGGCAAACTTTATTGTCAGCGCGGTGGGGGCCAGTGCGGGACACGGGGCAGCGCCCTCCCTCCCAAGCTGGCCCTGGGCGCCGCTGGAGCGGGCACCGCATTTCTGCAAGTCCAGCCTGTTCCCAAGGCCCGGCCTCCAGCCTCGGGGCCTCTCTGGGGCCCTGCAGCCGGCAGAGGCCCTCTGGTGGGCCTGCGTCACAGGCAGAAATTCTGGGCAGAGAGGCTCTGTCTCCCGTCCTGGCCCCGCCCGCGGCCCTCCCGCCCCCCCAACTCCCAGAGAACAGGGGCTCGAGGCTGTAGGGCAGGCCAGCCCCCGAGCTGGCACCTCCAGGGCCTTCACCAGCTTGTGGGCCGGGAGTCACCAGCCTCCCCACTGACCAAAGGCCCGCGGTGCCAGGATGGCCGTCAACTGGGGCTTGGGGCCAGGAAGCGTGACCCCCCCAAGATCTGTGGGGGCCTGTCCCACATTCCAAGGGACTCACTGGGGTCTGCTGGGCTTCGCTGGGCCTGGACTCACCCCAGAAGCCACTCTGTGACCCCCAAAGCCTCAGGCCCCCTCCAGAGGGAGGAAAAGCAGTGGAGTTCAGACGTGTGGCCCCACGCTCTCTGGTGGGGACACTGGAGACTCAGAGCCAGCGGGAGAGGCGGACAGTGCCGGGTGCGTGGGGGGCCTCGGCGCCAGACCCGGAGCAGCAGGCCCTCGTGTGGGCCACGGTGGGGCGGGGTGGTGGCCGGGCGCCTCAGGGCCTCCGCTCCCTGGCCCCGGGGGGAGCTGCCGACTCCCGCTGTTGACACAGGACTGATGTCACCACCAGCCAAGGGGGAGCCCGCGGTCTCTGTGCTCCCAAGCACCGTGGGCCCCGCCGTGCACGGCGTGATCTGAAAGCCGCCTGAATAAACCCAAGGGGCCCCTGCTCCCCCCGGGCCTTGTCTCCTGTCCCACCCCCTCCAGGCCCACCGCCCACCCGGGAGAGGCGGGCCCGGGGAGGGGAGGGTGGCAGGAGACCTCTGCGCTGGGCCTGCGCCCTCCTCAGACTGAGGCCCCCGGGCCCCGGCCAGACCCTGTGGGCTGCTGCATTTTCTGGGACCGGGGCCATCCTGGGTCCCCAAGGCCACCTCTTGGGAGCGTCTGTGTTGCCCCACCCAGTCCTAGCCCCCATCTGTGTCCTGAGCCCTGTCCTGCAGCCCTGCCCAGGCCCGCTGCTGTCAGGGCTCTGAGTGGCGCTGTCCCGTCAGGCGCCCTCCCAGCTCGCCCAGGCCCAGGACCGGCCCCCAGGCCACGTCCCCGCCAGCGACGGGGCCCAGCCTGTTCCAAGCCTCCCAAGGAGCTGCCCGGCCTCCTCCTTCTAGTCCTTGTTCCAGAACGAAGCCTCGAGCCCAGGACGCTGTCTCCCCTTCCTTCCTCCTCCGCCCGCCGCGACCCCGCGCGGGACGGCGGCTTCCTGCCCCTCCTCCAGGCCCTGGGCTCTCCCAGCGAAACTTCCAGCCCAGCCAAGGGTTTCCACAAAGTGTGGGAACGCTGCTGCGCCCCCGGAGCCTCTGGCCCCGTCTTAGCTCTGCGCCCACAGCCTCCTCCCCGCCCTGCAGGACAGGCACCGCCGGGCCCGGGCACGTGGCGGCGGCCGGCCTGCAGGAGCGGGACTGGGCCCTGCGCTTGGCGCCGCGATTGTTGGCTGGTCCGGCTCCGGCCTGCGCCGCTCCCCCGGGCCCCGCTGCCCGCCCGTGTCCGGCCAGGTGTTCGGTGATGGAGCACGCGCTCCCGGAGGACAAGGAGCTCAGTGTCTGCTTTATGCAAGCTCGGCGCTGACAAGGAACAAAATATCCAGTGACCGCTTCCAGGAAACGGCTCTGGGCGGGTGGGGCCGGCGAGGAGCAGGCCCCTTCCCAGCAAGCCGGCCTGCAGGTGGGCTTCCAGGAAGGGGCCCCCTGGTCCCCCTCGGCCCTGGCTGAGGGCCAGCCGTGTCACCAGGTGCAGGCCAGGGAGAGGTGCGGGGAAGGGAGGGGGGCGGGGAAGGAGGCGGGAGGGGCGGCCTGGGCCGTGGCCCAGTGTGGTCACCACAGCCTCAGGGAAGCCAGAGCTGGCCACGCTCCTTCTAGAACCTTCTGTTTCCCCTTTTCGGGGGCCACCCTGGGGCCCCTGGACCGGGGGTTTGTTGGGACAACACACAGGGAGATCCTGGAACCGAGAGGGAGCCCTGGCCCGGGGATTGGGCCGCTGCCCGCTGTGCTCCACGTTTGGCGTCCCCCAGCTCTGGGAACAGGGAGACGGTTGTCTTCTGGGGGCCAGGGTGGGGCCAGGGGCCACCTTGCAGGCCCAGCCTTGTTTGCTGTGATTTCTCAGAGTGCGTGGCCACTGACCCCAGTGGCAGTATCTTTTCTTTTGTGCTGTTGGTGACTTTTCAGACCCTGTTCAGGGGTCTGAGTAGAGCCACATCGCATCCTGCGCCCCATGCAATCCCTGCCTGAAAGTGGGTCACTGCATCTGGGCCGAGACCAGCCCAGGTGTGGGGCCGGGCTCAGACGTCGCTCCTCCAGGGCACACGGCCCCCGAAGGGCCAGGCCACACAAAAGCCAGCAGGCCTTGCTGAACATCCGCAAAGAGGACAGGGCCCATAGCCCAGCCACAGAGCCAGCGTGACCCGCACCCTCGCCGGCCGTGCCGCAGGCCTGCGGACACTCAGCGCTGGACGGGCCTCGGCTAGGGCAGCACACACGCAGGTCCACGGGGCCCGCAGGTGACGGACACACGGACACGTGGGTACACACGGACACACACAGACTCAGACACATGGGCACACAAGGACACACGTGTGGACTCAGACACACGGACATAGATATGTGAAGACGCATGGACACAGGCTGACACATACGGACACAGACGCATGGACACACAGACACGTCGGGTTCTGGTTTCCGTGGGCTGTCACTCAGCCTGAACCCTCCCTGGCAGCAGGGCTGGGAGAAGTTCAGGGGCCGAGACCCCAGCAGACCCCCGCCCCCGCCCCCGCCCCTGCTGAGTCTGGGGGGGAAATTCAAGTCGTTTGCTTGGTGACATTTAGCCCAGCGCAGGGGCATTTTGAACGTGCTTTTGCGCGCGCGGGGGCGGTGGGGGGGGGTCGGGCCTGTCCCACGCGCCCTCCCAGCCCTTCCTCTGAAGCAGGAAACGGGGCTGGGAAGGTAAACGCAGTCCAGCTGGGTCCCCAGCTCCCTGGACCTGGAGGGGCGCCGCCGCAGTTTTCCCAGCCCAGGCGGGCGCACAACCGGGGTGGGGGTCCCTGCCCGGCCCCACCCCCGGCCTCCGCACTGGCTGCCCTCACTGCGCCCGCGGCCCTCCAGGCTGCTGCCCGGGGAACAGCCTGGAAGCAGAGCAACTGCGCGCCCGGTGTAGACCGCCCGTGTGTGCGGCTGGACAGGGCTGCGGGCCCAGGACGTCTGCGGTCTCCCCACTCCCCGCCCCCGTGGGGGCCGAGAGGAGCCCCCTCCCCAGCCTGCGCCCATCCGGGTGTGCTCGCCTCCCCGACGCGCCTCGGGCCCCAGGGAGAAGCCAGAGCAGAGGCGTGGGTGTGGCCGGGAGGCCGCAGCCCCTCCGCCCTCTGCAGCCTGGCTGCCCTGGAAGCAGCCGGGTCCTCTGTGTGGCCCAGACAAGATTCGGGGGCGCCCGCCTCCCTCCTCCACCCCCACAGCCCCGTTGAGCTCCGTGCCCCTCCGGCCACCGGTGGCGCCCACGCCACCACGGCGAGCCACCCTGGCAAGCTGGGCTTGGTCTCTGAGACCCAGCTTTGCGAGGCCTCAGGAGAGATGGCTGATTATAGTCGGGCCACGGAGGGGCTTAACTCCTGACGCCTGAAGGGCAAGAGTCTCTGTCCGCTGGCAAAACCCGCGTGGCGGAGGTGGACGTGGACTCGCGTGGGGCCTGGAAAAGCCTCCGGGGCCGGCAGGACGCGTACAGGGGGCACCGAGTGTCCGTGGGCAGGGCCTTCACCCAACGCGACTGTGCTGACCCCCCACCCTGCTGGCCTGGGACCGTCCGCCCTGTAGCCTAGGAGGTCTCTGTCCCCCATCAGGCGGGACGGCAGGGCCCAGGGAGGAGACCCGACGCTGGGAGGCCGTGGGGGAGGTGAGCTCTGGGGCCCGAGCCAGGCCGGCCAAGGGCCACGCGGCCGGACGCTGGGAACGGCACGAGCTCGGGGTCTCCAGGCCTTCGCTATCTCATCTCGGTCAGTCGGCCCGCAAGGCATTTCCTGACTGCCCGACCACAGGAAGGGTCAAGGACCCAGCCCTGTTTCCAAGGCCTGCTCCCTCGGGTTCCCAGCGTCACGCCAGGCGCCCAGGGGCTGGGAGGCCGGCGGGGGGCGGGCGCAGGCAGAGGGGCGCCATCCGCGAGGGGCTGCCGTGCACCCAGGGCCGTGGCTCCGGGGCCGCCACCGTGAGACACCGATCTGCCCCCCCCCCCGGCTTCCACTTTTCTGCCCCCTCCCCACTGCCACCTGCCTGCTGAGCTCGGCCCCTGCTGGCCGCCCCCCGCCCCGGCTCCTCGCTGTGGCCCAGCAGACTTCCTGGGGTCTCCTGCTGGTCACCCCTGTGCCCCCCCAGCACCGTGGAGCCTGAGGGGAGGGGACTCTGTGCCCTCCAGCCCAGCACTCGGGGCCTGCGGGGCCCTCGGTGAAGGTGGCCGGCCTGGGTGGCGTGTCAGGCCCACTCCCCTGGACGAGGCCTTCAGGGTCCGGGGCGGGGGTTTGGGGCCCAGGCCGTGTGCAGGCAGCGCTTTGTGTGGCGGGACCTCTCGGGGCTGATGGCACTTCGCCACCCCACCCCCTTCCCTGCAGGGACCCCTGTGTCCTCCTGGCCCCCCGCCCTGCTCCCCAAGTCCCACTCCGCCTTGCGCCCCGCCCCATGTCATGAGTCCTTTCGTCGCCCAGTCACCCCTTTCATTACCCCACCCCCTGTCACATGATGCGTCCTCACGCCACAGTCGTCCCTTTCCACGGGCCTCAGTCCATCGCCTACGCCCCCACCCCAGAGCCCCTTGCCATCCATTACCCCCATCCTGGCCCCCCATCCCATATGCCTTTGCACGTTCCCCGTCCGGCTCCCCCCACCCCCGGCGCACCCCAGCGCAATTGCAGGGTCCCTGAGACAGATTCTGGTAACTGTATTTATTGATGAGTCCAGGGCTCTGGGGCGGCCCTGGTGAGGAGGGGCCCGTGGCGAGATGGACACACGGTGGAAAAGGCTCGAGGTCTGCTCGGTGTTCAGAGCTTCCAGACTAGGCGAGGGGAGGGCGGGGTCCCACACACGCAGGCCCCCCACCCGGTCACCCCCAGACAGAGATGGGCGGTGGCGGGGGCTGGGGTGGGGGGCGGGCCGAGGCGGCCAGGCCACTCAGCAGCTCGCACACGCGCTCCGAGACCCAGGGCTGGTTCCAGAGCTCCAAACCAGTGCAAACGACTTCGTTAGTGCAAATTAATTCAGGAAGGACGGGGACACGGAGTCCCGGACGCCCTGAGTCTTCTGAGCAAAGGAGAGGAAAGAAGAGAAGAGAGAGACAGAGAAAAGGATGAAGAGGAGGGAGGGAGGCTGCTGGTGTCTCCAGGCCGCGGCAGGGGCCTGGCCGCCAAGGTGGAGTCGCCGGGCGGGGGGTGGCTGCCGTCGCGGGTGCCGTCAGTCCGGTGGTGTGGGGCGTCTGTTCCTTTGGCTCAACCTGCGGACAAGGACAGAGACGGGACGTGAGGGGGGGTGGGGCGGCGGGAGGGGCTTCGTGGGCGGGTGGGGGGCGCCCACCTTCCAAAGCTGATTCCTGAGTCGAGGAGTGTGTAGTGGCTCCAGAATGCAGCATATTCTTGAGTCAGAGCTAGGAGGACTTGAAGAAGTCCGGGTCCGAGGCCCAGGCGTGAGCTGGGTAGCACCACCTCTGCGGGTGGGGGAGAGTGAGCGCCCGGCCCTCGGCCCGCGCCGCCTCCCCGCGTGTGGCCAGGCGGGACCTGCCTCACCTTGTCATTGTGAGGGTTCTGGGGTCCCGAGAGCAGCAGCGCGCTTGCTTCTTCAGGAAGGCCAAGGAACAGACGCTGGGTGTTGCAGCTCCCCCGCGGGGCCAGCTGAGAATGTTCTAAGGGACAGAGGATGGCTGTGAGGGGTGGATGGGGCGGCTGGCCTGGGGCGGCCAAGGCATGGACTTGCGCTCACCAGGAAGGCCGGACGGCGTCACATCTGTCCCTCTCCGTCACACCAGACTGTGTCATGTCCCTCTGAGCGCATCCAGGCGTCCGGCCCGCGGTGCTGGCAGCACGGCCGCCCCCAGTGGAGACGATGCTGTGGGGAAGCAGAGGTCAGTGGTGGAGCGGGCAGAGGCGGCCGTGCTGGGGGGCGGCAGGCGGGCTGGACACTCACCTGTCTCCCGTGCGAGCACAGAGGCACCGATCTCTGCTCCGTCGTCGCCCACAGAGGCCCGCCTTGGCCTCGGGCTCGGAGGCCGGCGCCCCCTCTCGCCGCCAGGCTCCGGCTCTCGCCCCTGCCTGACCCCCACCTCCCTCCCCCCCAAGAGTTCACACTCACTCCACCCCGCCCGCCTCGCTAGTCTGGTCTCGCCAGTGCCCTTGACTCCCCTGGGTGCTGTTCTGTCTGCCGTGCCAGTCCCGGGGGTGAGCGGCGAGGGCACGCAGTGTCACCAAGTACACTGGGGCCCTCCCTCGCCAGCCCCCGGGCCGCAGTGCTGCGTGGGAACGCGCGGCCGCAGGCTGGGCCCGCACAGCCTCCCTGCTGCAGAAATCTCTCCGGGCCGTCCCTGTGGCCGTGCTCCCTCCAGGTGACAACTGATCTGCTCACTGCGCCTTCTTTCCCGTTCTCCTGCCCTCGAGGCTCCAGCTCAGGCCTCAAGAGGCCCGGCCGGAGCCGCTCCTGTACCTGCCGCTAAATGAATTGCAGTGGGTGAAGTGGCGGCTGGGGACCCCGCTGCCCTGACACCCCCGGCCGGTCCTGTCCGACCCGGGCCTGGAGCACCCCCGTTGCATCTCCTCCCCGCTGGCAGCCCTGCCTCGTCTCCCACCCGACACTCTCGAGTTGCTCTTTCCACCTGGGACGGCCCCGGCCCCCCAGCCCGCCCGGTCCCAGCTCCCCCTGAGACGTGTCACCTGCTCTGCCCGCCCTGCCCGTTGTCCGCCGCCGCTCTGCCGGGGGGCAGCCGCTTCGCCTCACTGGCCCTCGCGCCCCAGAACCTCCTGATGCAGGAGGCCAGAGCAACGAGGCCCAGGGAGGGGAAGGGGACTCACCTGGCCCGGCAGACTGCTGTCCTCCCCTGCCCACAGCTGCCAGCTACACCTCCGCCGCCCCAGGCCCCGGGGCGGACTCTCTCCAGCTCCCCCCTGACCACCAGCCGCCACGACCTGAAACCAAAATTGACCGGGATGAGTGCCTGGCTCCCCCCTCTTTCGTCTGTACCCCGGCTCGGGCCCGTCACCTCCCACGCCGATGTTGCCCTGCCTGCAGGGCGCCCGGGAGCCCGGACCTCAACCCCGCCAGGCTCCCAGGTGCCCGCCAGCCCTGCCCAAGCCAGCCCCTCAACCCTGCGCCGCTCCTGCCAGGCTCCAGATTTCCAAGGTGGTCCTTGGCCCACGCAAACTCCCCTGCACCCCACTTCCCCGTCTTCCCCTGGTTGCCCCCGGTACCCCACGCTTCCCTGGTTACCCCT
>PVHT020000058.1:0-28668 GCA_004024745.2 Catagonus wagneri
AGTCTCCCTGCAGTCGTCCGCCAGCCGGTCCAAGTTAAATATTACTCACGGAGATGCGAGCCCACTGGGCAGCGCTGGCCCGAAAGTGGACCGGCCTGGGGAAAGCGCTGGGTGGAGGCCAGTGCCAGGCCTGTGGCCTCCGGGACCCTCCCTGCGGCGTCTGTGGGCCCCGGATGTGGGGCTGGGGGTGGCAGGCCGGAGGCCACTGCCTCGGCCCTGTCCTTTGAAATCGCCCGTGGACTTGATGCCTGCTCTGCATGGGGACGGACGGCCGGGCCGGGCGGGTGAGGGCCCTGCCCTCGGCAGCTTCTCCTGCCCTGTGCTGGGCACACAGTGCTCAGGAAAAGTCCGTCTGCTTTGAGTCGCTTCCCTCTGTCTCGCCCTCCGTTTTCTGGGCAGTGCGGTGGAGGCGCAGGCGCTCTGGCTGCTGAGGCCCCCTGGGGAGGCTCACCTGGGCCCTGCCCCACCCGCCTGGGAGCGGTGTCCCCAGCCCCGTCCCCCAGGGCAGCACAGCTGGAGGCAGACTGCGGACCCACCCCCATGCCCAGCCCCAGCGCTCTGCATGGACCCTGCTGCGGCCTGAGTGGGTCCCAGCCTCAGGGCCTTTGCACGTCCTGTGCCCGCAACGCTCCCTCTTACCCGTCTCAGGGTCCCCCCGGAGCTCTGTGAGGAGCAGCCCCTCCAGGCCGCATCCCACCCGCTTCGCTGTATACAACCCTAATTAGAACCTGTGGACATTTAATTTTTTGTTTGTTTGTTTTTGCTTTTTAGGGCCATACCCGCAGCAAATGGAGGTTCCCAGGCTAGGGTCAAATTGGAGCTGTAGCCACCGGCCTACACCACAGCCACGGCCATAGTGACAGGGGATCCGAGCCACATCTGCGACCTACACCGCAGCTCACAGCAACGCCGGATCCCCGACCCACTGAGCGTGGCCAGGGATCAAACCCACATCCTCATGGAGAGTAGTCGGGTTTGGTTCCACTGCATCGCAACAGGAATTCCCTGGAAATTTAATGTGTACCGAGCACTTGGGAGGAAGGATTCTTTCCTGCTCGTCCCAGGGAGGCCCTCGATCAAGCGGGCGGAAGAAGCGGGCCCCACTCTCGGCCTGGAGCGAGGCTCACTCCTCGGGCCTCCCTGCCTGCAGGGCCAGAGACCCTGGCCCGCGCGTGGACCCCAGCCTGGGCGGGACACGGCCAGAGCTCAGACCAGCGCCCCGTGGGGGTACAGCGGCTGGCCCAGGGGGGGCGAGCCGTCACATAAAAACCCCGGCGAGGAGGCAGAAGGCAGAGGCCCGGAGTCCTGCGGCGACAGCGGGCACCGCCTCCTGAGCGCTCCAGGGCCGCAGGCCGTTTGCCCTCCGACTTCACAGCGCCGTGTGAAGCCTGCCCCCATCGCCCCACAGCCCCCAGACCCCGAGTCTCCTGTCCAGGTAGAGAGGGCTGGGTAGGGACCTAAGAGCGCAGGCCGCGTGTCCCCCTGCCGGGCCACCTCCACTTCAGGGGCAGCATCCGATCGGGCGTGGGCTCCCCCCGGCCTGAGCCCGGCGGCGGCACCAGGCGCAAGGCGCCGCTCCCCTAGGGCTCTCCTCACTCCTTTCTGTGAATGCGCCTGTGCGGGGCTTCGGGACGGGCCGCCCACCTGCCTGCCTCCTGCCCAGACCTGCGAGCTGCCTGCCTGCCTGTGCCAGCCGGAGGTGAGCTGAGACCGCGTACCTGGCACCCAGCGGGACAGCGGGAATGCGGGCCTTGAAAACACCTGCCTTCGCTATCGGCTCTGGGAGCAGAGGTGTCGGCTAAGATATCTGCTAAGTGCCTTCTTTGTCCTTCTAGATGCTGTCAGGACCCAGTGTGGCCCCGAATCTCGGCCTGGCCCTGGCCTGGGCTCTGGCCCCGCAAAGCCCCCGCAGGCCTGCCTGCGCCCCCCCGTCCCACCCCAGACCCAGCGTGCGCTTTCCCGTTGAGCTGGTGGGTGTGGGGCTGGAGGTTTTGTCCCGGGTCCCGTGGGAAGGCTGGGTGACAGAAGGAGCAGGTCCTGCTCAGGGTGGCCTCTGCAGGCTCGGGGTCTGGGTGGGCAGGCTCCGCGGGCTCCTGCATGGAAGGAAATGCTGACTGTGGTGGGAACGAGGGGCCGAGGCTCGCCCAGCTGCCCTTGGCCGTCCTGCGAGGCACCACTCAGGCCATCCTGGTAAGCATCGGAGCCCACGGCCAAGAGTGTACCCAGGACTAGGTGCGCTCCCGCCCCGTCCTGGTCAGAGGTGGGCGTCCAGCCCGGGTGTCCACATCCTCGGCCTGGGCAGAGGGCAGCCCCCAGGCTGGGCGTGGACAGGACAGCTGGGTGAAGCGCAGCGGGTGACCCACTGCAGGAGACCTGGCCCGGGAGGAGGGGCCGCGCCCCCCAGGCCTGCTGCTGGCTCAGGACCAGGGTGTGGGGCCCGGGGCCTGGGGCCCCTCGGCAGGGCAGCGGCCCCTGGCCTGGAGTGTGGCAGCCTCACGGAGCGGAGCAGATGCCCCCGGACGGCTGTCACTTAACAGGCCACAGGGCCTCTTGGTGCTCTGGCCTGTGTGACCCTGGCACAGTCACCAGTTTCTGATGCAAGGCCCAGGGGCTTCCCAGGCCCAGCGGGGCCTGGCGCCTGCCCCTGCCTCCTGGCCTCTAGGGCCCAGCAGCTCCCGCAGGGAGGCAGCAGCGTGGCAGGGAGCCCAGGCGGGCGGGCGGGAGGCTCGGCTGCTCCTGGGCCCCACTGCTAAGGGGCCCGGGAGGCCCTGACCGCGGGTGGCGGGGCCGGGAGGCGGTACGCGTCCAGAGCGGCCGCAGCCCCGGCCCCCGGCCCCGCAGCGGCGACTGGAGGCCTGGGCGGCAGGAAAGGGGAAGGTGACGTCATTGCCGCCTGGAATCTGCTGTTTGGAGGCGTCGCCATGGAGACCGGAAGGCTCAGGGTGGGTAAAAATAGCAAACCCAAGAGGCTGTAAGTTCCAAGAACGCAAGTCTCTGAAAAGAAAGGAAAACATGGTCTCATTCCTCGTTTCTCCAGGAGGACAGAGGCCCCCGGGCTGGGAGCCGGCGGGAGGGGCCGCGGGCTTCCGGCTCTGTGCCACCCGCTGGCACGCGGTCCCCGGGGTCCCTGCCTGCCGCCCGCCGGCCTGGGAGCTTTGTCCCCAGGCAGGGTGTGGCACGCCAGGCTCCCGGCAGGAGCGTCTGGGAGTCCGGGCGGGCGGGAGGCAGCGCTGGGGCCACTTTCCTCCCCTTTTCCTCCTGAGGCGCCCAGAGGAAGCGCGGCCACCTCACGGGCATCACGGCCCAGGCCTGGCGGGGGTGGGGGGAGGCATCTGGCAGGCCCAGCCCCTCCCAGCCCGCAACTGCCCCTCCGGAAGCTTCCAGCCAGGTGACAGCGATCCGCTCTGCTCCTCTCCAGCCCAGGGAACGTGCTTGGCCCCCGAAAAGCCCAGCACACCCCCCACTGCGTCCCCGGGGAAGGGCGGACTGTGTCCGCCCAGATGGCCTTTGGTCCCAGGCCGCAGAAATAAGGCAGGACCACCGAGGTCCCCGGGGCTCTTCTCCCCCGACAGTTGAGGCCAGACCGAGTCCTGGGAGGACGGCTGCAGCCTCGAGGGGCCCCTGGCTGGTGCCCGCCTCCGGCCAGAGGCTTTGCCAGGCTCGTCTGTCCCGACCGGAGTGGAACCTGGTTGCCGCTCCCTCGAGAGCACGAGTCCTGGCCCGACCGTTCTTGCGCTCAGGGCCCACAGCGGACCAGGCCCCCAGGAGTGCTGGGGGGGCGCCCACGGGCTGGGGAGAAAGTCCACCCGGGCAGGACAGGACGGCGCCCTGCGGGGGGCCTCCCTCCCTCCCATCGAGCGGGGGTGGGGGGGCGGGCGGGGGCTCTGCCCGCAGCCCCGGGGAAGCCACCCCGAGCCTTCTCTTCACCCTCATTCTGGGGGCCCCGGCAGCCCAGGGCTGGGTGTGGGCTGGCTGCCGGGCGGAGGAGAGGGGAGATGGGCCCCGAGCAGGGAGATCGTTCCCCCAAGAAATAGCTCGGATGCCTTATGTAAGGAGTGAGCTCACTGCGGGCGGCTGCCAGCAATGACGGCAGGAGGCGGGAGGGGCTGGGAGGGGGCCGAGTGTGGCTCCGATTTATGAGGAGAGAGGGGCCCGGGCCTGCGCGGCGGGAGGGGCTGCCACCCGGTGCCGTGTGGTGGAGGCCTGGGTGCTCGGGGGCTCAGGGCCGGGGCAGGCCCGGGGGTCCACCCTGCTCCTCCCGGGTGCCTGCGGGAGCGTGGTCAGCACCAGGGCCGCCGAAGAGAGGCTGGGGGCACCTCGGCAGCCCTGGGGGACGCGGGTACCAGATGCCCACTGTCCTCCCGCCCCTCCCTCCACCGCGGGACAGGCAGCGGGGGCGACACTGCTCTGCGGGCGGCCTCCCCGTCCTTCTTCTCCCTGCCCAGGCCCAGCACCAGCACCCCCACCTCCAGTGCATCAGGCCCAAACCCCAGAGTCGGCCAGCCAGCCGCCCTCTGTCTCCGGAGAAGCAGCCTCGGCCCCAGGGAAGGGAAGGGGCTCGGGGAAGCGGCTGCGCAGAGCCGCCAGCCGGTGGGCGCCGTCGCCCAAAGTGCCCGCCCGGGGACCCTCAGGCGGCTGGGCCTCGTCTCAGCAGACCGGCCCCTCACCGAGAGTTGCTGAGTCTGCCCACAGGCTGATGCCACCGGCCTGCGGGGGCTGGGCAGGTCACAGGCAGGAAGAGGCTGGCCCCAGGGCTCAGGTCGGGGCGTGGAAGTGTCCAGACTCTGCTCCCAGGGAGTGTGGCAGCTGGAGGGGCTGGGGACCCAAGGGAGGCCAGCCAGGGCTGTGGGGAGGGGCAAATGGGGAGAGAGGGACACCCTTGGGGGAGCCGGAGGTAGGGCTCCCTCTGGCTGGGTCTCTGGACTTCCGCGTCCCCTGAAGGCCGGGAGTCCGGGTGGGTGTGTCCGGGAGGCGGGGCTCCTTGCTGCCCCACCCCCAGGGGGGTCCCTGTGGTCTGACCCTCGGAGCATGACCCTCGGAGCACCCTGGCCTCTTCAAAGCCACCTGTCCACACCCTGCTTCTAGCTGTTGGGCCTCATCTGAGCTCCCACCCTCCCACCACTAGGTGCCCTGGGCAGGTCCTGTGCCACCCGAGGCTGGGCCTGCCTGGCTGAGAGCTGGGATGGCGACACCACCCCCCAGTGCCACAGGTGGGCCCGGTACAGGCCCCAGCAGCGAGCAGCAGACCCCGGAGGGCGGCTCCCGGAGGTGTTGCTGGGAACCTGCTGCGGGCGAGGAAGGGCCGGCCTGCCTGTCCCATCCGGTCCCTCACGCCCCCGGCGGCTCTCATGTCTGCAGGGCAAACGGACGGCAGGCGGACCTCGAAGGGCCAGCCCCTCTCTCCCCGCAGCCCAGCAGCCGGGCCCTCGGTCCAGGCCACCCAGGGCTGCAGGGCACGGGCGCCAGGCGGCCACCGTGTGATCGGCAGAGTGTGTCCAGCCACGTTCTGCTCCGGAGCAGCACAGGACGCTTTGGGGGACAGGGTCCCGCGGGCGGGGCCGGGCCTCCTCCGCGGAGCACCCCCCAGGCTGAGGACGTGTCCCCAGAGCCAGCCCAGTGAGCAAGCCCTGGGCTCGGAGCCCTGGGCGGGCCGAGCCCCTGCGTCCCTCCCTCGCTCTGCCCGTCCCTCCGAGGCCCGTGTGGCCGCCCCAGCCCGAGGCCTGGGGCCAAGGCCCAGCCTGCTCCCACCCCGGGTGTGGCCCAGGCGTGGGGCTCGGCAGCCAACTGGCCCCCGGCCTGCCCACCGCCCTGCCAGGCCCCCAGCCTCGAGGTCGCCCCATCTGGCTTCGTCCAGTGCCCTGAGGCGGGTACTTGGGTGGCTCTGCGTGGCACGCGGAAGGGGCCCACTCTTCCCTCCCCTCGTGTCCAGGAGGACTCCCAGGCAGGGCCGGGGCTTTGGGGTTGCCACCTGCAGGGGGAGGCGGGCAGAGCTTGGGGGCACCGGCTGAGGCCGCCACCCGTGCAGCCCGCTCAGCAGCGGGGGGCCCGACACACCCTCACTGCCGATGGCGACTCCCAGGCCCCGGGGGCAGGCCCTCCTCTCCGCTTTCCGAGCAGCAGCCCAGCTGACCCTTGACGCAGGTCTTGGCTGAGTGCTGGATGCTGGACCCACGTGCGACCCAGCCCAGGCCCTGCCCCCACACGGGAGCGGCCCTTGTCTCCCTGGAGGTGAGGGAGGGCCCCTTTCCCGTGCCATCAGGGCCACCCAAATGTCCAGCCCAGGGCCCGAGGCACTGCCAGCCCCCACCACTGCGGGCCCGGCCTGCGTGTGTGGCACACACCCAGCTTGGCCGCCCGATGAGCTGTCCTTGTGTGGACACCGAGGCTGACCCCACACCCTGCCGGACGGAGGCCCAGGAGAAGCACAGGGAAGGTCAGCAGACTGAACAAAG
Source organism: Catagonus wagneri (assembly GCA_004024745.2). Lineage (NCBI taxonomy): Eukaryota > Metazoa > Chordata > Mammalia > Artiodactyla > Tayassuidae > Catagonus > Catagonus wagneri. Next base: position 6,453 of record PVHT020000058.1, read on the forward strand.
CAACGTCTCTGGGAAACCAGAAAAGGCAGGTCGGCGCAAGGAAGACACTGAAAATGTCTGCAGCTCCCTTGCTTGGCAGAAACCATTTTCTTGTCTCTGACGCAGAAACCGAAGACCAAAGACACCGAAGACCGAAACGTCAACAACGTTTCATCGTCATTCAACTGAAAACTTCTTGGAGTTCCTACCGTCGTGGCTCAGCAGAAACAAATCCGATTGGGAACTGTGAGGTTGCAGGTTCGATCCCTGGCCTCGCTCAGCGGGTTGAGGATCTGGCGTTGCCGTGAGCTGTGGTGTCGGTAGCAGATGCGGCTTGGATTCCCCATTGCTACGATTGTGTAGCCGGCGGACATAGCTCCGATTTCACCCCTAGCCCGGGAACCTCCATATGCTGCCGGTGCGGCTCTAAAAAAAGCAAAAAAAAAAAACCCCAAACACAAAACCAAACACTTGGTGTGATTCCTGTCCTGATTCCTCCCCTAAATGATGACTTGTTCCCAGTGTGGTCCTATTTTTTTTTTAGGGGTGGGGGTTGGCCACGCCTAGGGCATGTGGAAGTTCCTGGGCTAGGGACTGAACCTGGAACAACCCAAACCACTGTAGTGGCAACACCAGATCCTTACTCTGCTGCGCCGTGGGACAGCCTCCTCTAAGTGTGTTCTTTTATTTTATTTTTGCCTTTTAGGGCCACACCTGCGGCATATGGAGGTTCCCAGACTTAGGGGTTGAATTGGAGCTGCAACTGCTGGCCTGCACCACAGCCACAGCAACACAAGATCCAAGCCACGTCTGTGACCTACACCACAGCTCACGGCAACGCCGGATCCTTAACCCACTGAGGGAGGCCAGGGATCGAACCTGCATCCTTGGAGTTCCTGCAGTGGCTCAGTGGAAATGAGTCTGACTAGCACCCATGAGGATGCAGGTTCGATCCCTGGCCTCCCTCAGTGGGTTAAGGATCTGGCATTGCCGTGTGCTGTGCATTGCAGACGCAGCTCGGATCTGGCATTGCTGTGCCTGTGGCCGGTGACTGCAGCATGAGTTCGACCCCTAGCCTGGAAACCTCCATATGCCAATAGGTTCGGTCTTAAAAAGATTTAAAGGGGGGGGGGGGGACTGAAAAAAAAAAAGAAATGAAAAGAACCTGCATCCTCATGGGTACTAGCTGGGTTTGTAAGCCACTGAGCCACAACGGGAACGCCTCCATTTTTCTAAATTATGTGCTCTTGCTGCTTCTTTCTTCATTTACAAATCTCCGACTTTGCGGGATGTCACTGGAGTGGCCCTGCCCCAGCCCCGCCCGCACCCGACCTTCTCCTCTGGTCCTTCCCAGATGAGCCAGGCTGCTGTGACCCCGTGAGAGCTGTGTGAATGCTGCCCACTGCTGAGCCAAGTGGCGAGCTCTGCTTGGGTTTCCTCTTTGTTTTTCCTGGAGTTTATGTTTGCCTTGCTTGACTTTTCGTCTGCGGAGTTTTCTCTCTGCCCTCAGCTGGCAGCTGCCGCGTCACCCAGCGGGCTCCGACCTGGTCCGGGGCGTCCCGTATTCCATCCGGCGGCCTCTGCGCACGGGCCCTGCTGTGGGCCGGCTGCTCTCTGGGCTCCTCCTTCAGGCCGGTGGGAGAACTCCCAAGTCCCCTTCTTGGGGCCGGACAGCCCCTTCTCCGCTTGGGTTACGGTGGAAGCTCCAGTTTTAGCAGCGGCCCATGGCCTCAACTCCGTCCCACTCTGGCCTGAGCCCCTGGTCCTCAGTGCACGTGAGGCCAGCTCCGAGGCCCAGAGGCCGCTCAGTCTGCCCCTGCCCACCGCGGTGCTTGCCTTCCGTCCTCGTTTCCAGCTCTGTGGAGCTCCCTTCCTTCTGCATTTTCACAGGACCTTTGAAGTGCAGACCTATACTCTGTGGCACGGGTTCGTGGCGGGGATGGAGTCCAGCTCCTCTGCCACCCCCAGGCCTCACCCCGCCGTGCCCTGCGGGGCAGGACTTGCCACAGCCCTAGGCTGGAGCCCGCTCCGCTGGGCAGCTTAGAGAACTCGCACCTCCTCCCCGTGGCATTCTTACAAATATTTTTTGCAACAATCTCTTTTCTAACAATCTCAAGTCTACAGAGAAGTTAGAAGTTGCAAGAATACTGCAGGAGCCGCCCCACACATGCCCCACCAACCTCTGGAGAGTGACACCCATGGCACCCCGTCCTGGGCAGGGCGGCTGCCTGGCCCCCAGACCACACCTAGGCTTTCTGGTTGTTCTGATAACATCCTAGGCATTCATGAGATACAGCCGGGGACTGCACGTCGTGCTGAGCTGCCGCCTCTTTCTCTCCACTGTTCTGGAGTATTCCTCCCCGGACGCCTCGCGAGTCTCTGGGCCCGTCCTTCTGTGTGGCTGTCGAAGGTGCCATTGGGGACACATGCCAGTTGTCCTCTGTGGCAGGAGGCTCACAGAAGTGCCCAGCCCACCTGTCAGGTGGTGCAGGGTTGCGATCGGTTCCATGACTGATGGAATCCACTTTTTTTTTCTTTTTCGGTGGTGCTCGTGGCATACAGAAGTTCCTGGGCCAGGGACTGAACCCAGGCCACAGCAGTGACCTGAGCCACAGCAGTGACGTCAGACCCTTGTGCCACCGAGCCACCAGGGAGCTCCAGGGGTGTCCACTTCGACGGTCTGGTTTCGGAGGCACCAGCCGGTATCTCCCCTGGGGACTCCTTTTCTCTGAGCAGTTGATGGAAGCCTCATGGGAAAAAATGTAAAACTGTGCAAATAGCCCATTTCCCATCAAACTTTCATCTTACAAATACCTTTTTTTTTTTTGGCCGCACCTGCCGGATGCAGAAGTTCCCAGGCCAGGGAGCGAACCTGAGCCACAGCTCTGACCTACCTCACAGCCAGGCAACGCTGGATCCTTAGCCCAGTGCGTCAGGCCGGGGGCTGACTGCGCCTCTCTGGAGCGACCCCAGCTGCTACATTCGGATCCTTAACCAGCTGCACCACAGCGGGAACTCCACACATAGGTTTATTTTAATAAATATTTAAAAGTGCACGGACCGGCGGTTTTCTCCTTCATTCCGTGGTTATAATCCACAGCACTCATGGTCTCTGACTTGCCAGGGCCCCTTCCGCTTTAAGCCGGCTACGCATCCTTTCCCTGCCACGCTTTGCACTCTCCATACATCCCAACCCAGTTAAGATATTCGAAACTCGTCCTGGATGAGTGTCCCCAGCCCTGTGACCAGCCACTTCTCCAGAGCACTCTGGCTCCTTTCAGTAGAGGGTGGAATTTAGAAGCCAAGACGCAGGTGTTCGGGGTGCTCACTGCTGTTGGGGTGTTGCTCCTCTCGGTCTCTCAGTGGGCAGAGCTAGGGATTACACGGCTGTCTGTACAAACCAGCATTTCTTTCCATACTTTCTCTATTTGTTTATAAACATGGAAATTCACGGGTTTGCACAGGCATCGCTCACTCCAGTCATTCATTTTATCCCCCTCCTACGGTGAATTCCCATCTCTAACAGTGAGAGACCTGAACTGCCAGCAGCAGAGCGTTTCCTTACTTACGTGACCCATACAGGATCCACCTCCGTGCTCCAGCGGGCGGCTCCTCTCCTCCTTGGGCTCTGAGCCCCAGGAGCCCAGGATGTCAGGTTCCTAACAAACCCGGGTGCCCTGCCCTCCGTCCCTCTCCCTGCTTCCCTCCGACCCGACTCTGAGTCCTGGAAACTCCCCTCCGACGAACTATGTGCCATTAGGTCTTTGTCTCAGGTCTGCTTTCGGTGGAACCCAAACTAAGACAAAAGTCTTCTCTAAAATTTTATCAAGCTCGTGTTACTTAAGTAATTTCATTTTCAAGTTTAAAGTTTGAGAACAGTGAGCATCCGAGCACTTTCCTGACAATGGCAGTTCGTGCTCATCTGAGACCAGGCGTTTTCTTCCCAAGAAGTAGGGAGCAGAGGGCAAATGGGAGCCAGGGAGGGCAGGCTAGTCACCCGGGAAGCCGATCCGAGCTTCCCAGCCCATTTCCCCAGCTGGCCTCTGAGCTGCCCCCGCGGCAAGGGGCACCCCATCACTGCCAGCACCACCTCTGGTCCTGGAACGCTGCGGGCTCCAAGTCAGCCCTGGAGACCTCTGCGGGGCCCGGGTGACCCCACAGGCGCGTCAGTCCTTGGCCCCTTTGCTGTAGGAGATGCAAGCCGCGTGGGGCAGACCCGGTCTCCATCCACCCCGTCCCAGCGCCTGGCTGGTGCCTGCAAGGGACGGGCTCCACAGCATGTGCTAGTCTTGCGAGCAAACCCGAGCATGGCCAGCTGCCCATACCCGAGCATGGCCAGCTGCCCATACCCATCAGCCTGGCGAGGGCTGGAGAGTGAGCTGGGTGGGTCTGGTGCCACGGGTTCCCACCCCTGCCCCCCAGCATGGCTGTACCTGTGGCTGGGACCCCCGACCTGCCGGTGTGGGGCCTGGCCTGTGGCAGGGGACAGTGGGCAGAGGAGGACAGCTGCCGGGACAGATGAGAGGGAGGAAGGCCAGCAGGTGGGAGCCCCTCCAACTGCGCTTGTGGGGGGGACAGGGCCTGGCTGGCTCCCTATGCACAGCTGGCTGCTGCCGGGAGGGGTGAGCGCGGCTGCTCTGCAAACTCCAGCCCCTTTTGGGGAAGAAGAACTCTACGGAGGCAGAGAAGTCCTAGACATGAGTTCAGGCGCTCCCTGCTTCTCAGGGCCCTTCACCCCTCACCCATGCCCCGCTGCGCCCACTGCACGCCCAACTTAGCTTCAGTCTGGGTTCTGAGGCTCCGGGACTGTCGGCCCCTCCACCTGGCCACTGCCCACGGCCACTTCCCGGAGCCCTGCAAGGCCGGGGCCGGGGGCGGGTGGAGCACCGTGAGCCAGGCACTGCCCATGGGTGGGGGGGCTCAGACTCGGGGCCCTCCCGGGAGTGCCCGCCGGGTCAAAAGAGCGGGAGGGATTGTGTGCTTGGCTGGAAGCCCTCCTGCCAGCCCTCTGGTGCTCCAACTAGCTTCTTCTGGCCACGGGCTGTCCGCGGAGTATGGGAGTCAAGTCCATGTGGATGGAACCGACCCAGGTGCAAGAGAAACTTTTTTGGCCTGAATAGTGGCCAAGAAAACGGCCTCCGAAAGCAGAGAAGTCCCTTTTCTTGGTTTTTAAATACTCCTTTCCTAGTTTTCTCGTGTTGGGGCACTGGCGTGAACAGCGGAAGGGACAGTCCCCGGGCATGGGCGAGGGCGGGACAAGCTTCATGGCCGTGGCTGGGAGCGATCAGCTCCTCAAGCGCGGGGCACTGCGCCCTGAATCTTGAGGGCCCCAGGGCCTGCCTGTGTCTGCAGATGTACAGGCACGGGGTCACCTGCCCAGCCGGGCTGCCCAGCTGGACACCTGGCCGTGCCAGAGAGGCGACCGAGGCCTGCTGAGATGCCCGGCCGGCTGCCCGGAACAGACACTGCCCCAGAGTAGAGCTGGTTTGGGGCCAGTTCCAGCTTTTCCTAGGGAGGCAGGGGCAGTAGGTGACAAGCTGAAGGTCACATGGGCTCAAGTGCCTTGTGGCCTTCTTACCCACTGTGCCCCGTGCATCGCCCAGCGCCCAGCCCAGCTTGGGTGCCCTCACTCTGTGGAGGAAAAAGGGCCACTGCCCGGGTGGGCTGGACTGTTCTTCTGCCCTCAGGTTGAGCACAGCCAGAACTTACCTCCTGACCTGAAGGCCCCAACCCCATCTGCTGGATGTTGGCTCCTCGGGGGGGCCCCCTCCAGACGTCCAACCCTGCGCTTTCCGGTTGGCCTCTCCCCCCAGTACAGCCAGTGTGTGGAAGGACGGCAGTGGGGTCTCACGCTGGCCAGGCTCTGGGTGCCCTGCAGATGCACAAGTGGCTCTCTGGGCCTGGGGGCTGCGGGGTGAGGGTAGTGCCAGCCTGCCAGTGGCACTGAGAGCACACGCTGGGCAGCGACCTGGCAGGACCACCCGGACGCAGCCCCCCAGAGGCAAGGTCTGCCCCGCGGAGCATCAGTCCTGCACCGGGGCTGGCAGGAGGGCGGCTGCCGGCTGCGTGGGGAGGCCGGGGTGCGGGGTCACAGCGTGGCCCTTCCCGCCAACCAGTCAGGCCTTGGCGGTCCCCACAACAGGCGGCACGTCTCTGTCTCCCTTGTGGGGGTCTCCGGGCTGTTGCAATCCTAAGCCACATCGTGGTGCTTGGTATCCCTGTCCTACGTGTGCCTGGGATCATTTTGTCTGGGGTCCCCATCGCGTGCGTGGGGACCGCGGCGTTGATGTAGGACGCGCGGCCCGTCCTGTCCGCCCCTCGGCTGGTTTGCGGTTGTGGTGGGGGCCCTGTGTGGGTTTCTGGGCTCTGGTGGCGACGCGGCGGCGGGACGGGTGCCTTCGCAGCCGCGCAGGAAGCGGCCTCCGCCGGACGAAGGGCCTGCGGCGCCGCCGTCGCCCCCGCGGAGCGGCCTTCCGGCGGGTGGGGCCGAACGGTGCCGAGCAGGGCTGAATCCCAGGCGGCTAGGGCCGAGCGGAGCCGAGCGGAGCCGAGCGGAGCCGAGCAGGCCCGAGTCCCCGGCGGGCTGGGCCGAGCGGAGCCGAGCCCCGGGCGAACAGGCCCGAACACCGCCGAGCGCGGCCGAGCGCCGGGCGCGGGCGGGGGGAGCGCGCGTTCCTGGAAGAGCCGGGCCGCGCCGGGGGGCCGGCGCATTCCAGGCCGGCGTTCGGCTGAGGCGGACGCGCGGCCCCAGACGACGCGCGGGGCGGGGCGGCGGCGCGGGGCGGGGCGCGGCGCGGGGCGGGGCGGCGGCGTGAGCTCAGCGCCGGGCGCTCAGTCCGAGCTGGAGCGAGCCGCCGGGAGGATGTGCGCCGAGCCCCGCGCCGCCGCCGCCGCCGCCGCCGCCGCGGTCTGAGGCCGCCGCCACAGGCGCTCCGCCGCCCCGGAAGCCGCGCGCGCGGGCGGGCGGGCGGGCGGGCAGGCCGCGGAGCCGGGCGCGGGCGGCGGGGTGGGCGCGGGCCGGGCCGGGAGGCCGGCGGCGGGCGCGACGCGGCCGGCCAGCGCCGCCGGGACGAGCCGGGCGGGCGCCGCGCGGTGGGAGGAGCGGGGCGGCGGCGGCGGCGGCGGCGGCGGCGCGCCGCGCGAGGACGGCCCGGCGGGCCCCGCGCCCGCGCCCCCGCTCCTCCCGGGCCCCTCGGCCTCGGCCGCCGCGGCGATTCGCGCCTCGCGGCGCCGGCACCTGCCCGCGCGCCCCCCGCGAGCCCCGGGCCCGCGAGCGTTGGCGTTGGCGTTGGCGGCGCGCGCTGGGGCATGCCCCGCGCCTAGGGCCCGGGGGGCGCGCGGGGGGCGCGCGGGGGGCCCGGGCGGCGGCGGGCGCGGCGCGGGGCGCGTGGATGTGGCGCCGGGCCCGGGCGGCGGCGGGATCCAGCGGCGGGACCCCTTCGCCCCGCCCGCCTTCCCCTTCGCGCCCCCGGGCGAGGCCGAGGCCGCGGCCGTGATCGGCCGGGAGCCGGCGGCGGGGGGCGGCCGGGGCCGGGGCCGAGGGCGCCGCCGGGGCGCGCGGGGCGGCGGCGGGGGCCGCGGGGGCCCGGGCGCGCGGGAGCGGGAGCGGCCTGGGGAGCCCGAGCGCACCATGGAGGCGGCGGCGGGCGGCCGGGGCGGCTTTCAGCCGCACCCGGGGCTGCAGAAGACGCTGGAGCAGTTCCACCTGAGCTCCATGAGCTCACTGGGCGGCCCGGCCGCCTTCTCGGCGCGCTGGGCGCAGGAGGCCTACAAGAAGGAGAGCGCCAAGGAGGCGGGCGCGGCCGCGGTGCCGGCGCCGGTGCCCGCGGCCGCCGAGCCTCCGCCGGTGCTGCACCTGCCCGCCATCCAGCCGCCGCCGCCCGTGCTGCCCGGGCCCTTCTTCATGCCGTCCGACCGCTCCACGGAGCGCTGCGAGACCGTGCTGGAGGGCGAGACCATCTCGTGCTTCGTGGTGGGCGGCGAGAAGCGCTTGTGTCTGCCGCAGATCCTCAACTCGGTGCTGCGCGACTTCTCGCTGCAGCAGATCAACTCGGTGTGCGACGAGCTGCACATCTACTGCTCGCGCTGCACGGCCGACCAGCTGGAGATCCTCAAAGTCATGGGCATCCTGCCCTTCTCGGCGCCCTCGTGCGGGCTCATCACCAAGACGGACGCCGAGCGCCTGTGCAACGCACTGCTCTACGGCGGCGCCTACCCGCCGCCCTGCAAGCAGGAGCTGGCCGCCAGCCTGGCGCTGGGCCTGGAGCGCAGCGAGCGCAGCGTGCGCGTGTACCACGAGTGCTTCGGCAAGTGCAAGGGACTGCTGGTCCCCGAGCTGTACAGCAGCCCGAGCGCCGCCTGCATCCAGTGCCTGGACTGCCGCCTCCTGTACCCGCCGCACAAGTTCGTGGTGCACTCGCACAAGGCCTTGGAGAACCGGACCTGCCACTGGGGCTTCGACTCGGCCAACTGGCGGGCCTACATCCTGCTGAGCCAGGACTACACCGGCAAGGAGGAGCAGGCGCGCCTCGGCAGATGCCTGGACGACGTCAAGGAGAAGTTCGACTACGGCAACAAGTACAAGAGGCGGGTGCCCCGGGTGAGTGTCCCGCGAGCCAGCGGCGGAGGGGGCCTGGGGAGTGGGAGGGCCGGGCTGCAGAAAGGGCGGGGGCTGGGGTGGGGGCGCGTTGGGACCTGTGCTTCCGTCGCCTCCACTCGTCTCGGGGTTTTGTTTTGTTTTAAGGAGGCTGGGGGGGGAGTGTCCTTGTCCCCCCGAGGGCCAGGTGGCCCGGGAGGGAGACCCTCCTGTCTGACTCCCTGGACGAGCCGGCTGGCCTGGTTGGGAGCCCCAGGGGGCCTGGGGCGGGCCCGGTGGGTGAAGCCTCCCTGAGGCCCACGGCCATTGCCCAGGCAGCCGGGAGGGCGGGCTGCAGACGCCGGACTCTGCTGGCCCGGGTCCCGGGGAGTGTGGTTCCGGCTGGGCCCAGGCTGGAGCTTCAAACCCAGTCCTGCCTCGGGGCCAAAGCCAGTGCCCAGACCGGGAGCGTGAGGGGGACCTGCCCTGGCCCTGAAGCTCCCAGGCTCGCACTTGGGGTGCTTGGCACTTGCCAGCAGGCAGAACTTGGCCAGGCAGGGCCTGTTTGTGCCTTGAAGTCTCGAGAGACAGACTCAAAGCCCAAGCCAGGTGTCCAGGCCGTGGTGGCAGGGGGCCGAGACTCCGCGACTCCAGCTCTGTGCGTCTGGCCTGGCCTGGCAGGGAGTGAACCGCAGAGTCCCCGTGCAGGGGCGAGGGCTGCTTGGCACTGGGCTCGGGGAGTGGTCAGCGGGCACCCAGGGCCCCGGGTGTCAGGGTAGCTGCTGGCCTGTGGTTTGTTTTGCATGAGCACGTTTCCTTCTGAAACGCTGAAGGGTGCGGCAGGGAGGCCGCTGGCCTGAGCGCTGTTGTCGGCCGGGCTGGGGAGCTGTGTGATCCAGCCTGGCAGCTCCCAGGCCACCAGGCGCCCCAGACCTTCTCCTGGGTCGACACCACCTTTTCATGGCATCTCCTCACCGCCCCAAGTATATGCAACTTTTCTTTGAAATATCTAGGCTTATTAAATTGCACACACGGAATGCTGCACTGGCTCAGCTGTTCTTGGGAGGCCTAATTAATTCAGCTATTGCATCAAACTTTTTTTTCCGAATCTGTGAATAGATGCTCCCCCCCCCCCCCCGTTCTCTCTGGGCGCCTCTCCAGCGGAGTGTCAGCGTCTCAGGGAGCAGAGGAGGGAGGGGAGTGGGGCCTGTTGCCCGCGCTCAGAGGGGCCACCGCGTGTGTGTCCGTGTACTTGGTGGTGTCGCTGCCCTTGGCTAGGCCAGCGCCCAGGTGGCAGCTGTCTGCGGGCTGTGGAGCTGGCACGGGGTGGGGGAGCCGGTCTGGGTGGGCAGCCTTGGATGGGGAGGTGCCCATGGGAACCGCTGCCTGCAGATCCCAGCAGGCTGGCCAGGCCCGTTGTTTCAGGCTGGTTGTTGGCTGTGGGTGGCGTGATGGGTGCTCCCTGTGGCCCGGGGGCCTTTGTGTTTGGGGTGCCCGCACCCTCGATAGCCATCGGGCCCAGCGGTGGTGGTTCCGGCGGGCCGGATAAGTCTGTGGTGGGCAAGGCTGTGGCAGGTCCCTCTGCTGCAGAGTGGACGGCAGAGGGTCCCGTGCGGCAGGGTTGTGTCCCCGTCTGGGTCCCAGTCTGGGTCCTGTGTGGTTGTGGTCATCTTCCGGGGTTGTCTTTGTCACCGCTGAAAGCTCTTCTGGGCCCTGGTGTCCGCAGGCTCGGGGACGGCTTGGCCCCGAGCTGGGGGCCTGGAGGAGAGGCCGGAGCGCGCGTCTGTGGCTGGGGGTCTCGCCGGACGGTCCGCGCCCCTTTCCTCCTCCGCCGCCCTCCCCGGTGCCACTCAGAAATCTCATTTCTGCGAAAAAAAAAAATTCCGCAGTGACGGTGAAGAGGTGATTGCTGTGAGTGGTTGGGGTCTCCAGGCTTCAGGGTCTCCCTGCCCTGGGTGACCTGGGTCGTGGCCTCCTCCAGGCCTTGGCTGCCGGCTGGCCGCTCCTCGGCTCCTGCCGGTCCCCCGTCTTGGGGCCACCGCCTTGGTCCTGTGGCCGAGCAGCTTGGAATTCTGGGGTGCCCGGTCCCTTGGAGGTGCCCCCCGCAGGCCGTGCATTTGCCTGTCTACACGCCAGGGGCGCGGGGGAGGAGGAGGGGGGGTCTCAGCCTCGAGGTGGAGGGGCCCGTGGGCTCCCGGACCCCGCTTGTTCTAGACGGAGCTGCCTGGGAAGGCCCGCCCTGCCTGCCTCTGCTCCGCCCGCTCCTTGCTCGCCAGATTACTCCTGGGCTATGTTTTGATTCTTTTCACCTTTTTTCTAGTTTATTTAAATATCTTTATCCCACTGAGAACGAGGCCAGAAGGGAACCAAAAACGTGCTGGGACTTCTCTCAGTAGAGACATGGCTCCCCTGGGCCTTGGGTTCCTGGTGTTGGGGGCCGAGGTGTCGCCTGGGTCCCCTGCCGGACGAGACTCCTCTGCCATCAGCAGCGGCCAGGAGCCCAGTGGCTTCGACGCTGGACCCCTGCTCGCCCTGCTTTGCCTGCAGCGGGTGGTTCCTGTGGTCGCCCCCAGCGAGGGGCGAGGGTGGGGCTCCACCTCGAGCCTGGAAATCCCGTGTGCAGGCTGGGAACCGTCCTCAGCGACCCCCTAACGTCACGGGGCTGCTGACCCAGGCCCTCGCCCTCTGCCTCGGTGGCTCCCTGACCGCGAGCCAATTATTTGACCTCTTAGTGCCTCCGTGTCCCCACGTGTGCAGTGGGGGCTGTGGTGGGGGGGCCGTTGCCGAGGGTTTCGGGGTGTTTCGGTGGCAAGTGCCATCAGGCAGGGCGCGTGGTGAGGAGATGGGGACCTTCACCGCACCATCTCCCCTTCGCTCCGTCCAACACCTTCTCGCGTTGCCGGAGCCATTTGTGCTGAACTGTTTTTGATCGCGGGGCGCACCGTCGGTCTGGGGGGTCTCGGTGCCGCCAGCTCCCCGACCTGCTGGCCACCGCCTTCCAGGCTCTCCTCTCGGGCTGCGGCGGGGGCGCGCGGCCTCCGAGGGGCCCGGGGTGGTCGGTGCTGGCGTGAAGACTCCTCGGTCCCGGTGCTCAAAGCGGAGACCGCGTTGCTGCTCGTCGTCCCCCTGTTCTTCCAAGGCTGGCTTCTCAGAGGGGCTTTTTCGTAGACCCGGCCCTTCCGTCTGCTGGCCGGGCTGGTGGGCTGCCCCAGGTCCTCGAGGGGTGCAGGCTGAGCTTCCAGGACGGGGCTTGTCCCGCATCCCTGACTGCTCTGTGGATGGAGGGCACTGCTCCCTCAAAGCGGAGGCCGGCCCGGCCGTCGGCTGCGTCTGGCGTCTTGTGGGGAGTGGCTGCGGCTTTGGTGGGGGTGGCCCTGGCCTGGGGACCCCCCTCTCTAAGGGGGTGTGTGTCGCATGTTCAAGCTTAAATGACCCCGGGAAGGAAAGGCGTCGGGAGCGTCCAGAGGCTGGGAGGGACTCTGGCTAGCGTGCTTCTGGCACCCCCTCTTTAACAGGGGGCGCAAGGGGGCCGCGCACACAGGGGCGCGGTGTCTGGCCCGGTGTGGCGGGAAGTCAGCTGTCTCTTGGGCCCCTCGCTGTGCTTTGTGTCTCTGAGGGATTCCGTGATGACTTCCTGGCGGGGAAGGTGGGTGCCATCTCCGGGGTCGCCCTGAGGCGAGGCTCCTGGACGGCTTCAGCCCCACGCCCTGTGACCGGGCTGCCGAGCCCCCTCGTGTGTGCGGTGAGCAGCCACGCTCATCTGCCACCTGCAGCCGTCCTGCCACGAGCTGGGCGGGGCCCTCATTGCCTGGGGACAGCAGGGCCGTTGGGCGGCCTTGCCTGGGTCCCTGCTGGCCCCTGGGGTCCCTCGGCCAGTGCGGAACTTTGCGAGGAGGGCTGCTGACTCCTTGCTTGCAGCCGTCTGTGTACGTCTGTCTGTCTGCCTGCCTGTCTGCCCGGGATGTCGGACAGGAGGAAGTCTGGGGAGTGTGACCGGAGCCCCACCCGCCGAGCTGGGCGCCGGGAGGGCCTGGGGGAGGCGGTGCTTCCGGCCCCGCGCCCCGGCCAGACGGGAGGTGGCCGCGGCCGGCGGCCGGACTCTCTGTGGCCCAGAGACTGTTACACAAGCAGCAATAATGTGTCTCTTTCTAAGGATTGCGAAAGCTGGGGAGGGTTTCTTTGCTGGAAGAATTATGCAAGTTTCAACTGAAATGTTTTTAAAAAGTTTCTTTGTTTTGAGTCAGAATACAGAGGCTGAATTATTTCTTTAAGATTTGAGCGAGCTGAGGGAGAAGGAGAAGGCTCCGTTCTTCCCGGGGGCCCTGCCTCCTGCCCACCGGCCGCCCGGGAGACAGCGGCCTCGGGTTCAGGCTGGGCCCTGCACACAGTCTCAGAAGGGCCGGCGGCGGCAGGTTCCAGGGTGGGGGCCCCAGGGTGGGCGGGGCCTCGGGCTGGGCAGCCCCCCGCCGCCCGGAGACCCGGAGCTCCTGGAGGGGCAGGCGGGGCGGGCCGGGCGGCTCTTCCCTCTTCTGGGGCCAGAGGACGGGCCCGGCGCCTCGCCTGGGATCTGGGCTCGGCGTCCTCTCTGATTTTACTCTTGGGGACTTCGAAAGACCAGAGGCACTGTGACGTCTTGATTCTGCAGCTACAGATAATAATTCAGGAAGTCCCGGTGTGGCTCTGCGGGCTGCAGCCGCCGCAGCCGGGCCTGCCCCGCGGTCTGGGCTCCCTGGGGGGTGTGTTTGTGGTTCTGTTGTTGGCTTCGTGGGGGGGTGGTCATGGCCGGGTCCCCAGTTCCGGGCCCGGAATAAATGCTCGTTGAATGACTCATCGAGGCAGAATCACTAATTGTCAAGGTTTGTCGGCAGCTCTGCTCCCAATGGCTAGAAAAGGAAGGCGCGAGGACCGGCCCGGGAGCGGGCTGTCCTTTACGCGTCCCCGTCCTCACCCACGTCCTCGCCCACCGCAGCCTCGCTCGGATCTGCGTGAGGGGTCCGAGGCTGGGCCTGGGCCGCTGCCGGTTGACGCGGCTCGAGCTGGACGGGCCTTGTGGCGGCGGCCGCCCCAGCTCCGTTTCTGCTGGGATGGCGGGATCCTTGCGGGACGTCTCTTGTTGAAAACAGGCTTGTGGGGGGCGCTGCGGGGCCAAAGCGCGCTGGCGGGCTGGGCGCGGCTGGCGGAGGGAAGCTGAAGCCGGTGGGCTTGCTGGTGGCCATGGGCGGGCACAGGTGGTCTGAGGACCCCGGTGCCGTGGGCTGTGTGGCCCTTCCCTCCTAACTCGTCCTTGAGCCCCGGGTGAGGGCCCAGTGGGGGCGACCGTCCCGGGACAGGGCTCAGCTGTGTGCCACAGCCCCTGGGTGCAGCCTGTCTGGTGTGGGTGGCATGAGGAGCTTGGCTGGTCCCCCAGACGCCCCGTGAGGAGTACAGGCGGGGGCAGGGCTGCGCTTCAGGGTCCCCGGCCGGGTGCCCGTGGTCCCGTGTGCTGTGCCGGCCTGCCCCCGGCTCCGAGGTCACAGCCAGCTGGTTGGGACTTGGCGTCTGGGCACCTGCCTGGGCCTTGGGCTGACTTCTCTGCACCCAGTTCTCACTGGCTGGGCGGCGGCATCCGTGTCTGTCCTGGGCTGTATGGCTTGTTCCAGGAGGAAGGGTCTGTCCCCTGCGTGCAGGACGCAGCCCCCAGCACCAGAGCCCCCCCCCCCCAGCATTGCAGGCGGCAGAGCCACACCGGCACCGGCAGCTGGGGCTGCACCAGGACCGGTGTGGCCGAGCTTTCCGGGTCCCCATCTGCTCACTGTCACCCCCATGTTCCTTTCGTGACCCCAGCCCCCTGCACTGCTTTGTGGCCGAGGCCCGGCAGGTAGGGAGGTGTGTCGGCGGCGGTGACGGGCGAGCAGGCTCCAGGCTGTGGCCCTCCCCCGCCTGTGCTGCCCCCAGACCCGCCTCCTCGCTGTCCGCGCCAGAGCTGGAGTTTGCTGTGGCAGCCGCTTCTGCTCGAGGCCTGTGGCTCTGGGTCCACAGGGCCAGCCCCGTTCCATGGACGTCCACCATCTGGTTTGCCCTGCGTTTGCTCGTATCAGTGAGTTGCCACCCTTCAGCCATCAGAGCAAGAGGTGGCCACTGCCCTGTGGGCCCCCGCTCGCCCTGCGTGGGGCCAGGGCACCTCGTGTGGGTCCCGCTGGTCCCGCTGCAGGAAAAAAACGCCAATAACGGGGACCGCGAGCTGCACTCCTTAGGCCACCCGCGGTGAGTGAGTGTCCGCGGCCTCCCGCTGGCCTGGCCTCGCGGTGTGCGGCCCAGGGCCTGGTCCACGAGGCTGACCTGCTTTACCCTGGGCGGGAGCACAGGCTGGGGCCCTTCCCGCTGCTGAGAGAGGCCGTGTGTGCCAGGCTGGACTGGGAGGTGGGCACCAGTGGGCGAGGGCAGGGCCGGTGCCCGGCGAGCCTGTGGAGGAGCTGGACAGGTGGGCAGAGGGGCCTCTCTGCTGGCCCTGGAGGGGGCACAAGTGTTTGTGTCCCACATTCGGGCCCCCCGTGTGGCCTTGGGACCCCGGGAGCTAACCCCAAGGTTGCGGCAGAGGTGCTGGTGGCAGGGAGGGGCCGAGGTGGGGTCTGCTCCCGGCCCCCCCCCCCCAGGGACCTGCAGGCTCCCCTCACCTGTGGCCCCCACTACCTGGCCTTAGAACCGTGTTGCCCAAACCATTAACAAAATGATACTCCCCAGTTGAATGATATGCAAATGTAGTCAATTAAGCGAGGGGATTTTAATTAGCAGTTTAAGTTCATGTGTGAAGTGCCTAGCCTTAATTACTTGACAGTTTAGTTGTAAATTTGCTAAGTTTTTTTTTGCAGAACTATCAAAACTGTGATTTTTTTTTTTAACATCCTTGTATGTAATAAGTGTCGCCCAGCTTGCCTGACCCTAGTCGGTCTTGTCTCCGTTTATAAAGCTCCTTAAACTGTGAAAACAAGGTGAGCCCGCGGCTTGGCTCGGCCGCAGCTTCCGCGTCAGGCTGCGCTCTGCGTGTCCCGAGCCCAGAGCATGGCGGGCTGTGCGGGGTCTCGGCCTCCTGGGGGAGAGGACACGGTGGAGGGGCCTGGACTGGGGGACCGCTGGGTGCTGAGGCCACAGCCCCCACCCCACCCGGGTCCTTCGCTGCTGGAGGCCCGGGGGTGGACTTCTGACCACAAGGCAGGACGTCCCCACCGGGTGCGGGTCCCCACAGCGTGGCCTGGAGCCCAGCCTTTGCCCGGGGGGCGGGGGGCGGGGGCTGGAGCCCGTTGCTCTTTCTGTTGGATCCGTGTTGGAATCTCCTCCCATTTGGGGAGAGTTTGCTGTGGTTTTCCTGTCACCGCTATCGAGCTGGTCCCGAGTCATTGGGGTCCTTGTGGTTCTTAGCGCCCCTCCTGGACTTGAGCGCCCGCAGCCCCCGCGCTGTCGGCGCACAGCGTGCGGGGGTTCCCGGTTGGGACCCGAGCTGCTGCGGTGGCAATGCCAGAGCCGTGTGCCGCTGCGCAGGGGCTCCTTGAAGCTTCCTCGCCAGTGTTGTGTCTGCGCTGCGGTCTCTTCTGTGGGCCCGTCTGGGTCCGCGTTGCAGTCCGGCCGAGGACTGGCGGGGACCCCGAGGGCGGGAGGGAGGAGGGGCCGGCGGGAGCCCCAGGAGGGGGGTCGCCCTGCGGCCGGGGCGCGGGGGGGGGGGGCGAGTGGAGCAGAAAATCGAAAATCAGGAGCTGCTGGCCCCAAACGCAGGGCCTGGCTGGCCGGGTGCCTTCCGGTCACGCCCACAGCACCCACGTCCGAAGGGACAGTGAGGACACTTGGCTTTCGGGGCCGCGGTGACGAGTCTGAGGCGTGGAGAAGGGCGCGGTGTCCGAGGCCGGGGTGCCCGGTGGGGTCAGACTGCGCCCCCGCGACAGCAGCTCCCTCCCCGCGCCCGCCCCTCTCGCGGAGGGGCCGTAGTGTTCCTGAGCCCGTCCCGGGCCTCCCCTTGCTTCCTATTGAGGCGCTTCGGTGTCGTGAACAAGCACAGCCAGTAACACACCTGACGGAGCCGGCGAGGCTGTGTTCCCGCGCCCGGGAGACGGCTGCTCTGCGGGCTCCTCCCGGGCTCCAGGGTCACCGAGTGTGTCAGCCTGGCCCTGGGCGTGCGCGTGCACCTGTGCGTGTGCCCCCAGGCTTTGGGGGTTATTTTACACCCACGGTTTGGGCTTTGTTTCTTTTGTCACAAGCGATTCTCCAGGGAGCCCTTGCCACACGGTGCCCCAGAGAAGCCGTGGCGAGTGGCACGCGGTAGCAGCGTGGCCCTGAGCCCCGGCACCTGCCTCCTGCCCACCCAGGGGCCCGGACCTGTGCCCGCGCGGCCTGCGGGCTGCCTCCCACCGGGCCTTGTCGCCCGGTCTGCTGCCCGCTGTGCCTGCTCTTGCGCAGGGGGACGTGGGGGCCTTCCACGGGGGCGCAGTTGAACGGGAGCGTGCAGCATCCTTAGTGAAATGGCTCAGAGGTCGCACTGAGCTGGTCCCCCGGGCGGCTGCACCTGCCAAGCGTCCCCTGCAGGGAGGGTAGGGCCATGTCCCCAGGTCAGTTTGGTGTGACTTTCAGTGAGTTCCTCTCAGGAGATTTCGAGGTTCAGAGGGACCTCCTGGCTCCTTTGTGATGCTTTCATTTGTTTCATTTAATTATTCACACACGTGCGCGCACGCACACACACATACACGCAGACGGTATGTGTCTGTATTTCTCTTGCCTCTCAAGTCACGTGGGGTGGACTGTGCGTGTGCTTAAACCTTCTATTTATAAATCTGTTTCTGGGCATTTCCTCGGTAGACTCGGGTCCCCTGGAGGTGCAGGCCCCTTTTAAGGGATCTTGATTTTGTTACCAAAAATCTTTCCTAAATGGCGGGTGCATCACACGCCCACTCTCCAGCCTCCTTGCAGCCTTAGGTTACTGCCACTCAGAATCTCTTGTGGACTCAGAGGTGAAGGTCTCGTCATCTAATTTCTTTCTGGCAGGGCTGGCCATCTTCTTCCTGTAGGCCAGGCCTGCAGCGCGCAGAAGTTCCTGGGCTGGGGAGCGAACCCGCACCACAGCGGTAACTAGAGCTGCGCAGTGTCGGTGCTGGAGCCTTAGCCTGCTGAACTGCCAGGGCACTCCAGCCGCTTTGTTATTTTTCGTGTCTTTTTCTGTCTGTTTCCTTATGCTTTTTTTCCCCTTTTTTCATTTTTTGACCACCCTGTGGCCTGTGGAGTTCCTGGGCCAGGGACAGATCCGAACTGAAGTAAGTTGTGACGTACACCGCAGCTGTGGCGGGGCTGGGTCCTTTACCCGCTGTGCTGGGCTGGGGCTAGAACCTGCGTCCCAGTGCTCCAGAGGTGCCACTGTCCTGCCGCACTACAGTGGGAACTCCCGCATTTTTAGTGTGAAATCTGCATTCCGTGAAGTGCCCCCCCCCCCGAAGTGCACAGCTCAGGGGCTTTAAGCACGTTTTCGTGCCGTCACCACCGCCACCTCCAGAGCTTTCTCACCTTCCTGAACTGAGGCTCTGCCCCATTCGACCCTGACGCCCAGCCCCACCCCACCCCTCTCCGGCTCCCACTCCTCCAGGCTCTGTCCTCTGTGTCTGCTGATGTCGCCCAGTGCTGTGTGCTCGGTGCACCCACCTGGCAGCGGGCGTCACCAGCTCCTTCCTAAGGGGCCTGAATCCTGCTCCCTTGTGTGGCCGGGCCGTGTTTTGTTCATCCACCTCCTGGCGTGGACGCTGGGGCTGGTCCACCTCTCGGAGACGGTGAGTAAGGCTCTGAACAGGCAGGTCCCTTCTTGCACTTGGCCCGGCAGGTGGCCACAGCGGGATTCTGGGTCCCGCAGTAACTCTCTGTGTTTGAGGAACCTCTGTGCCACCGTCGGCGGTGGCTGCGCCGTCTCCCGCTCCCACCCGCGGAGCTCCAGCTCCCAGCTTCCCCCGTTCTCGCCACCCTCCTCCCTGCTGTTTGACAGCAGCGTCCTGATGGCTGTGAGGGGGTCTCTTGCTGTGTTGTTTGGGTTTTTCGGGGTTTTTTTTTGTGTGTTTTAAATTAATTACGTATAGTTTTGATTTTATTTTCTACCACAGGATAGTCGGCTTCAGCGCTGGGTAGTTTCTCCTGTACAGCTCAGTGCTTCAGTCACACGTGTGTATCCGGCCTGTTTGTTCACGTTCTCTTCCAGCCTGGTTCATCACAGGCACTGAGGTTCCCGTGCTGCGCAGCAGGGCCTTGTTGCTTGTCCACCCTGTGCGGAGCCATCTGCGCCCGCTCATCCCAAACTCCCAGGCCTTCCCTCCCCACCTCTGGCTCCTGTGACAACCATAAGTCTGCTTTCCGTGTCTGCTTTGTAGATAGTTCATTCGTGTCGTGCTCTGGTCCCACGTGTAAGTTACACCGTACGACGTTTGTCCTTCACCGTCCGACTCCTTCACTCAGCGCGATCAGCCCTGGGTCCGTCCATGTTGCTGCAGGGGCGGCGTTTCGTGCTTTTTTACGGCCGAGTAATATTCCGTCGCGCACATGCGTTCCGTCGTCTTTATGCCCTCTCTGTGGGTGGACGTTCAGGCCGTTCCCACGTCTTGGTCGTGCGCGGTGCTGCTGTGAGCACTGGTGTGTGAGCACCTTTTCACTGGCCGTTTGGTCCCCGGCGAGGGGTTGCTGGGTTGTGTGGCAGCTCTGTTTTTAGAGCGGCCACTCCCTGCTCCCTTCCTTCCCCTTCTTTCCGTCCCCCCCCTTTCTGTGCGGAAGTTTCTGGGCCAGGGATCTGACCCGAGCCCCCAAGTGGCAGTGCTGGGTCTCCAAGCACTGGAGCACCAGGGAGCTCCGGGGCTGAGGTTCCCAGGCCCCTGCCCTCAGGGCTGCGCTGCCCCCCCCAGCAGCCCCCCAGCAGCCCCCCAGCAGCGTTGGGGCTCCCTCCTCCGCCCCACCCTCGCTGAGCAGCTCACGGGTGTCTCCCTGGCGATCGATCGGGGGCACTGAGCATCTTGCCTGTGGGCTGTGTGTCTCGTGGGTCTGGTGTGCCTTCTCCGGAGAAACGTCTGTTCCGGTCCTTGGCCCGTCTGTGAACCGGGCTGTTTTAGTCGTGGGCGTTCTCCAGGGCTCTGGCCGTTCGTCCTGTTACGTTGTCTGGTGTTTTGTCTGCCGTCTTTGCTCTGTTCTCACTGCGGTGCGTCAGAGGCAGAAGCGACCCTTGGCTGGAGACGCGTCTTCCCGTGAGGAGGTCCCGCGTGCCGTGTAGACGCCGGGCAGGGCCTGCAGGGGCAGGGCTGTGGGCTGGCCGGCCGGCCGGGGCGACGCTTGTGGAGGAGCCTCGGGGGGCCGGGCTGGGCCCACATACCCTCCCCGCCCCGGGGGCTGCCATCGCCTCCTGGGGAGGCCCGCGCGTGCCCCCGACAGAGGCAGGCTCAGGGCAGATGGCCCGCGGGGCCACGGGAGGTTTGGGGCGCCGAGCAGCGGTCTGGCCAGCCTGGCGGGACCCTCGCCCCGCTCTCTGAAGCCCGTGCCCCGCCGCGGTTTCTGGAGGAAGTTCTTTCCGGAAGGACCGAGGACTCCATGAAAGTGACGCTTCTGGTCACAGAGATCTGTCTGTGCCCCTTCCTGTCTAATCTTGTTAGCACACGCGGGTGGCGCGTTGGGCCCAGAGCCGGGGGACCCCTGCCCAGCAGCCCGGGGGCAGCGCGGGGCGGGAGCCGCGGGGCAGGGTGCTGGCCCTTCCCCAGGGCCGGGAGGAAGGCCGAGCTGCCTCCGGGCGCCGGGCAGCGCGGACCTGCAGCCGCGTGGGCTCAGCTCCGGGACCGCTGGGAGCCCTGGAGCCCGGGACCGGTGGCCGCTTTGCGTCCTCCCCCGCTGTGGACACTGTCCCCCGTGGACGGTGCCTGTCCACACCGCTCGTGCCCCGCTCGTGGGCTTCTGGGTCCAGGCCTGCTCCCGCCGTGGGTGACAGCTGGCCCGTAGGAGCAGGTCGTCCACCGGGCACCTCGTGGGCAGGTGACCGTGGTGGTGAGGCTGGAGGGGTCTCCCCCGGAGGCCGGATGGGGACCCTGGCGGGACAGACGGGCACCCGGGCTGGCACCTCGGTTGCTTGCTTTCCAAGTGCCCCTCCTTGGCCTCCCGCAGGATCTGCTGAGACCCCAGGGCGGGAACCCGGCGGTGACCCTCTGCCTTTTGTCCAGCTTTGTCTCAGCCGTTGCATATTAATGGGCTCTGGGCTGTGAGGGCAGCAGCACCGGCTCGCGCTTGAAAGGAGGGTCCTTGATTTTTGTTTTGCAAATAGTGCTGGGGTCCTGCCCACCGGGTTGGGGTGACGCCACTGGTTGGATTCAAAAGGAGGGCCTGGCGGTGGGACCCTGGCAGTAAGGGTGGCTCTTTGTGTTAAAGAAAGAGGGCGATGGAATCTCAGAGGCCACTGCTGGCTTCGCTCTCACTGGAGCCAATTTTAACCTCTTTTTTTCCCTCTCATCTTCTTTGTGAAAATAGTAGTAAGTATAATTTTTTTTTTCTTTTTGTCTTTTTAGGGCCACACTCACAGCACACGGCGGTTCCCAGGCTAGGGGTTGAATCGGAGCTGATGCTGCTGGTCTACGCCACAGCCACAGTTATGCCAGATCCGAGCCGCGTCTGCAACCTACACCACAGCTCATGGCAGTGCCAGATCTTTAACCCACTGAGCGAGGCCAGGGATCAAACCTGCGTCCTCATGGATGCTGGCCAGATTCATTTCTGCTGAGCCATGATGGGAACTCCGATTGGTTTGGCATTTTTGATCAAGTTGAAGTTTCTGGATAGAGGCTGCATAGCTTCGTGGTCCAGGGCATGGACTCCTAGAACCTGGTTCCCGGGACCGGGATTCTGGCTTGGTCGGTTACTCACTCAGATCCATATCAGTTCCTTGGGCCTCAGTTTGCCAATCTGTAAAATGGGGTTCTGGGGGTGCCTGTCCCACGCTGGTAACCGTGAGCCTCGGCGCCAAGTCCTCGGCTGCTCCAGCCCGCTCTTGCAAAGCCCGGGCATCTTCTGACAGGCGTGTGGGCACACAAGGGCTGGCACAGTGGCCTTTCTCCCCCCCAGCCTGCCAGGCCAGTGGGACGGTTGCTAGCAGGTGCTGTGAGCAGGACACGCGGATGTGCCAGCAGCGGGCTCATGGGTGGACCAGGGCCCAGGCTGTCTGGGGTCAGTGTGCCCCCCGCTGGCCACCCCCAGGGCCTCAGCCGACTTCACTGGGGTGGCGTCCAAGGTGGCGTGTGACCTGGGCTCCTGCGTGTGGTCCTGTGGGAAGCCCGGCCACTCCAGGGCTGACCTGGAGGCCCTGGGGCGCAGGCTGGGGCTCAGCTCCTGTGCTTTGCCCGCAGGCCGGGTGTGCACCCGCGAGCTTGGTGTACAGCCGCGCAGGCGGCCGGTGTCTGGTGATGGGCTTGGGGTGTCCCTTCTCTGCCAAGCTCAGCCTTGGGACAGGGGGAAGGGGAAGGCCAGCTTTGTGTTTCAGAGCAGGGCTTGCAGGGGGGCTCTCAAGTGGGGCAACCTGGGCATCGTTCTTCAAGCTGTGATCTGGGTCGTCGCGCCGACGGGGGAAAGTTCCTCACCCGCGGCCTTGGTCTGAGTTGGGGGAAGCCGGTCTCAGGGCGTTCTCACTGGACAGGCGAGGGTTTG
>PVHT020000058.1:34395-49110 GCA_004024745.2 Catagonus wagneri
TTCCTGTCTGCTCTGGGTCTTGCACCCTGACCTCACTTCCTGTCTGCCCTGGGTCCCACTTTCTGACCTCATTTCCTGTCTGCTCTGGGTCTTGCACCCTGACCTCACTTCCTGTCTGCCCTGGGTCCCACTTTCTGTCCTCACTTCCTGTCTGCTCTGGGTCTTGCACCCTGACCTCACTTCCTGTCTGCCCTGGGTCCCACTTTCTGTCCTCCCTTCCTGTCTGCTCTGGGTCCCATGGTCTGACCTCACTTCCTGTTCGTTTGGGTCCTGGGCTTGGTCATTGTTTTCTGTTGGTCTGCTTGGCACCCTCCCCTCCTGGAGGCTGATGTGCCGGACGTGGCATGTGATCCGCCTCTTCCCTTTTGAGCCTGGCGTCCGGAAGGTGGCTGCAGCTGGCCCGGCCCCGTGCTGGTCACCCGCGTGCCGTGGTCCCTAGGAGGCCCGCGGGGGTGCTTCCTGGCTCTTGGTCCCTTGCTCTCCCATTGTCTGGAGCGAGCAGCCTCTGCACGGTTGTCGGCTTCTCCGACTCCTGGCGTCACTTCCTGGGATTTCCTCCACTTTGTATCATCTGACACTCTTTTTGCCTGCTGTTTGGTTTTTTGGTGATTCCGTTATTCACTTGTAAGATATCTTCTCTCTGTTCTTCGTTTCGTTTGTGAAAGTGCTCTCCTGCTCTGGTGTCCCGTGTGGTGGTCTGTCTTCTATCCCCAGGATGTCAACGGTGGTTTTCTCTGAAACCCGCTCTGGTGGGGGCGGCTTTCCCCACACCGCGATCGTTGACCGTCTGACCCCATTGAGGATGAAGCGCTTAGGCCCTCGGGGGCCTTTGAACTCTTCCTTTCACAGGCTTGCGTTTGAGCCGCTGACGTTGCCCCTGCGACACCCCCCCCCCCCCGCCCCGGGTGTTGGCACCTCTGCATCGTGAACTTTTCCCTGCGGCCCCCGGGCGCTCCCCACAGCTGCTTGGCCCGGCTGATCCCCTCCCATGGGTGCTGGGGGGGCTTGGGCGGGTGTCTTGAGAGGAGAGTGGGGTTGAAGCATTTTTCTTCTTCCGTCTTGATTCTGGTTTTCTTTCCTCACCATGCGTTTCTGTCATGCGTTTCTTGGGACGTGCAGAAGGTTTTGGCATTTTAAGCATCAGGAAGGAAGAGCATAAAGAGCCACTTTAAAAAGGAAGAGACAGCGTCTTGTTTCCTTCTGCAGTGTGTGTGCAAGTGTGCACGTGACCAGGAGTCACCGTCCTCGAAGGCCTTCCACTGTCGCCGGCCGAGTCCAGGCTTGGCTGACGTCTGAGCAGTGACGCCGCCCTGGTTCTGAGACACCATCCTACCCCAAGAGCGAGGAGGGTCCGGATCCTGCCGAGCCCAGCGGCGCCCAGGGTCGAGGGTGTGACCGAGGCAGTTGTGGAATCGGTTTTTTAAAACGGGTTGAGAACTCTTTGTTGAGAGGCGGAAAGAGCCGCAGCGGTGGGTGGGGGTCCGTTGGGTTCAGCCTTGTGCCCTTTGCTCCTTGCGTTGGACGTTCCCCCCGGGGCCTGAGTCCGCGGCCGCCTTCTGCCACGGCCTCCTTCTGGGAAGCGTGGTCTGCAGCCTTCTGCCACAGGTTGGTTCGTCCTTGGCTCTGGATCAGTCCGTCATTCTCGCCAGTTTTCGAGACCAGTGGTTCTGAAATGGGTTCCGGATTCTTCAGTGACTGGCCTGTGGGTTTCAAATTCCTAGGTCTGCCGTGGGCCTGAGAGTTTGTGCTTCTAGAAAGTTCCCACGTGACACCCTGCTGGGCCCCTGGGAGGGGCCCTGGGCCAGAGCCAGTCCCCAGGCCCCTTCGTAAACACGGTTTGACCGGCTTGCGGTCACCTTGCCTGTAGCTGTTTTGCGGGACACAGCAGCCAAGAGTGAGCGCACGGCCCCGAAAGCCACAGGTAGCTCCTGCAGCTTCCAGACCTGGGGAGAGAGTGACCTGGACGCACGCGCTGGGTTTCTGGGACCTTTCCGGGGACGGAGGAGGATATGTTTGGGATCAACCGCAGGAGGACCTGCGGCCTCACGCTGCTGGTTCGCACTTGCTGTTGACCTGCGGAGGCTCTGTGCCGCTGGGGGACAGCTGCCTCCTGGGCCTCACAGCTCTGGGTGGGCTAGTTACCGTATTTCTCTCAAAACGGCTTTTTAAAGATATGATTAACACGGTAGGCTGTGCTGATTAAAATGTACGGTTTGCTGAAACCCTTGGCGCCGTCCCTCATGCACACCGTGGCCCTGTGGCCCCGTGTGGCCCCCCGCGTGCTGCCCTCCCACGCCCCACCCGCCGCTGATCAGCTTCCTTTGTTGTAGGCGGATTTTTGCCTTGACCAAAACTTGTGGAAGTGAAGGCATTTCTGGGGAGTGGGTCTGGTTTCTGCCGCTTTGCCCGACTGTTTGGAGATTCCTCCTGTGTGGCCGTGGGGCAGAAGTGGGCTCTGGGGTTTGTTTCTGTGCAGGGGCGTCCCATTGTCTGGGTTTGCCCGGATGATCTGTCGAGGGGGGCTCATTCCTAGTCCTGGCTGTCACAGGGAGCGGCGTGGACCTTCAGCCCCCCATGTGGACCCTGAGTGTGGGGTGTAGGGTGAGCCGTGCCCAGAGGGCCAGCCATCTTCCGGGGCGCCCCTCTCCTTACCCAGGGCACCCGCTGTCCTCACTCTTTCAGTTCTGGCCGTGCCAGTAGGTGTGAGCTGCGTGGGCCCAGCGTGGCTGCCTTTGCGGGCCCCTAACGAGCGATGATCTCATCTTTTGTGCTTATTTGCCATCTTTTTGTATCTCTTCTGCAGCGAAGTGTCTGTTTGCCTGTTTGGTCTTATTTAAGTAGAGTTGTTGTCTTATTGGTGAGTTTTGAGAGCTCTTCGTGTGTCCTGGGGGCAAGGCCCTTGTCACATTTATGCTTTGCAAAGCTTTCTCCCGTCTGTGGCTTTTTTTTCTCTTATAATGTCTTTTGAAGAGTAGAATTTTATATTTTTGTCTGTTTTAATTTTGGCTGCACCTGCGGGCATATGGAAGTCCCTACTGAATCAGAGCCTCCGCTGCCACCTATGCCAGAGCCAGATGCTTAAGTCTCTGCACCACGGCGGGAACCCCCGAAGAGTAGGATTTAAATTTTATTTTTAATGGCCACACCTGTGGCACATGGAGGTTCCCAGGCTAGGGGTGGTCTCAGAGCTGCAGCTACTGGCCTACACCACAGCTCACGGCAACGCCGGATCCTTAACCCACTGAGCGAGGCCAGGGATCAAACTCCCATCCTCATGGATACTAGTCAGGTTCGCAACCACAGAGCCCCAGGGGGAACTCCTGTGTATTGCGTCTTGCACCCTCGTGCTCACTCTAGCAGCTTTTTTGTAGATTCCATCAGTTTTACATTTGTGAATAAAGTCAGTTTCCCTTCCCCTCTGACCGGATGCCTTTTCTTTGTCCCGCCTGGCTGCTCCGGCAAGGAGCAAGGAGCAGGATCCAGGCGGTGTGAGCAGACCGCCTAGCTCCCGATTTGGGGGTGGGGAGGCGGGGGTGTTAGTAGCTGGGTTTGTAGATTCTCTCCGTTAGACTGAAGTCCCTGCACTTCTGTCCCGTTTTCACCATAAATGGGCCTGCCGAATGCTTTTTCTGCACCGATTATTGATGCGATCAGTGTCGTCTTTAGTTTATTGCTGCGGGGAGTGTGATGACTCTGGGTCCAGCCAGCCTTTCAGCCGGGCCCACCTAACCTGCGCTGGCTGCGGAGTCTCGTCCTGTGAGAATATCGCTGAAGTTTGTTTGGATAAAACTTCACAGTTTTGTGTGTGTGTGTGTGTGTGTGTGTGTGTGTCTTTTGTCTTTTGTCATTTTAGGGCCGTACCCGCAACATATGGAGGTTCCCAGGCTAGAGGTCTATTCAGAGCTGTAGCTGCCGGCCTATGTCACAGTCACGGCAACACCGGATCCTTAACCCACCGAGCGTGGCCGGGGATCGAACCTGCAACCTCGGGATTCCTAGTCAGATTTGTTTCTGCTGAGCCACGATAGGAACTCCAGAACTTTGTAGTTTGTATGCATATATTCAGGAGGGATATTGGGTTTTGGCTTGGTTTGGTTTGGTTTTTTGTTTGGTAGTGCCTTTGCCTGGATATGGTATCAGAGTAACATTGGATTCACAGAAGTATTTGGGAAGTAGTCCCTTCTCAAATTTTCTGAAAGGATTGTTCGCTCTTTTAAAACGGGTGGCCCTTCCCATGGAAGCCTGTTGGGATGCGGGGTTCTTTCTGTGGAGCCGTTTGACTCCACAGGGCCCTTCGCTTTATCTGCTCTTTCTTAGTTGAGTGTTTACACGCACCTTAGTTCGCTTTATCTGCTCTTTCTTAGTTGAGTGCTTGTCACGTTTACGGCTGGCTTCCCTCCCACCTCCGTCACCCTCTCAGCGGCCACCGTGGCCCCCGTGCTCGTCATTTTTGTTGCCCTTTTCCCTGGGCACTCTGGCCAGAGGCTTATCAGTTTCATTGGTTTTCTCAAAGAACCAGCTTGGGTTTCATTGATTTCTGTTTTCTGTGTCATTGATTTACGTCTTGGCCTTTGTCTTTTCCTTTCTCTCGCTTCTTTTGGTTGCATTTGGGCTTTTTCCAGTTTCATAAGTTGGATGCTGGGTCATTTATTTGAGATTTTTCTTTTTCTGTGATACAAACGTTCGATTTTCTCCTGAGCCCTATTTTAAGGGTGTTGTGCTGACTCTGAGGTGTTGTTTTAGTTTTTATTTGGGTTAAAACAGCTCCTAATTACCTTTTGATTTCCTCTCCGATATGTGGGTGGTGTGGGGTGTGTTAGTTTCCAGGTGCTTGGGAACCCTTGGGAGGTGTTTCTGTTGCACGCCCCGGTGTGGGGCCCCCTGCAGACCCGCCAGCAGGCGCGAGTGGAGCCTGTGCGGGGCGGGGGCTTGGAAAAGAGCCCTGACCCTCCCTCCACGGTGCTCATGGGTCTGTGTCTGCAGCGGCGTCAGACTTGGCTCCGTGTGTGTTCGTGCGCGTTGCCTGCGTGTTCATGCGTGCTATCTGCATGTTCATGTGTGTTGCACGTGTGTTAGTGTGTGTTGCATGTGTGTTCGGGCATGTTATCGCTGCGCCACACGGCGCTCCAGTCGTTATTCGGGGCGTTGGTGTTTATGGTCTTTAAAAATAACTCGACCCTTTTATCGGTTGTGTGATCACCTCGAGCTCTGAGATCTGCTGATACTCAGACAACCGTTTCAGCTTTGACTCGTTCCCATGCCTGTGAGCGCACATGTCTCTTTCCACATCTTCACTTGAACTTCTCTTTGTGTTTAAAAAGGGCTTCTCGTGGGCTGCCTGTGGCTTCTTACCCAGTCTTAGGGTCTCCGCGTGTCGGTGGGGCGTGTGCACATCATTAGGCTTTAGGGTGTCGCCAGTAGGGTTGGTTTGGGTCTTTCACCTGGTTTCCTCTTTGTTCCATCGTTCCATCAGTTCCTTTCCTTGTTAAGGGGTTTGGATTAATTGAATGCTGTTGACGACACTGCTGCGTCTCCTTGTTGGCCTCTTTGCTGTGCTGGTCTTTGCGACATTCATGGCTTGCCTGGGGTTTCAGCCTTCACCCTTACTGCGGCCACCGCCAGTGACGCCAGCCTCCACCTGCACCACAGCGATTCCTGGCGCCTGTCACAGTGTGTTATTACTGCGTATGAGCCGACGCTTACATTTTAAGGGTTTTAAATAATTAGAAGAAACTGGCGCCATTACCATGTGGTGACCGCTTCCAGTGCCCGAGGCGCCGGCTGCAGCTGGCGCTGTTCGGCCGAGGCGGGTGCTTCCCGGTGCGCCTCGTTATGTGGGTCGCTGGTGGTGAGTTTTTCTGTGTCTGTTATTTCCCCTTTGTCTTTGAAAGATATTTGCAGTGGGTATAGAATTCCAGGTTGATTTTTTTCCCCCCTCCAGTCCTTTGAAGATGCTAATCTGCTGCGGCCCATTGTTCCTCTTTCTGTGCTGTGTCCTTAAAGATTTTCACTTTGTCACTGGCTCGGGGCCTCTTGATTTTGACGTGCTCTGCCATAGCTTCCTTTAGATTGCATGTGTTTGGGGTTTATTGCGCTTTTTCTGCATAGTTGTTAAGAGACTTGAAAAGTTTTTGGCCAGTCTTTTCTTCTTTTTTCTTTTTTTTTTTCCATCATGTGGAGGTTCCCAGGCTAGGGGTCGCATCAGAGCTGCAGCTGCTGGCCTACACCACACCCACAGCATCGCGGGATCCAAGCCTCGTCTGTGACCTACACTACAGCTCAGGGCAACGCCAGATCCTTAACCCACTGAGCGATGCCAGGGATCGAACCTGCATCCTCATGGATACTAACTGGATTTGTTTTCGTTGCGCCACGACGGGACCTCCTTGGCCAGTATTTCTAAAGCCTTCTGTTCTGCTCCCCCGCTTCCACGGGGGGTGGGGGTTCGCCTGAAGTGGCCCCCGGCTCAGAGACGCCCCCTCTAGGATTCTTTTTCTCTGCTTCGTGTGCGTGGTTTCTGTTACCAGACACTCAGCTTCAGAGCCCCCTCCCGCACGTCTGCTTCGCCAGCCCCACTCAGACCTTCTATGTCTCTGTTTCGCTTTCCGAACATGTAGAACTGGCTTTAGTCATGGTTTTTATGTCCTTCATGGCCTCTCGTGTCTGGGTTGGTTCCGGGCAGTTTCAGTGGATTCATGAATCTTGTCAGGACCCTGTTTTCCTGTCTCCTCGGCTGCAGACGCTGTGAAATGTGCCTGTCTTGGTGTGGAAGGTGTGGGTGTTCCTGTAACTCTTCTCGAGCTCTGTCCGGGGCACAGTTGACTTACCGGGGGCAGTTTCACCCCAATAGTCCTGGTTTATGATGTTGCAGGTGGACCCAGAGCGCCGCCGCGGGCTGGCCGTTCCCCACACTGTGCCCGGCGTCCGGAGCGGCCCGCCTGGTGGAACGGGGCTACTGCAGGCTGTGCCTGCTCTGCCCCCCGCCTCGGGCAGTGTCCTCCTAGGCCCGCTGACCGCGCTCTGCCCACCCGCCCCTCGAGGCTCTGCCCTGAGCTGCAGCCGCGCGGCCCCTTCGGACCTTGAGCTCCTCTCAGCTTAGAGCCCCGGGCCCAGGAGCTCGAGGCAGTGAGCTGGCATGGCCGGGGTGCTCGCCGCAGTTGCTGCCCCCGCGTCTTCGGGGTCACTGCCTGGCGTCCATTGCCTTGAGGGCGGCCGCCTGCTGCCTCGTCTGGATTCTGGCTCTCGGGCAGGGGTTGCTGGTCCCGGCACCGCCATCTGGGCTGCAGGCGGGTCCTCTCCACCGCGCGCTCGCTTCCAGCTTGTCTAATCAGGCACTCTTCATAGACGGCGGAAAAGCGAGATCAGAAATGTTAAATTGCTGTCACCACGCCGGACGTGGACATCTGCAGCCGGGAGGCCTCCCCGCACGGGGGAGGGCCCTGCTGGGGGAGCCGCCCCGTCCCCGCCCGGTCCTGAACCCGCGGGAAGCAAACGTAAGCCGAGACTCCGGGCGACAGGTCCTGGGGGCGAGTGCCACTCCAGGGAGGAAGGTGAGCGAAGCAGACTGAGAGGCAGAGGGTCGAGGAAGGCCCTGGGTTTTGCTGACTGGCGGGCCCATTGTGAGCAGATACGCTTCTCTCCTGGCAATAATTTTGGCTGCGTTACATTCGTTTTCGTGAGCGCCTTCATTACTGCCTTTTCAGTGCAGTCGGAATTGACTGTGAACAAAGCGCCCTGATTGGACTATTCAGATGAGCAGCTGCGCGGAGCCAGCACTTACCCAGCGCAGTCGCAGGCCTGGTGTCCCCACGCGCTGCACGGCACCTGCCGGAACGGACGGTGCTGGGGGTCGAGGACGGGGCTCCTGGGGAGGGGGCGCTGCATGCCGCACGCCTCGGCTTGAGCGGAGGCAGAGCCAACCGTCCGGCTTTCAGAGACCTCCAGGCGGCAGCCTGGTCCCTCTCGGGCCGAGAAGGTGGCCGCGCTGGCGCGTCCAGGATGGAGCAGAGCGGGGGCCCGTCTCCAGCTCTGGGGGCGGCCCGGTGGCTTTGGGGCGTGTGCTCCTGAGGTGTCCTGGGGGGCTCGGGACCAGCGGGTCAGCCGCTCGGCTCGCCTCGGCCGGAGCCCCGGGAAGCGCTTGCGCTCGGCCTGCAGTCCCGCGCCTGCTCCAGGGCCACGGGCCCGCGCGCTCGCACGGGCGGGTCGGGGCCTCCGGCTTCCAGGCAGCCCCCGCTCACAGACCCGTGGTGCTGCCGCCTGTGAGCGGGGGCCGTGGTGTGAGGACGCGCCCCGCGGCCCGAGAACTTGCTGGCGGCCCTGGCCTCGATGACTGATCAGAGCCGCCCCGTCCGAGGCCAGGCGTCTTTTTGAGGCCCGGGCGGCCCGAGCACTGTGGTCGAGGAGACAGTGGCTGCTGTGGTGGCCTGGGTGCTGGGTGGGGAGGCCTTGCAGGCTGGGTGACCGCCGTGCCTGTCGCCCGCCTCTCAGCGGACATCACTCACCTCTGGGAGCCCCAGCCCTGGACTGCGGCCTCTGGGGCGGGGCCTCGGCCCTGGGGAGCTGGGCCCGTGTTTCTGCTGCCAGTCTGGGTCTTTCCTGGTGCCTCCCTGTGGCCGGGGGACGCCCCTGTGTGCCTCCAGCCCCAGACCCTCTGCCCTGGCATGGCCGGGGGTGGGGTCAGCGCCTCCAGTGAGCACCTCGGGGTGGAGGAGCTCCAGCTGGGGGTCCCCGTGGGCCAAGCCACGGGGGTGTGGCCGCGGTCTCACCTGAGTGGGGGGGGGCACCAGCACTTTGGGGGGGTCACTGCTCGGCTGTTGGGGGGCACTGTGCTCCCTGAATTGGGGAGGACCCTCCTGGCTTAGGGCCGCCTGGGAAGTTGTGTCCAGGGGCACAGGGCCTTGTCCAGCCCCTGGCAGCATTGAGCTGACCACCGGGCGTTCGTGGGGCAAGAGGCAGTGGACACTGCTGTTGAGGAAGGCAGGCAGGGCCAACCAAGACCCCTGCCCGGGGCCCGCCCAGGCCACAGGCTCCCGGGTGGCTTTGCACAGTCCTGAACCGTATTGAGTTTGGGTGTTTCCTTGCCTGGTTTGGTAGCGCGGCCGTGTTTCAACTGACCTGTGGGGGCCACACGTGCACGGGGGGAGGCCTCGGTGCTCCCACTGTGGACGTGGGTCGGAGGGCGCGCGTGGAAGCTGCAGGTCACCAGCTGTCCTGGGATCCTCATGGGGAGCTGGCCTGTGTCCAGGGGTGTTGGGGGTCCACCTGCCTCTCTGGGCCCTCGGTGTGGCCGTGCTGTCCCCTGGCCCTGGCCCTGTCCCTCTGGGCCGTCCTTTGCAAGCCACTGCCTGCAAGTCTCACGGAGGCCATGGAGCTGCAGGGTCCGGGGCCTTTTAGCCCAGCAGTTCTCTCCTCCTCCAGCTCCCCGTGGGAGGGCCTGGTTCAAGGGGCTTCCTGGGCCATGAGCTCTGACCGGGCAGGAGGCGCCAGGCGGGCACCAGGTGGGCATCGCGGGCTGCCTCGCAGGATCACGTGGTGCCCAGGCACAGTCCTGAGGCTCTGGCACCACCTGGTCTTGCTGCCGGGCCTGGGGAGCGGCCCCCTCCCTGGTGGCCTCACGCCTCTTGGCCGCGTCCCTTCCAGCCGTGGAGGCGGAGCAGCCTGGCGACCTTCCCCGGCCCCTCCCGGTGTGGGGGTGTGGCCGCAGGTCCCGGCTGTGGCCCAGTTTACGAGAGGTCAGGCGGTCACCGAGGGTGTTGAGGCCTGCAGGCCCTGGGCCGCCATCTGGCGATTGTAAAACAGGCAATACACATTTTTGGAGGGGGGTGGAGGGGGGAGCCGTGTCGGGCTGTGCTCCCCTCCCCCGCTCCTGCGGCCGGACTCCGCTGTGCCCTCCTCTGCCGGTGTCTGTGCCGAGGGTGAAAAGTTCAGGCCGGTCCTGGAGGGGTGGGTGGGGAACGGCCGCCTGGGCTTCTGCGGCCCTGGGTCCTGGGGGAGGCGGACGGAGCAAACCAGCGGGTTTGCAGCTTGAGACCCACGGCCGCGGCCCCACCTGCAGGGCTCCGGCGCGCTGTCCCCTGCATGCGGGTGGCGGGAGCGAGGGTACCCTGCCCCCCGTGCCTCCTTCCTGCGGCTTCAGGAGGAGGGCACCCCCGGGGGGGCAGCGGTGGGCTGAGTCTTCCCACGGGGCCGTGCGGTGGGCCGTGCCGTGCGGCTTGAGCATTGGAGCTTTGGGGAGGGAGGGGCCTGTCACCCTGTCCCCAGTCCCCTGGGGATGAGCGGCCGACCTGGAGACTTGCAGCCGCGGAGCCCTCAGCACCCAGGCTGAGGCCCTGTGTGCCACGCCCGCCCTGGGCTGACCCAGGGAACCCTGTCTGCCGGCTGCTCCGGCCCCGTGGAAAGCCATTCCTCTGAAGGGCCCCCCAGCGCCCGGACCCCCTCGTGGTCCCCCCGGGACCTCGGGGGCTGAGGCGTGGGCCTCTGACTGCTGCGGACTTTGTGCAGACGGCCTGAGGGCAGGGGGAGGGCCGCCAGGCTCAGCTTCGCGCCAAGGGGTCTGCTCCCCAAACGCAGGCAGCAGCCCCGGGACGAGGGGCCGCGGGCAGGGGGTGCCAGCCCCACGCGGTCCTGTCTCTCCCCGGGGGCGCTGGGCCCTGGGCAGGTGCAGGGCCAGCCTCGCCCCCGGCCTGGGCCCCGCAGAGAGGCCGGGTCGAAAGGTCGCCGCCTTGATTTTTATGCCACGTTGTGTGTTCTCATGACCCCTCGCCCTCGGCACAGACGGGCAGGGCTGGGGCTCCACGGGCCTTTCAGGGAATGAAACGGCCACTGAGGGGGACTGCTGGAGTTCTGAGAAATGATGTAAAAAGCTGAGAAAACATACATAGATGTCTGGTGTTAGGACAAAGAAACCAGAACTGCCTGGGACGGCACCGCCGGCTAAAGCAGAGAAAAGCCATGGCTGGGCGGCTGTTCCAGAAGCCGCGTCCAGACGTGCGGGCCCAGCACAGCGGGGGTGGGCGAGTTGGGGTGGTTCGTGGTGACCGAGTGAGCGCGCGAAAACCCTTCAAAGCAGTGCCGTCTTGTCCCCGTTGTCCTTGCCGTGGTTCTGTCGTTTCCGAGCCGAGACCGCCCTCCCCGCTGCCGTCCGGCCTCTGTCCGCAGCTGCCGCCCGGCCCCGTGCCCTCTGCTTCAGCCCCGGGGCAGCCAAGAAGCTCCCCTCCCGGGATGAGGCCTCGGTGGCCCCTTGCGCCTGCTCCCCGCGGTGGAGGAGGCCCTGCGCTGGTGGAGCAGCGCCTGGAAGCTTGGGACCCGTCCCCACCCCGGCCACACGCCCAGCCTCTCCCCTCCTCGGTGCCCCGAGCCTCCGGCCGCCCTTGGAGCACTGGGCCGGGCCTGGGAGGCAGCAGGGCTGCCGGGCCGGGGGCTGGGGCAGCTGCCCAGGGCTTGAGCGCGCGTTTTCCTGCCCGGCAGGCCGTCTGTGTCTGGCTGGGGCCGGGAGTCGGGGGAGCCTTGAATTTCGGCAGAGATGCAGCAAGAAGTGGCCGGAGGTGAGGAGGCGGCCGGGCTGCTTTGCCCCTGTTGGGACCTTCAGGCCTTGTGTCCCCTCGGCCGCAGGCAGGGGCTGTCCTTGAGACAGGTGGCTGCAGGGCCCTGGTCTCCAGAAGGGGCTGCGAGGCTTCCTGGCTGTGTGGCCTGGTGGCTGACGGTGTGCCAGGCAGATGGGGCTCCGGGTGCCCGAGGCCGTTGGACGCAGGGCCGCCGGGACAGACAGCTGTGCAGAGGGCGTGGTGGGGCGGGGATCCGCCGCTGGAGGCGGGCAGGGCGGACCTGGCCGGGGAAGCCCGACTCCCGGCTCTGTCCTCTTCCTGGCTTTGCTGGGAGTAGGCGAGTGGCTCGCGGGCTGGAAACGCTCACATGTTTGGGGAAACCTCCCTCACGCGTCTGTTCTGGTTCCTTTTGAGAATTTGCGGCGTGTTGGCACGGCCAAGCCTCTGGGTGCTTTCCCCATGCTCGTGTGAGGCCTAGGGTTCCGCGTCCAGGCCGTGGCTGGCGTCCCCACCCCGGCGGCCCTGGCAGTGCCCAGCCCCGTGTGTCCCTGCGAGCGGTGTTCAGGTCTGGGCCCGTGCAGTGAGAGACGCTGCCAGCTGGCCACGATGCCGGGCCCCAGGACGATGGCAGCGACGACAGGACGCACCCATCTGGCGCACTCCCTCCGGCCAGCGTGGGACACTGTCCACGGCCACCTTGCTCTTCTGGGGACGTGGCACCCGGTCGTGTCCGAGGTGCTGTCCTTTGCTCACAGGTCTTTGCAGCCTCTCCTGGCCAGTCTCCCACTCAGGCGGCCCAGAGCAGCCTGGGGACTGCGACTTCCCCACCCGGACGGGCTCGTCTTGGGGCCCCAGCTGTGCGAGGGGCCGAGAGGCGGTGCTGGGCGGCAGAGGAGGGGCTGCGGTGCTGGGGTGCCGGGGCCGCGCAGCAGGGAAGGGCACCCACTCGGCCGAGGGCGGGCGGCTGTCTCTCCTGAGGTTCTGAGGCCCCGCCGTGTGTGGCAGGAGGGCCTCGGGTATCTGGAGGGCGCAGCGCCAGGGGCCACAGGTGGTGGGCGGGCGTGGCCGTGGCGTCTGACCTGTGCTTCTGGGTTCATGGACATGCTCTGGCGCTTCCGGCGGGACGCGGGCAGCCGGGCCTCGGCCTCGGCCTCGGCCTCTGCAGCCCTGGGCGGGAGGCGGCGCTGGGGGTCTGGCTTTTTGGCCAGCGCGGCACCGAGTCCATAGTGTTTGCCGGAAGCTGAGCAGGGGCCCGGAGGTGGCCTCCCAGCGCCCGGCTTCTCAGGCCTGGAGCCTCGGGTCGGGCGGCAGCACGTGGGGCGGCCGCACGTGCGGAGGTGCTGGTGTCGCTTTGCTGCTGCTCCGTGAGGCCCGGTTCCGGGTCAGTCCACACGGCCCAGCATCTGGAAGGAGGTGGTCGCTGCCCAGCGCCTGCTCCTCTGGGGGCGGTGGGGAGGGCGCGCCCCAGCGGGAAGGACAGGGACCCACCTGGGGGGCGTTGGAGACTTCCGCCTGGAGAAGGCGGAATTCTCTCCAGTAGCTTCAGCCCCGACCTTGAGGCTCCCTAGCCTTTGAGGAGTTTCTCTTTCGTGCCAAATTTGGGGGGGTTCTTGGGCCCCTGTTTGTCTCTTGGCCTCCGGGCGAGGACGGTGCAGGCCCATTGGCGCGGCCTCCACGCAGCCGGGCAGGTGGGCTGCACTGCGGGGAGGGTCTCAGGCCGACCACGGAAATCAGGGTTTTGGGGTTCTTTTGCCAAGAAAGACTACTTTAGACCTTGCAAACTTAAAACTTGCCGAGACTCAAGCCCTCTGCCTCTGGGGCACGTCTGTCCTGGCGGCCCCGCGGGGTGGGGCGGGGCGGCAGGAGGCGTAGCCTGCAGGCGGGACACTTGCTTTTCTGCCTCGTGGCCCAGAGTGGCTGCTGCTGGGCCTTCCCGCCCATGTGCGGGAGACGTGGGAGAGGCGGGTACCGGCCTGCGGGGCAGTGCGGGGTCACCTGGCACGTGGCAGGGAGTCCCTCGGGCTGAGCGGGCTGTGCTGTCTCCGCCGGCCGGCTGGTGGCTTCATGGGGCCACCTGCAGGTTCCTAAACCTGATGCGAGGCCCACTCCTGGTGGAGAAACCCCACGTCGCTCCCGGGTGTCCTCGTGGGGTCCCCCGTCCTGTGCAGAGCATGGACCAATGTTCCTCTGCTAAAGACGGGCCTTGCCGTGGGTCCCGGCGACCTGGGGGTCCCGGCTGAAAAGAGACACACCGGACACACCCCCAGGAAGCTGGGCCGGGGGCCGAGACCAGAATCCGGAGAAAACCGTTTGTCCCCGAGATAGCCAGGGCCTTGTGGCCGCTGTACCCAGGCGACGTGGGGCAGAGGGCACGCTCAGGGTACCCCCGTAGGCTCCCCTGCACCCCCAGAGTGCGTGGTGCGTGCGGACGCCCAGGAGTGACATAGCCCGGGCTCTGTGGTGACCTGCCCCTCCCGGCCCACCCCGGGCCTTGCTGCACCAGCGCTCCCTCCCGCGAGCTTCGCAGTTTCCCGACTGAGACCTCAGACCAGGTAGGAATCTTATCCCGCTGGGCGAGGGGGCTGTCCCCTTGGGTGCTTCTCGAGCGATTGTCACCGTGGAGGGCCTCGCCCAGGCACCGCTGAGACGCTGGGTCACAGAGCGCTGCTGGGGTTTAGTGGCCAGTGACCGGATGGGGACCGGAGCTCCTGGAACCGCCTGCTGTGTGGAGGCTTCGCCAGTTGGGGCTCCAAAGCCCACAGCCTTTTCCTGCTGTGACTTAGTGCAGTGGCGGGGACCCCTTCCACCTGTCGGCCTGCTCTGGACGCCCCTCCCAACCCCCACTCGCGCGCCCCGTGCGCCCCAGCGCCCTCCCGTCCTTGCCGCCTCCTCTCTGGGCTTTGCCAGGAATGTCGGGAAATGGGGGGGAGGGGACACAGGAAATGCCTCTTTCCTCTGAGGACCTCCGGCTGTGGGGGGGTGGCGCTGGAGGAGCTGTCCCCTCGCCCCCACCCCCGCCCAGGTGAGCACCGTGCCCAGCCCTGCAGCTGGAAGGGATCTTCACCCCCACACACACACCCCCACACACCTCCACCCTGCCACACCCCACACCCCCCAACACACACAACCCCACCCCCCACCCCCACTCAAATCCCCCCATGCCCCCCACACC